>OX637591.1:11802626-12402626 GCA_951800085.1 Comarum palustre | reverse complement strand
CAGTAAACAAGTGATACGAGCTGGAACAACTTTGGAGGTGTTTAAGACTTTTAGCCAACTTTGATTGTGGCCAACTTGTCCACCGGACTATGCTTAGGAGTCGATCAGATATCCAGAATGATACCTGAAACATTAGTGCATCTCCGCAATCAAGTACTGTTGAGCCTAAAGGGTATACAATTCACCGTTCTTTTGTTTGGAAAGTTCCAAAGGAGAAATGTCAGGTTTCATAGAAGATAGATGGATGCTTCTTTTTGGCATCCATGACACCATTCTTGATGAGCAGAAACTCATCAACAATGCCTTCATGGGAGTAAAAGGATGATAACATTTATGTCACCCATATCCTCTATTTGCAATTTATGTCTGTTACGTGACTGTCATGAACTAGTCTTGATGAGTTTCTTGTTCATGTTTATACCTTTCTATTTATCAAGTTCAAACTTGAAAACATCAAATTTGGTTTATTTTCTAGATAAATATTCATTCCAATACACTACGTAATTTTCTTGACTCCACACTCGATTAATCTATTTAGGTTTATAATTCCGTTACACAAAACTGTAGACTGAACCTATACATTACAAATTTGTATTTCATGGAGTCTGTTTTTTGATAGAGAGAACGAGAGTTTGGAATGTGTATTGGATTAAAAAAGGTATAAAATATCAAAAAAGAGTCGTTGTAAGCCGACTTGGTCTAACATTTATTTGTGACGAATGGCTATAAAACATTTGAAATCCAAGTTTGGGGCTCTGGGTTGTTATATACAGAGAGAGAGAGAGAGAGCGAGAGCGAATTCCATTTCAGGTAAAGTTGGGGATGGGTTTGAGTTGATCGAAGCGGCTCTCTCTGTTGCTCTCAATTTGAAACCCAGCAACCACCGCCTCTCTCTCTCCTTGATTCAATTCTCTGCACGATTATTAGGGTTGGAACCCACTCCAAACCCCAAACCAGTCCCATCCCTCCTCTCTCTCTCGAAAAACAGAAGAGTCCTTGTTCTTCCGACTCAAAAACCCTAGCTTTGTTCGAAATTTCAAACCCAGTTTGGGGATTGCTCTGGGTTTTGTAGAGAGAAAGTGAAGCGACCCATTCCATTTCCGGTAAGATTTGCCTCGGATTTATTGGTTCTGTTTGATTGATATCGATTGGATTGATATGTAGCCTTCGATTTGTGCCTTGGATTAATATATATGTTGCCTTGGATTTATGTATGGTTTCTTGAGATTTATATATGGGTACCCAGTTCATGATTTTGTTGCCTTTGGTTACCATTTCAGGTGCCTTCCATTAATATCATGTTGCCTTCGATTTATGAGTTTCTTTTGATTAATATCATGTTGCCATCAATTTATGAGTTGCCTTCAATTCATCAATTTATACTTGATCATCTGAATTTTACAATTAAACTGGTGCTCCCTCTTTTCCTGGGGTTGAAGTACCCGTTTTGAAGATTTGTGCTCCCTCTTTTATAGGGGTCGAAGTACCAGTTTTCAAGATTAGATTCCCTATGTCTTGAGTCTTTGGATATCTTTTGACCCAAGAATTACATCAGATCATCTGTTGTTGCCCGGATACTTTAACCCAAGTTATAGTGTTACAGTCAGAATTTTCGGTTTGTCTCTTTGTAAACTCAAACGAGAGGGTGTTCTTCAATCATCTGCAAGATAAAGGGTTGGAAAACGGGAGGGTATCCTTCAATCATCTGTAAGATTTATGGTTAGGAAACGGGAGGTGTCCTTCAATTCTCTGCAAGATCTAGGGTTTAAACTACATTTGGTATTAAATCGTTTATGAACTTGTTGTGCTTTCAAACAACTCTGCTAGCTTCTATTTCACCACTCGATCTTCAACAATGGTAATCCTCAGATCTCTTGAACCCTAGCTTTTCCGCTATCTCCGTTCTTTCTTAGTCGCTATGGGCTTTTCTGAATTTGTAGAAATTTTCAAGGAGGCAATTTAGACGTGCAAATAGAGCAATTGCTCAACTTGGAGAAGCAGATGAGGCTCTCTGGCGATGTCGCCGAAACTAAGAAGGCCGCCACTGATATTCTTGAGCTCTGCTTTAAAGCCGGTGCTTGGAAGACTCTCAATGACCAGATCTTCGTCTTGTCCAAACGTCGTGGTCAGCTCAAGCAGGTACTCTATACTAAGTTTTAGATTCCCTACCGTCTTTGTTCAATTGAGGTTTGAAGTTTCTGTAGTACCTAGCCTGTTCAAATTTTGTGCTAATTTGTTTTGAATAATTTGGATTTGGACAAGGTCTTTGACTATGTTTGTCTGAGTTTAGACTGGTGTTTTTTAGTAGTATAGTAGATGTGAACTATTTACTGAATATGTATGGAAGTAGAAAGGTTTCTCTTGTGAGTTCCATTGGATTTTGCGGTTTTTGTTCTCAGGTCTGTGTTTCTAATAACCTCGGGGAGAAGCAACTTCAGTTCATTGTTGGGATTTCTTTGATTGTGAGCTCTTTTGTAGTTCAAGAAAAAGAAAGGAAAACTAGATATTTCTGTACTCTCGTCTCTTAGAGTATACAATGTTTTAGCTAAATGTTTCTCTGGAATCATGGTTTGCATCATTTGTGTTTGATCGTTATTTTCTTATGGACTTGGGTTTTGTTTCATACTTGTACATTTTTTGTGTGTGATTTTTGTGCAGCTTGCTGAATTCCAAATTGGGCTTGCAAAGCTTGCTCTTGCTTCAGGGGCATCTTTCATCTTCACAGGTATATGAACCTACATGTTAGCACATGTTTTCTTCTCTTTTCAGTTAGGACGGCAGGAACAAAGATGAAACTATGATTTAGGCTTATTGTATAAATGGTGCTTTTGCTTATCATTGCCACATGTGTTTGGAGCCATCAAGCAGGCCATCCAACATGCACCTGACTATCCTGAATGCCATAATTTAATTGGGCTAGTCTCTGAAGGCACAATCCAATTATCAGTCTGCTGCTGTTTCTTACAGACTAGCACGCTGTGCAATCATCAATTTATCAGGCAGTGATACAGAATCTCACATTAAAGATGTAACAGTCAATTTGGCCCTCACACTTTGTAAGGTAAAATATATGATATACTTTCAGTTCTGTAACTTCTGTTTCTGGGCCTGTACGGTATAATAGGAACTGTTCATCCTCTGGTTCCCTAAGAATGCATTTATCGTACAAAACCACTTACCAATCAGAAGCCATTTGATCACTATCATTCGCATTCCAATTTTATCTGGCAGACTGCATTTAATGCAAGCTTTAGATGACTATGGAGTTGTCCCATTTTTGTGGACAATTCTTGCTTATGAATAAAAAAATGAATGGTTCTGATAGTTGAATTAAATTGCCTAATCGTTGGAAATGGCAGAGTAAGCAAAGTTGATGTTTTTGAGTGAGTCCTCTACAAAGGGCCTGCATATATATGCAAGGTTCTAATTGGTGGTGTTACTTCTGACATTGTTAACCCCTCTCTGAAAACTGCTCCACTATGATGCAGGCTGGGAATCCTCTTGATGCTTTGCGGGAATGTGAACTTTTGAAGAAAGAAGGTTTGTATCTCTTTTTTCAGTGGCTGAAGATTATATCTCAGTTCTCAGTGGCTGAATGCTTTCTATTATATCTCAATTCTCAGTGGCGGAATGTTGTCTTATTCACACCAACAATATCTTAAGATAAGGATGTTTACCATATGTATTTGATCATTGTTTCTTTCTTTCAATGAAATTGATTATTAGCTGCAAAATGATCTAGAATGTGCTCAGCTACCCAAATTGTCTGTCTTATTTACAGAAGAGTATAATACACTTCAGGTCAAGTTGAGATTTTTTGTTTATTTTTTTATATTTTTAATAGTTTTTTTTAATATTTTAATGTGCAATATACATTTTTTATCACCAGAAATCTTATGAAAACAATCTAATGCTTCCCTTAAAGCGGTGTTTAATTTGGTAGATTTGGTTTTCCAATTGTTCTCGAGTACTTCCTATCGGAAAAGGGGCATTTCACGGTAATCAAACAAGCATTAGGTTCTAATGTCAGTAGCATTTAAGAGCTGCAATAGCATCTTTTAAAATTATGCAACATAATTTTGTGTTTTGTTCTGAATTTTCATGGGTTTTGTTACTTGGTCTTTAGATATATGTTGAAATTGAGAGCTCTGTTGATCAAAAGACTTGCTAAGATTAAGGAAGAGCAAGGCCTTATTGCTGAAGCGGCTGATCTGATGCAAGAAATAGCGGTCAGTTCGGAAATTCTTAGCTTTCTTTATGCTTCTCTCCCCCATAGAAATAAACACAAACATGAAAAAACATATTTAGGTGCTCCCTTTTACGCTTTTTGCTTTACAGGTGGAGACGTTTGGCGTTATGGCATAAACTGAGAAGATTGCATTCATTCGTGAACAAGTACGCGTGTAGTTTTCTTTTGATTACGTATGTCCACTATGTACAATTCCAAGCATGACTATTAGGTTCTAGTTTTCATTATCATTTTGAGCCACTCTAAGGATAATTAAATCTTGCAGGTTTGTCTGTGCTTGGACCGACAAGATTATATTCGTGCTCATATACTATCAAGGAAAAGTAGTCCAAGAGTTTTTGATATCGATGCTTCAAAAGAAATGAAAAAAAACCCAAAGAAGGTGATGGTATTGTTGAAGAAGCTCCCGCTGATATACCATCGCTCCTAGAATTGAAAATGATCTACTATGATTTAATGATAAGGTATATGCGTGTTCATTCATTTACTGATCTTTGTTTCTATTCTTTACACGCTTAACCAAGCTTGACTATCTATCTAGATTTACTGAGGTTTCATGAGCCATTATACTCTTATATCTTTCTACGCTGTCACAGGTATCTCCATAGTTATTTGAAGTACAAATTTGTATGTATGATCGTGAGGTAGTGTAAGTTTGGCGGTTTTTTGATATAGGGATTTACCTGTATCATGGGCATTCAAAACTGATAAAATTAGCTTCATACGTGTTTAGCAGTCTTTAAAAGGAATAGGTGGGTTTCCCAACGCTTGATATTGATTACAATTGACGGAAACCCCACTATGGCACTACCACCGTTTCTTCTTACTCTCACTTTGTCTTGCTGATCACTGTATCTTTGTTCCAAACAGAGCTTCTACACGGTTCATCTTCTCCATATATATCCATTTCCGGTAAGATTTGCCTCAGATTTATTGGTTCTGTTTGATTAATTTCGATTGGATTGATTTGATTTATATGTAGCCTTCGATTTATGCCTTGGATTAATATATATGTTGCCTTGGATCTATATGTTGCCTTAGATTTATGGGTTGCCTTCGATTAATTGGTGATGCCCAGTTCATGATCCTGCTGCCTGATAGACTACTGTTATAGGAAGTAACATTTTATAACAAAAAAGGGTATCGAGAGAGATTATTGTTGACTAGATTTATGCCTTTGAGATTGTTGCCTTTTAAAGTTCCTGAATTTATGGTTTGTCTAGATAAATTTTACAATCAAACTGGTGCTCCCTCTTATCCTGGGGTTGAAGTACTAGTTTTGAAGCTTGGTGCTCCCTCTTTTATAGGGGTTGAAGTACCAGTATTCATGATTGGATTCTCTCTGCCTTGATTTTTTGGATCTTTTGACCCAAGAATTGCATCATATTCTTCCTGGAGAGATCCAAAGATCATGATTCTCAGTTGGCCTGATATTTTAAGACAAATTAAAATCTTACAATCAGAATTGTCGGTTTCTCTCTCCAAATTATAATCTTACATTCAGAATTGTCGGGAGGGTGTCCTTCAATCATCAACAAGATTTAGGGTTGGGAAACTAGAGGGTGTCCTTCAATTCTCTGCAAGATTTAGGGTTGGAATGTTGGGAAAGTGGAGGGTGTCTATCAATCATCTACATGATTTAGGGTTGAGAAACGGGGTGTCCAATTTTCTGCAAGACCTAGGGTTCAAACTGCATTTGGTATTAAATCGTTTTTGAACTTGCGGTTTGTCTTTGCTTGAATCTATATGAATCTTACAATCATACTGGTGCTCCCTCTTTTCCTAGGGTTGAAGTACCTGTTTTGAAGCTTGGTGCTCCCTCTTTTATAGGGGTTGTAGTACCAGTTTTCAAGATTGAATTCACTCTGCCTTTATATCTTTGGATCTTTCGACCCCAGAATTACATCAGATTCTTCCCGGAGAGAGTCAAGTTCATGATTCTGTTGTTGCCGAGATACTTTAACCCAAATTATAATCATACAATCAGAATTTTCGGTTTGTTTCTTTCTAAACTGAAACGAGAGGGTGTTCTTCAATCATCTGCAAGATTTAGGGTTGGAAAACGAGAGGGTATCCTTCAATCATCTGCAAGATCTAGGATTGGGAAATGGGTGGGTGTACTTCAATTCTCTGCAAGATCTAGGGTTGGAAAACGGGAGGATGTCCTTCAATTCTCTGCAAGATCTAGGCTTCAACCAGCATTTGGGATTAAATTGTTTATGAACTTGCGGTTTATCTTTGCTTGAATATATATGACTCTTACAATCAAATTGGTACTCCCTCTTTTCGTGGGGTTGAAGTACCAACTTTGATGCTTGGTGCTCCCTTTTAATTGGGGTTGAAGTACCAGTTTCCAGGATTGGATTCCCTCTGCCTTGATTCTTTAGATCTTGTGACCAGAGAATTACATAAGACTTTTTCCTATGAGATTTTTGCCATTAATTGTTGCATGAGAATTGGTGGTGCATAGTTCATGATTTTGTTGCCTTCGATTATCATGTTACCATCTATTCTATTTCAGTTGCCTTGGATCTATATGTTACCTTCGATTTATGGGTTGCCTTCGATTAATACCATGTTGCCTTTGATTAATTGGTGATGCCCAGTTCATGATCCTGCTGCCTGAGAGATTTTATCCTAAAAAAAGGGTATCGAGAGAGATTATTGTTGCCTCTAAGATTTTTGCATTTGAGATTGTTGCCTTTTAAAGTTCTTGAGTTTGTGGTTTGTCTATATGAATCTTACAATCAACCTGGTGCTCCCTCTTATCGTGGGGTTGAAGTACCAGTTTTGAAGCTTGGTGCTCCCTCTTTTATAGGGGATGAAATACCAGTTTTCAAGATTGGGTTCGCTTTGCCTTAATTTTTTGGATCTTTTGACCCAATAATTGCATCAGATTCTTCTCGGAGAGATCCAAAGATCATGATATTTTAAGCCAATTTATAATCTTACAATCAGAATTGTCTGTTTCTCTCTCCAAATTATAATCTTATAATTAGAATTGTCGGGAGGGTGTCCTTCAATCATCTGCAAGATTTAAGGTTGGGAAACTAGAGGGTGTGCTTCAATTCTTTGCAAGATTTAGGGTTGGAATGTTGGGAAACTGGAGGGTGTCTTTCAATCATCTGCATGATTTAGAGTTGAGAAACGGGGTGTCCTTCAATTTTCTGCAAGATCTTGGGTTCAAACTGCATTTAGTATTAAATCGTTTATGAACTTGCGGGTGTATTTACTTGAATCTATAGAATCTTACAATCATATTGGTGCTCCCTCTTTTCTTAGGGTTGAAGTACCAGTTTTGAAGCTTGGTGCTCCCTCTTTTATAGGGGTTGGAGTGCTAGTTTTCAAGATTGGATTCGCTCTGCCTTTATATCTTTGGATCTTTTTTGACCCCATAATTACATCAGATTCTTCCCGGAGAGATGTAAAGTTCATGATTCTCTATTGTTGCCCAGATACTTCAACCCAAATTATAATCATACAATCAGAATTTTTGGTCTGTCTCTTTCTAAACTCAAACGAGAGGGGAAAGTTATGGAACTAGGTCGAATAAGTCTTCCTAATGTATGGGCCAAAGGCAATCATCTGCAAGATTTAGGGTTGGAAAATTGGAGGGTATCCTCCAATCATCTGCAAGATCTAGGGTTGGGAAATGGGTGGGTGTACTTCAATTCTCTGCAAGATTTAGGGTTGGAAAACGGGCAGATGTCCTTCAAACTGCATTTGGGATTAAATCATTTATGAACTTGCGGTTTGTCTTTGGTTGAATATATATGAATCTTACAATCAAACTGGTGTTCCCTCTTTTCGTTGGGTTGAAGAACCAGCTTTGAAGCTTGGTGCTCCCTTTATATTGGGGTTGAACGAGTTTCCAGGATTGGATTCCCTCTGCCTTGATTCTTTAGATCTTTTGTTTACATGCATTAGATTGAAGTCTGCGACATACCCTTGCATTTTGTAAAATAACTTAGGATATGAAATTTTTGAGTCGTGAGGCCTAAAGTAAAACTCAAGGGATTGTATAGTAATATTAGCTTCTGTTGAGAACTTTATTTGAGCTGTTATGCAGCGCAGCTGTTTTGAATTCTAATTTGATTAGGATTTATGATTATGTTTCGCTTGAAATTTTGTAGAGTTGATCTTCCATGTGTGTACTACTGATAAGCTATATATTATATTGAGTTTCTAATGTTAGATGCTAATTGACGAGTACTTTTCTGCCATTAGATCTCTAGGGAATAATGTTCCAATAAATGTTTTTTTGAAGTGACTCCGTTTTTTAGTTGTAAAACAGGATATGTGTTTGTGCTCAAATTGTGATAGTTTTGCCTTATCAGATGTGAATAAGGCAAGACTTACAAGATGTGAAGTGTGTTTAGATATGTGAGTGATACGAGTAAGATTTGTGTTTGATTTGGATCATGTATAAGATTAATGTCTCCCAATGAATTACCAGCGTGGGCTAATTTGTTCTTTGATAGTATCTATAGATTGTTTAGAACTTTAAATGATTGCGTGCTAAATTTACCACTATTTTGTTATCTTTGTTTTAACTCGTTGCTTGTTTAATTTCATGTACAGAACCAAGCAAGGTAAATCTTTATTGGTGATTGATTGTTGAACTAAGAAACAGTTGTTTTATATACATGAAATGCCCGTTTGATACTAATTCTAAAAGACCATTCTAATGAAAACCATTTGTCAATGTTCATTTACACAAATCTTAATCAAAAGACTACAATGTCCATTAAATATCAATCCTAAACTCTTCTCTTTATCTCTCTTAACCCGATAAGGCCTGCCTCCACCTTTTGAGTTTTCAATATCGTCTTTTTCTTTCTCTCACATCTTCACCTTGACCTGAAGCTTGCCAATGTCGTGACTCCACCCTCGACGAGAATGTACGATCTAGATCTAAATCGTAGCTGTAGATGCGGAGGCTGCCGTCGTTGTTGACCAAGTCGGAGGCTGTCGTGGTGAGCCTTTGTCTGCACCATCACCTACGACCTCATCCTCGCCTCCATCATCTCCATAGAGCTAATCCTCCCTTCCACCTAATCTCTGTCTCGTCCTCGTCGGTCGCTGCAACACTGAGCCCGAAGAGCAACGTTAAATATAGATCTGGTCATGTCGTCTACACGTCGGTGCTAGGAAACGTCGATGCTGGGGTTAGTAGACTTGGATTTGATGAAATATTGGGGTTAGTAGACTTGGTTTTGAAGTATACTAGGGTTAGTAAACTTGGTTTTGATGTATACAGTGTGTTATTAGACTTGGTTTGAAGTATACTAAGGTTAGTAGATTTGGTTTTGTAGTATACTAGTGTTATTAGACTTAAATTAGAAGTATACTAGGGTTAGTAGACTTGGATATGATGTAGATGTTGCCCCTGTAAAAGTTTATTGCCCCTAATAGAAAAAAAATCTAGCGAAATTTCGGCTACGAGTAATTTTCCGGCGTCCGGTGACCAGAGTCTGGTGGTTGGTGACCGGAGACCGGAGTCAGGCAACCGGAGATGTTCCGGCAAAATATTCTCTCTCATTTTTTTCTCCAAGTGTATAAAGAACAAGGGTAAATGTAACACCCCGTCTCAAAATTTACCATTTTACCGGGACCAGACGGGTTACAGAGGGTTGTACTGCGCTGTAAATTTCCTCGAAGTATTAACTAGTCTAAAATTTGGAAATTTTAGTGGTATTGGTACGTATTCGTACCTTCGGGAAGAGTACCGAAGTGTTCGGAGTTAAGGGACACGTGGAAACGACTTATTTAGAGTGGTCAAAGGTTGACTTTTTACTACGTCGAGTTTCTCCGAAAACTTCCTTTACGAGAGTTGGAGTGCTCGACGATACGAGTTCGTGGACACGCGGCATGTGTGAATCGGATATCGTGTGAAGAAGTTATGGTCAACGAAAGTTGGTTTTTATTTTTAAAAAGTATATAAATAGAAAGGGTGGATTTCCAAAAATGGAAATAATCCATTTTTCTTCTCCTTTTCCACGCGCGCGTTCCTTCACTATCTGAAAATTCGAATTGACCTGACTCGAACCCGGCCGACCTGACTTTTGCGGCGAGCTCCGGTCACCGGAGATGTCTAGGCCGGTCGGGATCTCTTCCTCTTCTCCTTGCGAGCTTCCCTGTGGTGGTGGTGGCATGGTCTAGTTCGGCCTAAATGGCACATCTGGGTCTAAACAGTAGCGGCGGCGACCCAAATTTTGACCCGGTGGTTGCTCTGCCATTTGTGGTGGTTTTAAGGGCTGCAAACGACTCTAACAGCTTCGTCTCCTCCTTCTGAGCACAACCATGTCACCCTTGAAGATCAATTTGGAGCGTAGGCGCAAATCGAGAGTTCAATCTTTCGAGGCAGTTTTGGGCAACTTCCCGGCTGAGTTGATCAAAACCCCAGGTATTAAAGTTGTTCCATGTTGCTGTGATCTACAACTTTCATATTTTGAGTTTGTTGAAATTCGGTGTTTTGGGTGGAGGCGAGTGACGCCCACGCATCGCCGGCTGTGGTTGCGCGTGTAGGCGCGTCCGGTAGTTCTAGGAGTTCTGGTTGCTCCTATAGGCCTTATAGGGTTGTTGTAGTTGTATGTAGGTGGTTTGAGGGTGGTGGTGCGTGGGACCCACGCGTAGCCGCCGGCGTGGTTGACATCCTCAGGGGCAGTGAGTTGTTCTAAGATCATGTACTCGTCGATACGAGCGCGTGGATATATAATTTGCCGATTTTGGTTATCGTTTAGTGTGACGTTCATTCGAATCGAGTCATTATTACCTTCGTGTGGTAACTAAACTCGATTATATAATTGTAGGTGTATATTGATCGACTAAGTGTTGAAGATTTACCGCGAGGCCGTAGTTGACGCAGCGGGATTTCGAGGTGAGTAATTTCCATTGAGGTTGAAATCTTAGAAATACCCATGTCGATTTTGTTTATTTACAGGGCTGCCACTAAAGTTGAAATTCTTTAAATGCCCCTGACAGTTCACGTTAACTACAAGGGTACCTATTAGATGGTTTTACCTATATACCCTTGGAGGGATTTATATATATATATATATATATATATATATTTACGTGGTTGTCTTTATTTTTTATTTATGTGTTGTATGTGTAGATGCCATGGATCATAATGGGTGAATGATATGATTAATCTCGATAGATAGTTGAGCGGTGAATATCTCAACAGAGAGGTTAAATTCCGGATTGACCTTAGTCGTACGCCATCCACAATAGGTAGTCGACCGTTAAATAGAAAAGCGGGTTTTGTCCAGTTAGAGCGTTAATTAAAAATAAGAGCTACGTGTTGCTTGATCCCTGAGGACAGGGTACGTAGGCAGCCTGCCCGGGATTCGGCTGCAGTCACAAATATTATTAAACACTAGGTCCTCTGAATGTTTAGTTTGAGATCCAAATGCGGAAATCGGGATAACCACCGGTTGTGAGGTCTATTTCGGTATTGTTTGGACGGTTTGAATTTGGTTAGGAAAGAGGGTTATCATTTCTTAAGGGGGATTTCGAGTAAATCTCTCTTGGGATGGGTCTCGCACGTCCTAACCCAGGTTTAGGTAGGTAAACTTGAGTCTGGGTGTGACAGTAAAATTGTCTTAAAAAATATTATTTTATTATGAATTTAATAAAGATTTTTGTATTTAGGCATTAGTAAGTACACATTTGTATTAGAATAAGTATTTAACTTTTTAATTTATTGGTTTGAGATTTAACTTTTTTTTTATCTTATGTGAATAGTCATTATCCCGTTTTATTTTATACTAATGGTTTAGTATCTTCATTCCGATTAAATCAACCCCTTGTGACTGCCTCTCTTGGGAATCCCAATTGTCTGGTGATGGAGTCTATTAAGGATTTAAGGGTTCTGCTAGAAAGATTGGGCTAGGTTTGTGTGCTTGGACAAGGTTGATCAAAGCACATTGGGTTTCTTGGTTCACCAGACCTCTGCAATCCGAAACAAGTATGTTACCTGTAGCAGATAGATTAGTCTTTTGTAACAAAGGGTTAGTACAATGTAGTTTTATGCACTCCAAAAAATAATATATATTTTTCCATGGTTCTGAACACAAGTTATTAACCTTTTGCTCTAGTCTTTGTGTAGCACGTGCTGCATGTGCTTAATCCTAAGGGTGGTAGTTCTAGTCTATAATTGTGTAGGGCATAATACACTTGTGTTCTGGATGCTCCATTTCGTGTTGCTTTCTATATTGAACATCCTGCACTTATTACCCTGTCGTTCATTTTTCCTTCAGAGATGTTTGGTGGAGTTAATTTGTAGCTTCTTTGTTGCATCGTGGACTGGGGTTGTGAAGATATCCGACCAAAGCCGGTACTTGTAACTTTAATATTCCTTTTTTCTAAATAATTACATTCATGTTCTATGTCCTTGTATTTTCTTGCATGGTTCGAGCAGGTTTTTGCGGCCAATAATACTTCTATGATTGATTTCATCATCCTACAACAAATGACAGCATTTGCTGTAATCATGCAAAAGCATCCTGGATGGGTTGGTAAGCGTTATGGCTTATATTCTTTCCCGAGGTTATTTATAGCAATTTTGAAAGTGTTTCTGCCAAAACCTCTATGTAAACTCGAGTCACTTTCATCCACAAAGTTCTATACTTAACTTGTCTATATCAATCAAACATCAGGTTAGATTTGTTCAATTAAGGTAGTGCAATTATTACAATTATCAATCTAACATGTTAGTTCCTCAGACATTTGATGGAAGTGAAGTTTACTGGATTCATATGATTTTATTTTATACTAATGGTTTAAAAATGAACTTAGTAGTGTTACTATAATTTTTCTTCTATGCCTTCTGTAAAAGTGGCCAAGTGAAGAGCCAAGGTTTTGGCCTTTTAGATCTATTCTAGTTTTGTTTGCCACAAATATTACAATCCGGAATTGGAAATATCTAAGTTCATTTTGCACATAATGAATGGGGTCCTTTTTGATTCTTTTTTTGGTGAAAAATAAAATAACAATGCTTATTCTCTCTGTTTATGCCCATATGAAGGATTGCTGCAAAAAACTATTTTGGAGAGAGTGTAGGATGTATCTAGTTCAATCGTACAGAAGCAAAGGATCGAGAAATTGTACGGTTTTCCGTATATAATCTTTTACGGTTATATCTCTTTTTCAGATTAAGGGATCATGCCTGACAATAACCCTCTCCTAATATTTCCCCAGGGAACACTGTCATGTTTAGAAGGTATGTATCTGAGTTTTTTGTTTCACTTAGGTTTTAGTGTGTTGATATTTGTGGTTTCCTATAGGAAATTGTTTCTATTAAGAAGTTCAGGTCTTATTTGTTTGATCTAAACTTCTTTTTTTATATGTTTAGGGTGCATTTGAGCTTGGCTGCTCAGTTTGCCCTGTTTCAATCAAGTACAATAAAATCTTTGTTGATGCATTCTGGAACAGCAGAAAGTAAGCATTCTGGCACACTAATATTAGTAACATAGCTTGAACTCAGGCTTATTTATTCACTTGGACAGGCTTGTCCCTCAACTTTTATTTCTTAAAATTACCAAGAAAGTTCAACTCATATCTACTCTGATACTAGTTTAGAAAGCGTGATAGTGTTTAAATGCATGATCCTTATAGTTAAATCTTGTGACCTGTCCATTGATGGTACTCTATTTTTGATATTTCACATGCTTCGGTTGTTGTTATGCTACTGTAAGGGTTTATGTAATATCGGTCTGTTGCAGGCAGTCCTTCACAATGCATCTCCTACAGCTTATGACATCCTGGGCTGTTGTTTGTAATGTGTAGTATTTGGAGACTGAAAATATCAAGCCTGGGGAGACTGCGGTTGAATTTGCAGAGAGGTAACTAGTCTTTTGTGGGATTGTAATAAAGAACCCAGGTCACTCTGAAATCTGAATTGCTTTATCTCAACTGTTTTGGATATGTCATTGCAGGGTCAGGGACATAATTTCTGTTCGAGCTGGACTTAAGATGGTTCCCTGGGATAGATACCACCCTAGCCCAAAGCACAGAGAACGAAAGTAAGTTAACAATCAAAAACAAAAGTTGTAGAGCTACTACTTTCACTTGCAATCTGTACTTGCATTTTTTCTACAACAAAGCTTATTAGTAACCTTCTCTCTGCAGACAACAAAGCTTCGCCGAGTCTATGCTCCAACGCCTAGATTAGAAGTGATATTTGTTTCTTTCTTTTTCCAGTCTTCGTTCATTTAAACTTATAGCATGTACTACACTCCATACTCTATTTTAAAGTAACCTGTGTGTTTTTAGAGCCTAAGAGATAGCTGTTAATTTGTTGTAAATATGGCTATTCATGTCCCCACCGTTAGTATATATAAGTTATGTTATTTAGACATAATAGTGATTTATGGTATTATATTGTAGTTGTAACCGATAACTATTCAATAATTACCATTTGTATACATGAGGTAGTAGTATATAAACTTCATATATGATGAATAAAGGACACTACTTTTGTCTGCGTCAAAACTCTCACTGTCAAATCCATCGTCACTTTATTTTACAATATGTTATCAGCACGAATAGTTCTAAGGTTCAGATCGATTTCGGATAGCTGAGAGAAGAGACAAATCATTTTCTTTTGTGCGGACAAGAGGCCGAAGAGAAGGAAGGGGGTGATTTATCAATCTATCAACATCATCAGATCATCCTACTATCTCTACTGCTCTTCAACCAAGAAATGATGGTCGTTCTAATTAATTCATCGACTAACACTACATGGAGATGGAAAGCTTAGAAATCGTTGATCATCATTAAACCATGCTCTTTGATTGGCTTAGAAGCTCCAGAAATGACATGCTCAATTATGTATAGAAAAGATGAAGATTATCCAATCTGCAATGAGTAACGTTTTCTATCCTAATACAATCTATATTTGTAGCCTTGAAAAATATGATGAACAAATCAACATAAAGCATGAACCATATTTCGTTTATTATTTTGAAATTCGTATTTGCATGGTTATTGATTTGTGCTCGGATGTAGAATATTATGTGTTTCGATGCATGAATCACGAAATTTATAATGTTAGTCTATTTGGTTAATACATATGAACATGCATGTCATATAAATTTGATAATGATTCGAGAATTGAAAAGAAAAATTTGTCATCAAATATTATTGGAGAGGTCAGTAGCCATGTCGAAATAAGCCCAAGCACATGCCTAGTAGTGCATACCAAAAGACGTATGGATGAACGAACTTTAGATTCAGTATCTTGTTTTCAATGACATTCAAACTCAAAAGCGTGAATGCATTCTGGAATAAATGCATGTAAGTGCTAATGCAAGATCATTAATTTTATCATTTATACCAACAATTATATATATGGAATATTTATGCCTGATGCATTTAATGATACAAACTAATATTGTTCATGAGTTTCGAATAGAAACCGTTTGGAGATGTAACGTCAATGATACAACGACATTTTAGTTTGATTATGTTATTTATTCAAAATTTATTATATAATACATTATGTCAGTTACAATATGACTCGTGCCAAATTTAACATTTTTTAAGAGCGTGTAATGCCGGAAGCATTTACCATGTTACAATCCATTAATTTGGTCGTTTATGCTAGACATTACATCTAATCGCGTAAATTATGTTCATAATATTCAATTATGCTAGAAGCATAATAGGTGAATTTATTACACAAATTATTATAGAAGCATACATAATTTTCTAATTACGAGATTATTATATATCTGTTTATGTTAGAAGCATGAACTTAATTCACAGTTTGTATATAAGATACTAGCGGCATTAATTTCTTTAGCTACATAACTGCTATGTAAATGATATGTCGATTACTATGATTAAATCATAACCGAAATATAATAAATTTGTTCATTGATACCAGCAGTAACATATTGACAATATTCATTATGCCCGTGGCACACTAAGATATAAATAAGGAATAAATGTTATTGTTCTTAATGATATTAGAATACGATTCCTTTTAGTAACTGCTAAATCATTAGCATTGTGTAATTTACAAAATTTATAATCCATACATTATGCTAGAAACATTATGAGCTGAAACACAATTATTATATAAACATGCTAGAAGCAGTTACTCTGTTTCACCATTTAATTATCTTGTGTCGGTTTCCAATTTATTTCTGTGTCATCATCCATATGAATTAATGCTAGAAGCAATTAGTACCTATTATGTTTTTGATATTTATTGGTTCAGTGAGTACCTTATTGCATATACATTATGTTGATAATAATAAAATTGTTTCAGTTATAATTTTATTTTGTTTCGGTTACATATAAGGGGGAATTCGATTTACACCCAATTTTTATAGCTATTTTAAATTAAACCAACCAAATGTACCTTTTCAATAGGTATATGATTTTATAGAGAAATTAATAATATAGTGTATTTCATTTTAGCAGAAATTATATGTTGCCACTATTTAAATCTAATTACTTAACTATTCAAATTTAATTATTTTTCAAAAGCCTTGAAATAAGTTTTTTATGATTAAGACAAATTTCCTTTAAATAGGTATTATTGCTAGAATTAAGATATTTTTTAAAATAGATTTTTTAGTGCTACGGGAGGATTCCAATAAATTTTGACACATATTTTATTAATAAAAAATTATTTAAATTGTTTTGTCAAAGACCATTTCAGTTTTCTTGTTGCTTTCTAATCCCTATTCCCTAACCCCTAAACCCTAACCTCTAACCCAAAACTCATCATTCCATCTATTTGAAACCTAACTTAAAGGTAGAAGTTTAAATTCTTAACCTAGCCAATAGGTCTTTCTTTTAATTACAACTTGTTGAATCTAAATAATAGACAAGTTTAATATACCTGATTGTTAGATTTTCTATTATAGTTACCTATGATTTCTTCAAGAAAAATGTATTATACCTCTTATAGTGGATTAGTGTGACAATATACCTAAAAAGAAGAAAGAAAAGTTATTTTAAGAAAACATGTATCAACTTTTTATACATCGAAAAGGGTAAATTAGACATATTGAAAAACAAACAAACAATAATAATAAAAGCTTTTGGGTGTAAAATAAAAGAAAACATGTCGGTGAGTGTATATTAATACAAGCTTGATAATTTGGGTTTCTATCTAATTTCCTCTACATATAATTACTTTTGGATTGAATTAGTTTATTATGTTTTATTAACATATATTGAATTGGTTTATGTTATATTGGTGAATATTAATGATGCTAAGCAGAAGCTCCAAAAGCCTGAAAATCCTACAACGAAATTGAGCTAGAGGCTCGACTTAATTTGTATAGCACAAAAGCTTACCAATGTGTTGCCACAAATTCATATAATGATTATAACTCTTTTCAAACTAGACTCATCCAGTTGGATGCGATGTCTAGACAAGTTCTTTTTTAAGGTGTGTGCTAAAGTGAAACTCGCGCCACCACCTCATCATGTCTTACCTGGTCGTATACAATTGGAGTTATCGAAGGGGTTGATTAATAACATTGTATGTCAGGACCCACCCCGGGTAAATCCTGCGGGGACCACCTCAAGGGAACTTCTTACCGAAACCTCCTTGAAATAGACAACCCTTCCTACAAACCAACTCGGCACTTCCATGAATCATTTAAAACTCACCCCCAACTCCTGGTGCCATCCTGCTCCCCAAGTCACAATTACGCTTTACTATCTTATTCCACTAGCATGGTTAGAGTAATCAGAGCAGTCTACATGGAAGTTATACCTAAAACACCAAATGAGCAACAACGGATTAATTAACTATGCCTCAACTTCGGTATGCGCGACCTCCTCTTAGGAACCCTGCAGCACTGGGCATTTGAAAACGTAGGGCCCAGGGGAAAACATTTAAAAACAATATTAGCGTGAGTGGACGAAAATCAAATATGAAAAGGTAAAAATCTTTTCATGTTTTCCCTTTGATTTTTTAAACTTCACATGCACGCAACCAATAAGAAATGAATAAATAAATCATGAAATAAATCCCTTGGCTTAAATCCATAATTAAAGATGTGGGGTATTAGCCTCAACCACAAAAAAAACAACCGACCCGCTCTACCACAAGAGGGTCTATTGACCAGCTCATCGGAGAGGGTCCCATGACCCGCTCTATTCGGGAGGGTCCAACCGACCAGCTATCACCGAAGAGGGTCCTGACCTGCTCTATCCGGGAGGGTCTTACTGACCAGCTACCACCGAAGAGGGTCAGACCAGCTACTATCCAGAGAGGGTACCATCTCCATCTAGAGAGGGTTCATGCTAGCATGCAATACATATAACCATATCCTTGAAAATCCTTTAAAAACCTCGTGGTAAAATAAATCGAAAACCAAGTCAAAACTCCCATGACTTTACCCCAAATACATTGGATTTAAAACATTTTCAGGAACCCGAAATCGGTTCTCTGACTTTACTTTAAAATCGTTAAATCCAAGAGCCAAGTTTCCCCTTTTTAAAATAATCCCCCTCCATAACCCAAAATGGTGATAACAATTAAAAACCATATTCTGGGAAAATCCTTTAAAATCACGGAAAAGGTAGGAACCTCTTTCCCGGCTCACTTATCTTTAAAAAGTATTAAATTCCCATTTTCCCAAAATCACCATAAACTTAAAATGGAGGAAATTCATATATAAAGGAGAAACTAAATAAAATCTATTGCATGCATTAAATTTAAAATAAAAGTCCACTCACAGACTGAGATCTTAGATTGACGAAAACCCGAATTCCGCTCAAGTTAACTCTCCACACCACGAGTCTCTTCGCGTCCTGTTCCATATTTAAAAGTGTACAGCTCGCTCATCGGCTCCACATTTCTCAAATTGTCAACTAAAAATCCCCGACCTTCACCAATAACTTAGGAGTCCTTAAAATAATTTTTAAACCTTATCCGGCAATAATCGATGGTCGGAATAATATTTAATTATCCGCCAATAATACTAAACTAGAAAATTCCAAAACCTAACCAAAACTCCTCCAAAAATTATCAAATTTAAACCATAGACTCCTCACAATATATACTATTTAATGGGCATGAAAAATTGCCCAAAAAGTGGCCGCTCCTCCGCCGACAGCGGCCGGCGGCAGAAATTCAGACCAAAATTTCGGCGACCTCCGATCGCCACTAAATTTTACCAGTAGCTTCGTCTCGTCATTTGGAACAACTTTTTAGTTCAACTCGAAGGCCAATTTGGCATCTAACTTAGCCAATTATGTGATGAACAGTAAACCCGAAAATATACACTTCAAAACTTCAAATCTCAATTCTTCCTACACACTTCGAATCAAGCTACCAAATTCTAGGGGATTATAGTACTCCTAAAACCCATCCTAAACATATAAATAACTCAACAATTGGTGATCTAGGGAGGGAGAAATCTGATCAAGAACAATTCACTGTACACATGTGAACAAATCGAAATTTCTCCCGATTTACGGCGAGTTAGGTCGGAAAACTTACCTAGGAATGAAGTAGACTTGGAGGCCGATCTTTTGGGACCAATGCGGTGGCGATTGGTGGCCGGACGTCGGCGCTGTGGCGGCCGAAAGTTCCAACAGTGTTTCCGTTGGGGGAGAGAGAAAGGGCCGGGTGAAAAATCTGATAAAAATCTGATTTTTCACCCCAGTAACTCCTATATATAGCCATTTTACCGCACGGTAACTTTACATTTTTGTTTATAACTTTCCTATACGAACTCCGATTTGAGCGTGCTATGTGTCCACGAACTCGTAACGACGCCCTCTACAACTTTCATGAAGAAAGTTTTCCCAAATTCTCGACTTAATGAAAAGTCAACTTTACGATCAATGTACGGTTAAACGGTTACTTTAAATGGTAAAAAAATAAAGTACCCAACCGTAAAATAATTCTAGGATCGGGATGTGACATTGTATTTCTTAGAAGATCATTTTGTGCCCAATAGGCTTGTTATCCCTCTACAAGGCCTAGCCGCTCAATATGCCTCTTAGATTGTGCCCCGTAGGCTTGTACAATATGTAGAGGTTTATCTCTTTTCACTATAAAATCAATTCATTTGGTCCAACAGAATCAAATAAAAAGAAACTAATATAATGACATTGGTTTTCCATACCTAGTAATTATGTATGTATATAAGGTACTTTTCTTGCCTGGCTGGTAGTGCTACTACGGACACCATACTCTAAGATAAAAAATAGTTTTCAGTTTTTCCCCCTATTCATACCTCTGTGACTACCATATCAGGTACCTGATAGAGGTTCATGGCAAAGCCAATTTTATATTGTCCTATGGTAGCAAATTTACTATTAATGATGCTTTATATCCTCCATGTTCTAGAAGAACATTGTTGAGTTTTAAAGATATCCGAGCGAACGGTTACCACGTTGAAACTACTGAGGAAAAATTAGTGAAATATCTTTGCATAACCTGCAGCTTGTATGGCCAGAAGCGTAAATTGGAGAAACTTAAAGGCATATCTAGTGGTCTTTACATGACTACCATTAGATCGATTCATGCAAATCATATAACTAGCTAGAAGCTACCAAATTCGAGCAATTATTTACTTTGGCATGACCTTTAGGGACACTCTGGTCAAAGTATGATGTACTGTATCCTAAACTCATCCCACGGGCATCCCCTTACTAATAAGAATCTTGTTTATAGTAATACATTATGCCAAGCTTGCTCATTGAGAAAGTTAAATGCAAGACCATCCTATATAAAGACTGAAAAAGAATCCATCATTTTTCTACAAAGAATACAAGGGGATGTATGTGGACCTATCCAACCACCATGCAGACCATTTAAATATTTCATGGTTTTGGTTGATGCATCGACAAGGTGGTCACATGTTATGTTATTGTTCACAAGAAATGTTGTGTTTGCTAAACTCCTTGCCCAAATTATTAAATTGAGGGCTCACTATCTGGATTATCCTATAAAATCTATAAGACTTGATAATGCCGAGGAGTTTACATCAAAATCATTCGATGATTATTGCATGTGCCTTGGGATTAATGTTGAGCATTTGGTTCTCCATGTTCACACCCAAAATGGTATCGTAAAAGCATTCATTAAGAGATTACAAATGATTGAACGAACTTTGGTAATGCTCACCAAACTCTCAATATCTGTGTGGGACTATGCAATTTAACATGCATCAATGTTGGTCCGACTTAGGCTCATTGCCACTCAACCTTATTCTGCGTTACAGTTAATAACTAGGTACGAGCCTGTTGTTTCGCACTTACGCATATTTGGGTGTGCAGTTATGTGCCAATTGCGCCGCCACAACGTACCAAAATGGGTCCTCAACGCAGAATGGGCATATATGCCGGATACGAATCCCCATCGATTATAGGTTTTATAGAGCCCTTGATAGGCGATCTATTTACCGTTTGATTTGTGGAGTGTCACTTCGATGCGACATTTTTCCTGCTGTTAGAGAGAGATAAGAACGTTAACGTTCCTCATGAACGACGTGAATTGATGTGAAATGTCTCTACCATGTCTCATCTAGATCCTTGAATGAAACAATGTGATAGTGAAGTGAAGAGGGTTAAAGATTTATAGAGTGTAGCCCAAAATATGCCAGACGTTTTCTCTGATCTAGCCAAAGTGACGAGATCACATATACCAGCTGTAAATATGCCTGTAAGGATAGATGTCCAAGTAGGACGTGTCGTCCCAGATGAACGAGGTACTACCATGGCAGCTAACTAGTTATATATACCTGCCCAGAAGCAAGGTAGAACATTTGGTTCGAAGGATTCATATCCCCGGACGAGGGTAAACTCATCACAAACAAATCCACTTGACATCGTCATCTCAACTGATCCATCTCATAAGACAATTCCGGATTATGGGTTTGTTCTAGAAGAAAAGACATTGAGGGGGGTTCCAATGTTGAAACCCACTCCCAAGAATAGAGAAATCTCAGTAAATTATGCATGTTTAAATGAGATATGGAATCAAAATAAGATTTTCATCGATGATGTATTTGTATTCGTAGTAGCTACCGAAATTATAATTAACGACGACGTCAAACCTCGCTTCGTTGATGAATGCCAATGTAGAGACAACTGGCTAAAATGGAAAGAAGCAATCCAGGTTGAATTAGATTTCTTGACAAAAAGAAAAGTGTTTGGACATGTTGCTCCCACACCTCCCAATGGTAAACCTGTAAAATTTAAATGGGTATTTGTAAGGAAGCGTAATGAGAACTGGGTAACTAAAGACAATAGACAGTTCTAAATAGACAACTGGGTAGCTCGCTTAAGGCTAACTCAGGCTTTGGTGTTGTCTAAATATGTCTACGAGGAAGCTCATGCATATTATGAGTCTACCTTAACTGGCATAGTCCAGAAATGGTATCAGTCTTTCAAGCGAAGTTCTTAATGGCATGACTGGGCAACTAAATTGGCTCAAACCAATAATCATCTAGATTTCGCATGTCCTATCTATGCACAATTTTCTAGAGATATTACTGGGCATAATGAGCAGTCTAAAGAAAGAGCTAAGACAAATATTCAAAAGTTGAGCATTTGCAACATTAGATACTTTGAAGAGTACACTAATGAGTTTCAAAATTACTATTGTACCATTGGAGACCTAGATAATGAAGATCTGGTCAGAACATATTACAAGAAGTTACCAGAACCATGGAACGATGCAGTAGCACAATCTTTAGAAGAAAATCATTTGTCGTTTTTTACGGTAGGAGGAATTGCTGAAAGAGTCAGGGATCTCTTGAGAAAACCATGCGTTGAAAACAAAAAATCCAAAACTACGAAGAAGCAACTCAGATGAGTTGAAAATATGTGTCCTAAGATATTGGAGACATCAACGCAGTGGGGATGTCACATAGAGAAACAATACAAGAAAAGGTTCTCTAGCAACAAGCAGAGAAAGAATTTTGCTTCCAAAAATAGGTATAATTTCAGGAAAAACTCTTTCAAAAAGAGTTCTGAAGGGAAGAGATCTCCTCCTAGGAAGATATTTTTTTAAAAAAAAAAAAAAAGAACGAATTCTTCGAATTCCTTTCGAGAAGTGAAAAGGTGCAGATGTTGGCTTTGCAAAACTGAAGGACATTATGCAAATGAATGTTCTAAAAAGGACAAGAGATCTGTGAAAGTTCTAATTGAAGAATATGATAAAACAATAGAATATGCAAATCTGAAAGGTTTTGAGATAGCTTAGTCTGATGAAGAGAATAATTCAATATATTCTCTTGAGTTCCCATCAGAAAGTTAAATAGAAAACACTTCAGAAAGGTCTAAAGAAGAAGAAGAGGACCGATCTCGTCCTATGTTTGTCCTAAACTGAAAGGAATAAACTATTGATATTATCAGTAACTTCCACCACAATCCAGGAAGATTTACATATGATTACTGTAATTGCGATGATAGTAATTTACTGTAAAAGTACAGGTGAAACCAATCATCGAAAATGCTTCATTGCAGAATTACGAAGAAAAACCAAAGACAATGAAACTCACATCATGGTAGAATAAGAATATAAAGAGTTCTACAAAACTAAAGAGCAATAGGGACATAACTTGGAAGAAGATTTGAAGAGAATGAAGTTAGTAACTTAATTAAGCCAGAACAAGGAATTCAAAGAGTCTTTTGATTCCATCAATGATTCTGCAAGAAGGTAAGAAGAAGGCCTTATCATAGAACCTGTTATATAACAGGTTAAACCTTTTGATCCCATCCACAAACCTGATGAAAGAGAAATCAATCCTTTCATTGAACTGCCTGGCAAAACTGCAGAACGCAAAGAACAAATAAAGCAGGTCCAGACAAGCAGATTCAACAATTACATCACTGTAGGAGTAAAATTTCCAAAATATAAGAAGTATCATCACATGTCTTTGTAGATAGTGGATCAGGGTATACTCTTCAAAAGATACGCCATACCTGAAGAATATTGAGAAAAGGCTCCAAGATCAGTTACTGGAATAGCCATGAGAGAAAATGAAATAATCATGGATACTATGGCTTGTGACATTAAAGTTCCTTGGACAGATGAACTTTTATCATAAAAATCATATGACAATGTAAAAGTCAAGGGGTGTATGTATTAATTGGAAATGACTTTCTTCTTCAACAGACGATTATTCAGAATCCACAAATGATTGGTTTTGAAAATAATAACAAATTCTTTTGGGAATCTCGTCTTACCAACGCTTTAAGCGTTACAAGTCTAGGATTTGCAGACCAATATCAGAGATCGTCAGTGAAGAGTGGTAATTATAAGCCAGTTTTAGAACCAGTTTTTTTGCTAAAAGACCATTTGAAAAGTTACAGTGAAATATGGGTAAATGAAGAATTGAATTCTGAAGATTACAAGTCAGAAGAAGAGTATGAATCCCCTTTAGATGAGTCTGATTCAGATCCATTAGAGTGAGAAAGCTTAGACGGAGAAGAAGAATTTATCAGAGAGCATAACCTAAAGGTGTATGCTAACAAGATCGAGCAGAAGAGAACGTCAATCATTACAGAAATTGAAAACTTGCTGAAACCAGTAATCAGTGAAGATACACAGTTATACTGGGAAAGAGGTCCAGTATACTGTCAGCTCAAAATGCATGATGCAAATACTATTTGTCATGTTAAAATAATCCCTCATTACAGGGAAGATGACAGAAAAGAGATGGAAAGTCAAATTCAGGAGTTGCTCAAAAATAAGTTGATTAGACCTTCAAATAGTCCTCATCATGCTCCAGCCTTCTTGGTAAGAAATCATGCAGAGCAAGTGAGATGAAAAGCTAGATGGTAATTGACTACAAAGATATAAACAAAAAGACAGTCAAAGACAATTACCAGATAGCCCATGTAAGAGTGCTTATCAATCAGGATTTTGGCAAGTCAATATGCATCCAGACTCTATTGCTTTAACAACATTTAAAACACCTCAAGGGCACTACGAATGGCTGGTCATGCCATTTGGCCTCAAGCAGGTCCCTTCTATTTTTCAAAGAAAAATGGATAATATTTTCAAACCTTCCTCAGATTTCTGTATAGTTTATATAGATGACATTCTTGTCTTCTCACGAACTATGAACGAACATCTGAAACATCTTGAACAAGTATGCATGTTGATTATCTAGAAAGGAATCATCCTTGGACAAAAGAAGATTCACCTCATAAAATGATATATCGATTTCTTAGGCATTCATGTTAAAGATGAAGAGATTCGTCTCCAAGATCATATTATAAAAAAAAATCAGTCAGTTCCCAGATCATATTCCTGATGCAAAGTCCTTATAAAGGTTTTTGAGAGTTGTCAACTTTGCGAGAGATTTTATTCCTCAAGTTAGTGGTCTTACTGCTCTATTCTCTCCAAAGAAAAGCTCTAAAAAGAATTGGTCATTCACAAAAGATGACAGTAATACTGTCAGAAAAATCAAAGAGCTAACCAAAAACATGCTTCCTTTACAGTTACTTGAAGAAGGAGATTTGATCATTTTGCAGACTGATGCAAATGATTATTACTGGGCAGGAGTTGTCTTGGCTATTGCCCCAGATACAAATCATGAGAAGATTTGTAAATTTCTCTCAAGAAAGTTTAACACATCATAGTTAAACTATTCTACTAGAGACAAAGAAGTTCTTGCTCTTATTAAGAATATAAAAGGGACTGAGGCATTTTTAAGAAGCAAATTTGTAATTAGAAAAAAGAGTAAAAATTTTTAAAAACTACAAATTAACCGATGCTGTAGATAGGGAAAGAGTGTTGAGATGTCAAATGTTTTTATCTCAGTATGAATATGATGTTGAAATTGTTGCAGATAATAAGAATTTCCTACCAGACACTCTTACAAGAGAAATGACAATGTTTCAAAGAGATGATAAGGATGACGGACGCAACCCAAGAGACAGAAAACCAGAATCAAGTGAGAAGAATCTTTGGGAAAGATACAAGAGCAGTGATAAGACTGTAAATCCTCTCCATGATGGACCAGGTTATCAATCTTATGGAGCAGCTGCAAAAACTCAACCAGCAGAGCATGACAAAATAAAACCAGTTGATTGGGATAAGAGCTCAGAATTCTCCTTGCAAAATGAAAGTCAATCTGAAGTAACTGCCGAAGAAAAAAAGCTCACTCAAGAGTATTTGTTGTATCCCAAGAATAGAACCTCAACTGATCGGTCTCAGGGTAAAAGACCGGCTAACCCTTCTCAAACAGCAGATGGTAAAGACATATCAAGTCCGTTAATGGCTGCTGCTTTGCCAAAAACAGAATAGCCCATTTTAGGAGAAACAGATCGCATGTGGTTACAGGGAAGAAAACTATTCATGGTCAGTCTTTAAAGATTTTTAAAGAACCAGTCTTCCAGACGAAAAGATTATTGGCGTTCAAGAAAAATATTATCATAGACAATATTCTTTATGCATTCCATGAAGAAAATGAAGATCATCTACTTGGAACCCTTGAAGCACTTACAGAAGAATTTTATGGAATCCATGTAAAAGAGAAGGAAAAATCTAAGGTAGTATACCTAGAAAATCCAGAAAGTGCTAAGATCCCTATGACTACAATGAAACGATCCGAATGGTTCAAATTCTATGAGCATCTAGGAAAAGGAAAGATGATTCCACCAACTTTGTCTGCTGTTCCTAGCTCATATTATGAGAGGTATCTGGTGAATGTCCAAGCTGAACACCCTCAGAAACAAAAAACTGTGGCTAATAGAGAATGGTTTTGTTCATAACCTTTGGACAAAAACTAATGAAAATTTAGAGGGTTTCCCAGAATTAATAGTTTAAGCTGTCAAGAACATTAGGCTAGAAAGATGTATCCTAAGATTAAAGTTCATATCAACTCCACCTGAATGGATAATACTGAAAGAACATATGAACTATATCTGTCCTTATCATTATGTCAGGATAATTCAAGGTCTGATTAAAGGATCAAGCAGGATAAGTGAAAATGACAGTCCAAATCAGAGTATTCCTTAGATGAAGGCCATTATAATCATGTGCATCAAAAACATGGGGCGACTGGATTATGATTCAACTCTTCTGGTAAGTGGAGAAAAAATAATGGTTTCTTGCTATAATCATCCTCCACCAGTGAATTGTGACTTTTTCTCAGCCATCATGAGAAATGAAGTAGACTGCACCCTAATAACTACAGAATGGCTTGAAAAAGTAGAAAAAGAAAAAAGGATATATGATTCCTTATCTATTTCCTTATGATTCAGACTTAGACAGTGAAGAAAAAGTTGAAAAAGCATCAGAAGAGGAACAAGAAGGTCAAAATTCGTTGGTTGATTTTTATTGCACTGATGAAGAATACTACAATACAGTAAACATGATGGAGAAATAAGCGGTGACCGATGCATCAAGACAAAAGACTTTTCTTTTGTTAAAGTTAGTGGCTCACATGATAGAGAAACGAGCGGTGGCCCACGCATCACGACAAAATACTTTTCTTTTGTTAAAGTTAGTGCATTTTTCTTTTGCTGCTGACGCATGAAAACAAATAACTTTACTTTTGCTAAAGTAAAGTTTGATTTTTCATGTCTCCCACTTTCTCTTAATGGTGTTTAATTCTGGTTTGGAGTCCGTGTGCTATATAAGGAGATTGAAGCTTCCGAGAGAATGCATCGAAAAACTTGGAATAGAAGTTAAAAACACTCTCAACATTCCTCTCGAAGTCAGAAAGCTAGAGAAATAGTGTGTGTGTGTGTATGTAAACAATGTCTCTAGTATAGTGTGAAATAAGAGTGAGTGTGAATACTGTGTGAAGATTTCAATTTGTAATCATTTTGTGTGATGTGTTTTTATTATAAGTAAGTATTTGTACGTGTAATTATAATTATGAGTAGTTAAACACTTTATAGCTATTTACCCAAGAGCGAGGCTCTGGGTTCTGTATTTGTAGTTATGTTAAATAAATTCTAGTTTGTGCCCATAATTCCGTCACAAAAATATTCTTGTTTGAAAATTATTTTACTTTCAGTTGTTAGTTTGATTTCTGTATTTGAGATTTTTTTACGTACTAAAATCTAGGATTTTTCCACCTTAAGACAACAGTGATTCCGCCAGTATAGTAACCATTTAGACAGGATGTCGTTAGGTGAAGTTTTGGCATGTTGAAGGCTAGTTCTTAAGATTGATAAATGACTAGGTTCTTAGTTTGTAAGAATATCCTAAATACAACACCTAATAAAAAAACTTAAAGTCGTTTTTACCCTTACTATTAACAGAATAAGTTAATGAAAGTATGTCTTTAATATGAAAATAATAGTTTGGTTATCACCTTGATCACTTTGAAAGTGTAGGTGTCACATTGACCTTGTCACAAGAGTTGGTGTATTAATGGTGAACTTTTCTCTATTTTACAACATAATTAACCTTTTAAAATATATTTGGGAGAGAGACTAGCTTTCTGAAACTCCTCCAGCCATGCTATAGTGCTAAGCATAATATCTTGTGCAGTTCTTCCTTTGCCCTTCCACAACATGTTTCGATTGTTCCAGGCTGCCCATATAAGCATTAGTAATTGATTTAGCTACCACATCATAATGTAGCTTCTGCACCATTTCAAGTCACCAATCCTTGAAGCTTATGATAGGATCCATAGGTGCTGGAAATCCGGCGAGTAGAACCTGTTGCATGAGGGGACATTTACAAAAGAGATGTGTGGTGTCTTCAATTTTGTGGTTGCATTTAAAAACAGCTGACCTTAGAGGCCCTTGGTACTCTTTCAAGAGTAATCTTTCTCTAGTTTTTTTTATTATTATTGTTTGCAGCCCTCCAAAATTAGAAGATTTTCTCTTAAATCTCGAATGTGACCCTAGTCGAAACACCTAGCAAGAGGGTTTCAGTCGAAATACCATCGACTGCAAAATAGGAGTAACTAGTCATTTTTCTAGTTTCTTTAAGCATTTTCATGGCTTCACTAGTTCATTCTGTCCAGTACCAAGTTCAAAAATTAGTAGAATTTCAAACACTCGAATCTGGATATATAGGGGATAAAATGCCACAACTCTTTTGTTTGACAACTTCGTACGGTTTGGTTTAATGACATTATTGTTTGTGCGTGACAAATTCGAAAGCCGTTCCAACAAGTATAGAAGTAAAATGTATTTCCTGATCAAATAAAGATTCTTACGTCTTTTTGAAGATGATTACTCCTCATCCATGGCGTAAAGCGATTATTCAAAGACATTTTCTATATAGAATCCTTGCTAGGTAATTCGACTAAAACAACTGGAACTTTGGAGGTGTCTCCGGAGTCCGGATATCTAGTCCCTACGCATTCGTGTATGGAGAGCAACTACTTAAAAAGGTTATGAAGCTGCACAGAATTGAAAGCTGTGCACATCTCTTCTGTCAATGTCCAACTGCCCACACCATTGTCAGGTACTCCATTTTCGTTGTTACCTACCATACTACCACATCCAAACTTTATGGAACGGATGTTAGAAACTTAGAACAAGCTGTCTGAGGTGTTCGAAAAACTACTTACGATCATCTGGGAATTGTAGCAGAAAAACCGCAATCAGAAGATATGGAAGGATAAGGTAGACCTCAGTTGATATAATGCTTGGGTTGTTTTACCAGCCTCACTGATTTTCAGCTTGCTAGAGGTAAGCCTACATCCCCGAGCTAGATGTTGATGGAGCGTTTGTGGTACATGCTTCGCATGGAGTTGGTGTGATTCAAAACTGCAGCATCTCAACAGCCAGTGCTTCATGCCAATTCTACGAAGCAGGTTGAATTGTGTGCAACTCCCGAAGGTCTAAAGTTTAATGCATTTACCACAGGCCATCAACAATGATGCTGATGATCTCTCAGAACTCAGTAACATGTTCGAACCAACCCTTGTTCAACGCAATCCTAATGCAAATACAGTGGGAAATCTTATGAATGCAACACATAAGAAACTTGGGAAATCTTACCTCAGTAACATGTTCGAACCAACCTAGTTCAACGCAATCCTAATTCAAATAGAGTGGGAAATCTTATGAATGCAACACAAGAAACTTGGGACATCTTACCTCCAGGTATCCACGATCTATTTATGCAAGAATGTAAACCCCATTTCATCTTGATGAGTTCAGGACTTCTATAAAAATTAAAAATAAAGATAAACAAACAGTAGTTTGACTCAAACGAGGAAAAAAATGGAACAAACGAGTAACAAGAATAACTGTATATAATATGTCAACTGTTCTCAAGTTTCATTGCGAGCTGCCCCATTTCCATAATCCTAGACCTACGTCAGACAAGAAAATCCGACTACGGGATATACTAAGAAAAGAAGATGAAACTCTATGAATGTTAATGTTGCCCTTCCCCTTTTCTTTTCCTTTCTGCAGCAGACACAACCTCCCAATTAAAGAATGAGACATTATTTACAGGCAAAAATATGGGTAAAGGCTGATAAATACCAAAAAGCTCAACTCAACTACTTGTGACAAGATGGAGTTGAAAGACCTTTGGTGAATGTGACAAGGTCTTCCTCATTTATCGTATTTACTGACCTTCAACTTTGTTTGAGGCACCACTCCCATCAACCATCTGTTGATAATACAAAGAAATCTAAGACCCAATTAAAGAAGAGAAATATACAACATGAATTATCAAAATCCACTTTCTCACAGGACACACACCCAATGTAAGTGAAAAACTGGAAATAGAATGTCAAATTACCTTCAGCTTCTCAAACTTCGACTGTAACCTCATATACTGTTCACGAGCTTCGGGGTGACGAGACATGGACCGTACCCTTGCAAGAGCTTTCTCAACTCCAGCAAATTTCTGCTTCCTCCCAACACTCAAAAAATCATAGTCATCACCTCTTTTATTCTCTGAAGATGCATCAACAGCTTTTTCAACTCGAAATCCTCGCAAACCAGGCCGTTTTCGCCTCCAACGCAATATTACTTTCTCCATTATGCCAACAGACCAAACAAGCTTTTTGTAAGTCTTACGAACCTGATGTCCCCTCACATGAGCCTAAAAATGAAGACCAGAATTAACCACTGATCTATAGTTGGGATAGGGTATATATAAGTAGCAAAAGTCAAAAACACTAACAATTCAAGAAAACAACGAGATAACAATAATGCATCTTAAAGTAATAAATGAAGGTACCTGAATTTTAACAATACGGTTACATATCTTCAAAAATTCCTTTCTCCCCTTCCAACCACGATATTTTCTTTGTATCTTCAGAGCTGCTGCAGAATGCAGATAATCATCATAGTGGCTAAACTTTTGAACTCTTTTCAAGGAACCAAGTGCAACTAGGTCAATTGAAGCTTTAAAAATATCACTGCTGCTCTGACTTAACTGTCTCTGGCGGAATGAATGAGCACGGAATGTTGCTTGAATCAAAGCAGCCACATGGGCTGATTTCCTAACTGCCGCTAGAGAGTCTTTCAGAGAATTTTCATCATCTACTGTCACATCTGATGTAACAGCTTCTGAAGTCTCAATAGTCTTCTCATTCGCAATAGTTGCAGAAACATTGTCCAACGTTTTATCATTGACGGTCAACAATGACAGGTGACTAGTTAGATCAGCTTCCGCCAAATATCCAGCAATCCCTTTGTGGCCTCTACTTGAGGCTAGATCAGCGGCTGTTTGTCCTCCAGGAAATTCTGGTGTTGGGTCCTCAACAGCACCTGGAGCAGCACCCAATCCAAGTAATGTGATGACCGTTTCCTCTCTGGAAAAGGATAAAGGATAGGAAAACAAAGGAGTGTTAATATAAGGAATATTCACCTTGCAAATAGAAGCCATAGAAATCAGCAGGCACAATATGGTACAAGGCCTGGTTCATAGGGAAAGGATAGCGGTGGTGTCAAATTATAGGCGCAGAAGCATTTCAACCAAAATATACTACTACAAGTAAAATCTTAAATTAAAGGAACAGTAACCTTAAATATACTAGTATAAGTAAAATCTTCACAACATAGAAATACAATTCATATGCATTTCATAATGCTGAAGAGAAAGACACTTGATAATAATACAAATCATTCTTGCCAAAAGAAGTTCATGCAATATAGAAAATTAAAGAAATATACCACAAATGAAGAATTGAAGGAATACTAATTCCTCACAAAAACGAAAGAAGATGATGATGATTAACATTAGCAAGTTAATAGTATATAGTGAGTACAATAGAGTAGAAAGAGAAACACGTACAATAACAACTTTACCTTCCAAAATACGATGCCCAGTGAAGTCCGGTTCTTCCATGTGCATCTCTGAAGTTAGGACTGACACCAGCAGCAACTATGAGGCCCATCGCCCACTCATAACCAAGAGCAGCTGTTAAATGTAAAACGCCTTGGCCATCATTATCCAGAACATGTGGTCCTTTACCTTCTTCATGAACTTTACAAACCAGCCATTCAAAAAGTCTATCCTTCAGCAAATTCTGAATCAATACATCTCTGTGGGTCAGCTGATTGCTTTTGCATGCCAGAGAAGCTCCATCAGCTATTACCCAATCACTCCCGCAGCTGCTTCTTATTGAACACAGGGAACTTCTGAGTTTACATTTATCACAATCCAAAGCAGAACATTCCAACCACTTCCTTTCTGATCCCAAGTTCAACAATTTTGCAAGACGTATCTGAAAGCGCAGCGCATCTTCTCTAAAGCTGTTTATAGCTATCCCCATGGGTTGCTCTCTATATTCAAACTCCCTCACCTCACTGCAGGCCAACCTATTTCTACAGGTCACATAGAATGGAACACTCCTAGGAGCATGTATAGGAGTTCGACATCGAATAACATTATCGGTCAGAACTTCAGCAGGAACCTCTATTTCACCAAACATGCATCCCCACTTCGTGTCTGTAAAATTTTTCTTGCTTCCTAAAAATCTTCCAACTATTAAAACCTGAAAATTAGCAAACAAAGAAAATGATGATCAAGATGTACTCACGCATAAATAGTTTATAGGATTTGTGTTCAATAACAATAAACAAACTCTACTATAGAATATAGACCTTTGATTCAGTTCCTGAATAAGACCAATCTGGTGAAAAATCACAGATACTGAAAAGTTGTTCCCGGGAAAGAGAAGGGCCAAGTGAATCAACATCTAGCTGCATATGGCCTGATAAACTGGAAACTTCCCTATCACCATTCTCAGCCTCAAGTGTACTCCAGTAATTGCCAGAGTCTGAAGCCATCAATGAATCATCACAATCCACACCAATTTCTCTATCCATCCATCGACCAAAGCTGTCAAGTTTCTTCAGCTCTACTGGCTCACCTCTACTATGCACACCAGCATCTCCAGAACTTTTCTCAACTTGGGCAGTAGAGAAAGCTACCGTGTGAGGATCAGAATGACCCTGAAACTGGGTATGAAACAGATTAAAGTCAAAATCCTTTTTGGCACCTGCAAAAATGAAATTATACAAGACAGATGGTGCAAAAATAGAAGCATATAAAATTGACTGGAACACTGACCCGAGCTTCTTTCAGAGAAGGGGTTGTGACAGCCTGCACATTTATGTTAGTGGTCAACCTATCTTCAATAATATCATCTTTGGCTCCAGTATTACCATCCAGTCTAGCATCAGTTAGCTTATGAGTTGATCCATTAAGTTCTTCAAAGAGATTTTTCTTTATGTCTTCAACAAAAAGATTTTGTTCATGCAGGCTGCACTCAGTTCTTGTTGATCTGTGCACGGCCCAGTCAGATGAACCAGCACTCTCATAACCTTTAGGTCCAGCATACCATATTCCAGAAGGATTCCTGAATGACTCAGAAAGTCCTGAAAGCACCAGAGACAGATCACATGTTCTACCTTTGAAAATTAAAGCCGAGACAGGAAGATCAATATGGAAACAGACACATTATAAAAGGAAAGAAAAAACTGAAAAAAAACAGAGAGAAGCAAAATAGACGGTACAGGCCCATGTGAAGAGACCATAGAAAGGGTAACCGGTGATTGGACAACCCGAATAGCAGCTGTGTTATCATTTTTTATTTTTGTTTTTTTAAACGAAGCAGCTTTTTATGGAAACAAAAAGCATACGAGGCGGATAATGAGTCTGTTTTAAATGACTAAAAAGGGCAGCAAGGCTAAGGCTTAGCAGCTCATCTATAAATGCAAAATCAAAACTTAGGGGCTTATTCTACAGCTGCTTGCCAGTTAAGAAAAATGGAAGAGAGAATATATCCTTAAAATCCTTAAAAGTAGAAGCCCATTACGATGCCCATAACTTGAGTCTATCCCACAGATCTTCCCTTTCCACCGGCCGTTGGTTTTAAATAATCTTTTATTTCTATCACCCAAAGAATTCTGGCCTTTTCCATTTACTGAGAGCTAAATGATTTTCTTTAAGCAGGTCACTGCTATCTAATGGAGTTGTGCAGTCCACTTGACTCCCTAAATAACTTCCATAAGAAATTAGCAACTGTGTTATCATTTTTCAAAAGGCAAAAAAATATATGGAATCATTGTACGAATCCAGTGATGCTTAATTATAGCAAAACAACAATGTTGCCACAAGAAACAAAAGAAACATAAAACACTGTTTCAAATTATTAGACATAAATCTGGAATAACATATACTGCATAATCTTACTTCCAACTTCTGGTGACTGCAGACAAGCATTCAGAAAAGAACCAGGCATAGGTTGGACACCAGAGGAAGCTCTAGCATCACCACGAGAATCCACATCCTCAAATTCTGTAGATAATTTTTGTCCATTCCACTCAACCTTCATTGGATTTGAAGCAAAAGATGTTTGAACTGTAGGCGCAGGTGAGTTTGCTTGTGCAGAGCAAGGTGCTGATGCACTTTGAGGGCTTCCAACCTGATCAACCAGCAAACGGGAGACACCAGACTTATTTCCCTGCAAACATCACATTAAAGTGATTAAACCATTACACATACGCATATTATATAAAGTAGAGTTCAGTCATTCAACTGAAGAAGAGGACAGGGAGTCTTAATAAATTACAGTGGTAGGAACATTTTGTTTCCCATCTGCAACATACAGACACATTACCTCAACCATTCTGTAATGCACAAGAACAATGTGTTGTAAATGACTGAAAAGAAAGCAAGAACAAGAAAATTGATCAGAAAAGTGATACCAAACTCTGAACAAAGGAAAAGAGAATCTACTTAATCGGTCAATACCTAATAGTTACTAAAGCATCTATACACATAACTTCCAATAATAAGGAAGAAACAATCTGTCATTGTACATAACCAACACTACCGAATACCATAAGTTCTAATGAATTTTACACCACCAAATCTAATAGGCTATTAAGCTATTTATACCCACAGACCATACTTTATTTTACAAGCTATTGAAACATTGCACCCTCAACTACAAGAACAGAAACAGGAAACTCACGTATCAAGCATCCAATAACTCCTCCGCTGAAAGTTCTGATTGTCCTCCCCATGGGCATAGTAACAGTGAACAACATCCACACTACCAGCCTACAGTATACCAAAAACCAACAGACACATTTATCACACCTTAGCAATGACAATATGTGCAACAAAATTTTATTGAATTCACTCACAACAAAAGAAATTTCAAGTGCATCAAAACCAGAAATGTCAGATAGTAACCAAGTTGGCAAAGACCGTACATGTACAAATTTTGAGCACCCGAAAGACGCATCGGTATCTAAATTAGTGAAGAGAGAAGAAATCAAATAGTCTATCTTACATTAAATTCAAGCCAGCTCAGAGTACAGCGGAAAAAGAAAAATAAAAAATAAAAGTATGTTAAAACACGGGCATAAAAGAGCCTAAATGACCATTATCCGCCAGAGCGCATATAACTTGACAATTTTGCAAATCAGAGCACTGGATCTGAGAAAAGCACCCATGATAATTCATGCACATTACTCCACAATAAGTTTCAGTTCTAGTTCATAATTAGTGAAAAGAAAGACTTACTAATGATCAAACCTAAGGTGATGATAACTCAGGATGCTCAAGTAACCCCAGAGTGAAGGTCCATAATGGTCTAAACTCTTTTAGACTAATTGGCAGGAAGTATAACACATTAAATGCCTTTTCTAATTTAAATGCACGTGACAGACAATCCGGATAAGGAAATGACATGTGCAATTCCAAAGAGTCCATTTAAGCACTCAAGCATTCTTGGACTCACAGATATTAATTAAGAAACCTGTTGGGATCCCAGTGCTCCATAACCCCTATGTTGCCTGGCAACTCCAACCAGCTAAAGGTCTGAAGACCAAGGCCGAAAGACAATAACCAGGCAACAACCAACTTTATCTCTGAGGACCAACAAAAAAGTGAACTTACTAATAATAGATTGAACAGCACACCTTCAACTTTTCATGCGCTTCTTTAACAGTTTTTCCGTCCTTTTTCTTCCTCCAGCGGTGACCATCTTTACGAAAATACCGAAGTGCTTTACGATCAAAGAGGAACAAAGAACCAGCTGGGAAAAAATGAAATAGTTTCAGATTGTTTGCAGGAAAAATAGCAGTGCACAAGTATGCAATCTCTTTATTCCAACAAAAGTTTCTGATTCTGAAGATTTCTTTAGTTTTCTTCTACATTTAACTGTGGGATCCTGAAAATCGAAATGGGATACGAACTTATTTTATGGTTAAGTGACTTTTTCTCTATTCCATCTACAACATAAAACTTCTGTAGGTTTCTAATCGTTTTCATGAGCTACAAGGTTACAACACCACAAAACGAATCATAAAGCTCCTTCTCTAATTGCAAGGATAACAAGGTGATGAAGCACTCGACATCAAAATGTAGCCATACAAGAAAAACAGACCTGGAGGCATGACAGGCGGATCTGGGGTTAGCTGAAACTTTTGGTAGTTGCGCAGTATTTCACAAATTTCAGTGGGCCGGAGCCAACGCTGCTGCGATTCTCGCAATATCTGGGAAAGGTCTGTTAAAGTTCAAAAAGTAGTCAAATGGTTGATTATATTCAAACTAAAATAACAAAATCAATACAGGGGAACACCAGAAAACACAGTAAGGACACATTCATCCCAATTTGGTGACTAAGGGCATTTGATGAACATAAGGCCAATCATTTTATGCAGATACAACCCAATATATGTAAACCATAGATAGGTTAATGCATGCTAACTAATTCGAAATCTCTACCAAATAAGCCAGAATTAACAATCATAAAACAATTTCGAAAATGTCCATCGAACAATTGGATTCAAAAGAAAAACAAATGCGAGGAGGAGAAGCAGACCGAGTTGCTGATTGGGGAGGTATTTTCTCATTTCAGCCATGGGTGACGAATAGACAAGCTCTCATAAACCCAAGATTGCATCAGCCAGAGACTGATTGCCGCCGAGCCGAGAACATCATGATTCTCGATCAAGATTCTTTTTTTTTCAGATTAAGCTATCGCCCACATCAAGAAATGAAGCAACAAACTGAAATGGTTTCAGGTGGTCTTCTCCAGAGAGAGAGAGAGAGAAGAAGAAGAAGAAGAAGAAGAAGAAATGGAGGGGTAGAAAGCGATGGGGTGAAAGGAAAGGAAAATGATGAATAAATTAGGGAGCCATTTTTTTAGACGACTTATTAAATTAAGATAAACATTTACCAGAAATGCCTTTGATTTAAATGAAGGTAGTGATCATGAGCCACGTTTTGATTTTTCAATAACAATCAAATAAAAATTATGAGGTTGTTTTGGACTATGTTGATTGTTTGAGATAGTCTTGTTGTGCACGGTGTTAGAATACAGTGTTGAGTTATCTATTTTTTTTTCTTTTCACATCTATTGTAGTCTATTATCAGTATTAATTAAGACAATTTGTTAAATGAAACTGATTTTTGTTGAAATACCTATTATGTCTATGATTTGTATAAATTTGTAAAAGTAAACATGGGTCAAAAAGTAATGTGGAGGAACAGATAGTTACTCAAAATCTGATGTCAAGGCCTACCGGTTAACTCCTTTAACCTGAATTAAATTTTGCGGAGTCCACCTTAAGAGAAAGTTACTTAGAAAATTTTGACATAACCTCTCATAAAATGGACAACCCTTAACCTACAACAACCCAAAAGAAAACGAACACTTCTAGAAAAACAACAACCACTCACGACTCCTGGAGTCATTTTGCTCTCCAATAGACAACATCCGCCACAAGCAACATAAATCTCATGAACAATTTAAAATACAAATAACATCAAGCCATAAGAATTTAGGAGTGTTAAGTCTCTACTACTAAGTTGGGATTAAACACACAACCACAATATTACAATTCCACCCATAAAGTTGTTAGAGCTTGAAAAACGGTAGAAGGAAGTGAGAAAATAACACAAGTAGGTATACATGAACCTACTATAGAAAAATGGAAAGGTGGTAACTATGCCTTGCCTCCTAGCTATGGCCGAGCCGAACACTGCAATCTGGACATTTTAAAAACGGAGTGCTCAGAGGAGAAACATTTAAAACGTTAGCGTGAGTGGACAAAAATAATATTTAAGTGTAAAAATAAGTTTAGTAATGTTCTCCTTGTTTTTTTGTCCGAAAATCATATAATCATGCCTCATTGGGGATACATTCCCAAATAATCGTAAAGAAAATAAATAACGTCAATCTCATTGGCTTAGAAGAATAAAACTTAAAGAAAAATAGGGGAAGAGGTTTCACCATGACGGAGAGTCTCTCAGACTAGGGTCGAAACTTTTAAGGCTACTAAGTAATATGACGACCCTTCATGACAGAGAAATTTCACCATGACAAAGAGCCTCTTAGGCTAAGGTCGGAACCCTCTAGGGCTACTATTGCCCCGCTCCACTTTCTCAAGTGGTGGGGGCCGTATGGCTGGGGGCTGTATGGCTAGCTAGCAACTTTATATATATATATATATAACGACCCTTCATGGTGAAGAAAACAAGCAAATAAGAAAAGTCATTATTATATGACTCCTCCCCCGTAAATTAAAATATGCATCTCATGCATGAGGCACGGTTCCCCGACCGCCCTCAAAACTATGACCATAAATAAGTAAATTTCAAATGTAATCAACACAACATAAATTCCAATCGACTAAATAAAGGAGCTTACAGGAGGAGAGCAACCCGCCTTCCTAGCTCCACCGCTCAACAAACAATTAAAAATCACGTTAAGTACATATACCTAGACCCTTTAGCGGAAGTTTCCTCACGTCTTGTTCTAAGGAGAGATATATATACATAAATACTCGAGTTCCTAACTCTAAAATTATAAATAAATAAATAGACCAAAACTGAGGAAAGCGTGCTACTTGCCCAACTAAGCTCAACCTCAACAAGTTCACTCACAACCCTTCCCAACATGTTTCTGAAACCCAAACTAAAGTCCAAATAATTAATTTGCCTCAGCACAAGTATTAACTCACGAAAAATCTCAAAACTCCTCCAAAAAATATATTCATTCCAAAAGACCCCTCTTACTTATATGATTTATCAGGTAAGAAAACTGCCCAAAAGGTTGCAGCTCCGCCACTAGCACTACCACCGGCAAGAAAATCCGGCCAAGCTCCGGCCACCACCAATCGACTCTAAATTTTCACAGTTTGTTCCTCTCATCAATCTGAACAACTTTGTAGTTCAACTCGAAGACCAATTCCTAGCCTAACTAGGTCAATCGAACGAAAAAGTGAAAAATCTAAAATTTTAAACTTTAAAATTTCAATTCTTCCATTCTCCCTCTACACTCCAAATCAATTCACCAAACTTTAGGGGTAAGTAGTACTTCTAAAACTCATCATATCCATATAAAGAACTCACCAATTGGTGGCCTACCGAGGGAGAAATTCGATCTAGAATGTCTACTGTTCACTCGATGAACAAATCAGAATTTCTCCCGAAATTTTCAGATTCATGTTAGTTTTGTTTTTAGGTTGTTGATGATGTTCTATGTGTTCCATTTCATGTGCATCTTTGTGTTGACAATCTATGACATGTGTGTGCAATTTATGTGCTATCGTTGTGTTGATTCCGCGTTGGTAAGACATGAACTAGAATAGCAAAGTTGTTATAGATTGTATGTTAGGATTTCTTGATTCCACGTTAGTAAAAGATGTGTTAACATGTTCTTGTTCTTGCTCTTATTGATTCTTTGTGTTGATTCCGTGTTGGTAAGATACGCAGAAAAGTTAAGAGAGATTTGAGTAAAAAATAATCCGCATTAGTAAAACTACTCTAGGACATTTGAAACTTGATTAAATCACTAGTATGCACGATTTAGGTCACCTAAAACTGAAACAACTTGATTACATGATTACATGAGTTTGAAGGATGTGCAAGAGAGATGATCACTTGTATATAGTAGTTTAGGATTTGTTTTCTTTTTAGTTTGGGATTTTCATCACTATTTTGTCTCCTGTTTTCTTATATTTTATTTTTATATCAAATGAACTCCGATTTTCCTGAAATTTTGTACAGATGTTCATATGTATGTCCACTACCGGAATAAGTATCATAGCCGACGAATATTTAATTAGCAGGCCGACGAAATTTTTTTTCGTCGGCTAAAGTCCATTTTAGCCGACGAAAAAAAATTTCGTCGCCTAAGTGAAATTTTCGTCGGCTAAAGTGGACTTTTAGCCGACGAAAAAAACTTTCGTCGCCTAAGTGAAATTTTCGTCGGCTAAAGTGGACTTTTAGCCGACGAAATGTTGTGTCGTCGGCTAAAATAGTTTTTTTTGTCGGCTATAGTCTGTGAACTATAGCCGACGAAATTTTAAAACTTTGGCCGACGATATGTATAATTTCGTCGGCTAAAATGCTTTATATTTCCAGATCTAGACAGTAGCTGATTTGAAAGAAAAAACGAGAGAAAAAGTTTTGGGGTTGTTGAAATTGTTGGGTGTTGTCGAAATCTGTCCGAAATTAGTTTGTGGCGCTATATATAGGTACGTATATGTATATATCTTGTTTTTGAGTTGATTTAAGAGTTTTATTTTCGTTATGCACATTGATTTTGAGTTTTAATTAGAGTTGATTATATTGTGTTTTAATTAGAGTTGATTATATTGTGATTGAGTTGATCGATTTGAGTTTGATAATATATATGAAGTTGTTGTTATATATATATATTAATTTGATTATATTAATTAGTAATTATTATATTTATTAATTGTACGTTAACTGCAGATATAATATAAATTGAATGATTCGTAAATTTAATTAATTAGCGTTTATACATATATATTATGTTATTTTCTCAGGATATGGATAAGAGTTGGATTTCGCTTCCAAAATGGGACAAAAGATATGCTAAAGGAGTTGTTAGTTTTATTGAATATGTGATCAATAATGCTAAAGGGAATACAATTTTCTATTGTCCGTGCACTAAATGTCAGTGTCGCAGCGATATGTATCAATTTCCAATTGACAAGGTTTGGCAGCACCTTCAAAGTAATGGGTTTTGGGAGAAGTACACATGTTGGATATATCACGGTGAAACATCATCAAGGGGTCCGCATGATCATGGGCAATTTTCTGAGACGGGCAGTACATCCAACGATCCAACAACGGCCTTCATCAACGATATGTTTCCTTATGAGAGGGGTGTATGCTCTGAAGGACCGTATATGTCTGACCCGGTGCAGCCCTTCCCTAGAGTTGTCAACACTGCTGGTATTGACAGGTACAACAAACTACTTGCTTTGCAACAGACCCCTGTGTACCCCGGTTGTCAGAAAACGGTTCTTGAAAGTGTGATGGACGTTATGAAGATTAAAGTTGAGACAAAATCGACTGTGAAGGCTGTTGATGAGTATCTACAGTACACTGCTTCGATGCTGCCCCACGGTCATCGTCTTCCTACCACTCATCATAAGGTCCGATGTATACTGAAAGATCTTGGGCTTTCCTACATCAAGATCCATGCATGCAGATATGATTGTGTTCTCTTCTGGGGTAAAGATCCAGAAGGGAATGACCTTGGTGACCTTGACACATGTCCAGTATGTCAGAGTGACAGGTATAAGTTGACTCCTGCAGGCAATAGGAAACCTATGAAGGTACTTCGGTATTTCCCGTTGAGGGATAGGCTGGAACGGTTGTACATGTCATCACACACGGCCAAATCTATGAGATGGCACGCTGATAGGGAATTGCAAGGCGAAGATACCCTTATACACCCTGCTGACGGGGAGGCCTGGAAGCATATAGACAGGGAGTTTCCTCATTTTGCGTCTGAGGTCCGAAATGTGAGGCTCGGGCTCTCATCCGACGGGTTCAATCCTTTTGGCAACATGAGTCTTCAATACAGTGTATGGCCGGTGATTTTGGTACCATACAATCTTCCTCCATGGATGTGCATGAAGAAGGAATACAATATGTTGAGTTTGTTGATTCCGGGACCCGGTTATCCAGGGAAGTGTCTCGATGTGTATTTGAGACCCTTGATTGAAGAGCTTAAGTTTTTTTGGGACGTTGGTCATCCCACTTATGATAAGTTCATGCACGAGATGTTCCAGATGCATGCTATGGTTGTTGGTACCATTAGTGATTTTCCTGCTCGTGGGATGTTGTCGGGCAACGTTGTTAGGGGATACAAGGCTTGTCCAGAGTGCCTAAGCGATGAGGGGAGCAGTAGTCATTGCAACAAGATATGTAGATTGGGTCACCGTACTCTCCTTCCGTATGATCACGAATGGCGGTTCGATGACAAGGCATTTGATGGGACTGTAGAACTTGGTGTGCCTCCTAGAAGATGGACAGGGGATGAAATTTTAGCAGTGCTTAATGAGTATGATTTTGGGCAGCTCAGCAATCATCCCAATATAGTGGCGGCAATACCTGACAGACCCGACAGGTATAAATTTTGGACACATAAGAGCATATTATGGGAACTCCCATACTGGAGTAAGTTGTTGATCAGGCACTACCTAGATGTGATGCACATAGAAAAGAATGTGTGTGACAGTGTGGTGGGAACCGTGCTGAACTTGGAGGGAAAGACGAAAGACGGTCCGAAGGCACGCATTGATCTTAAAAAAATGGAGATACGAAGACATTTGTGGTTGAAAGAAGGGAAGAAAAAAATGCCTCAAGCTCCGTACACCGTGAAGCCTGAACAGAAGAACGTAATTTTCAGGTGGTTGAGTTCTGTGAAGTATCCTTCAGGCTACGCAGGAAATATAGCCCGGTGTGTAAACATTCGGGACAATAAAATGTACGGGTTAAAGAGTCATGACTGTCATATTCTGCTACAACGGCTCTTCCCTATTTTCATTCGACCATTCCTTCCCCGTCAGGTGGTGGAGCCGTTAGTAGCGTTGTCAAGATTCTTCCAGAAGTTATGCACAAGGGAAGTGACAAAATCTGATCTCCGGGAAATGCAACAGGACATTATTTATATCATGTGTAAATTTGAGAGAATATTTCCTCCAAATTTTTTTGACATCATGCCGCACCTGATGATCCATCTTCCCGAGCAATTGTTGCTTACCGGTCCAGTACACTATACTTGGATGTATCCTATGGAAAGGTATGTTTTTTACACCGGTACCTAATGTTTTTATTGTACATGTTCATTGTATAATCGTAACATATGACAACAAATTTATTTATTTACAGACAACTTGGAGACTACAAAGCTTATGTGGCTAACAAATCCGCGCCTGAAGGATGTATAGCAGAAGCATATATTGCGCACGAGTGCGTCACCTACATGAAGTTGTATCTAGGAGCATTGAAGGAAACTCCACAGACCATGCCGGTTGATGAACCGAAGTTTAACCTTTCCATAGTCTCAAATGATGTTGAAGTTTATGGAATTTTACCAGAGTCCTACAAGTTGCAACCCCATGAGCTCGTCATAGCCCATTGGTGGGTATTGATTAACTGTCAAGAAGTTGAATATTGGAAAGACATCCATCTACACTGTCCAGACATTCAAGGTGATCTCGACTACCACAACAAGGAGTTCGCGAACTATTTTGGCGATTGGGTATGTAATTCTCCAATTTTGTATGTTGCAAGTCTCCTTGATTGCATAATTATTCATATTAATTTATACTACATTGAATCTTTGGTTGCAGATGAACCATATTCAATTTGATGGTCACCCAAATTGGTCTCACGAACTAAGACTTCTAGCTATGAAGCCGATAATGTCAAGAGTTTACCCGATGTGCAAGGTCAATGGCGTGCAATTTATATGTGAAATGAGAGACAACAGACGAAGAACACAGAATTCTGGGGTTATGGCGCATGGTGGCCGGAATGGAGTTGATTATTATGGTGTTCTTGATTCAGTGGTGGAACTCGTTTATGGGCAAGGCATGACCGTGCACCTGTTCAAGTGTAGATGGTTTGATACTAGAAGCTCGCAGAGCATGAAGATTGATCAGTACGGGATTTTATCGGTGAACACTGGCACAAGCTGTTACGAAGATGACCCCTTTGTTTTTGCGACATCGGTGAAACAAGTGTTTTATCTTGATGACCTTGTTAAGGGTGACGCGTGGAAAGTAGTCAATCTTGTGCACCCTCGAAACATTTACCGGGCGGCTACACTTGGAGAGGCCGAAGACGAGGAAGAAAATGTTGCGTATCAAGAACACAGTGCAATAGATATTCCTGAATCCTCTACAATTCGCCTTAATAATTTTAAACCGGGTCGTTCGGTTCGAATTCGTGATTTAGACGCTCGCCTTATTGATGTGGATCCAAATCAAGAAACAGAAGACGACTCTTGTGATGTAGAAATGCATAGATTACCGGAAATTAATTCTGACACCGAAGAAGACTCATCGGATGATTCTGATTACGAGCCTTCTTAGTTATTTGAATTTGTACTACAATTTGATGCGTTTTATATGGTACAAGCTCTACAATTCATAATGTATCTGAATGTTGGTTATATATGCAGGAAATTGTTATGGGTACGGTTAAACCAACTGTTTTTTTTATCTATTTGACAGTTTTAGCCGACGAAATATAACATGTTTCGTCGGCTAAAAGTATCTTAGCCGACGAAATATGTTATATTTCGTCGGCTAAGATAAGTTTAGCCGACGAAATATTAGGGTATTCGTCAGCTAAGATACTTTTAGCCGACGAAACATGTTATATTTCGTCGGCTAAAAGTATCTTAGCCGACGAATACCATAATATTTCGTCGGCTAAACCCTAAACCCTAACCCCTAAACCCTAAAGTATAGCCGACGAATACCCTAATATTTCGTCGGCTAAAGTTAAATGAATAAAATAATAATTTTATACCGCTAGCTGCGTCTCCTCGATATGAAACTATTTGTAGTTGACGGTCCGGACAGAATACGTATTTTAGGTGGCCAAATCACCGTTTGTTTGTGTTTAGGGGTTTGACCAACGGGATTGACCGTGCGGATCGAGCCCTTACGTGTGTCCGATGATGCTGAAATTTTACCCTCACACATGTTTCAACATAATGATGATATCTGACGGTCGGTTTTCCGTTTCACAAGATGGATTGTCACAATCAAAGTATGCCTACTAATGTTGTATAACTAATTGACTAAGTGTTAAGTAAATGTTCCGTTTTAAAAACAAACTATACGTAGATGCTTCAAACAAAAAAAAGTCGTGAGATAAGATATGACCGGAACGATGAAATATGTCTACGGTTGAAATTTCACGTAATTCCGATAAGTTTCGGTGCCAATACTTGCGGTCATTGCATTTTTTCTATTCGTTCGCCATAGAGGACGCCCTATCTCCGACGGTTATTTTTCGTATAAATTTTATACCGCTAGTTGCGTCTCCTCGATATGAAACTATTTGTAGTTGACGGTCCGGACAGAATACGTATTTTAGGTGGCCAAATCACCGTTTGTTTGTGTTTAGGGGTTTGACCAACGGGATTGACCGTGCGGATCGAGCCCTTACGTGTGTCCGATGATGCTGAAATTTTACCCTCACACATGTTTCAACATAATGATGATATCTGACGGTCGGTTTTTCGTTTCACAAGATAAAACAAATAAATTGTGCATGAACTTACTAAATAATTATAAAATATACTTTAGCCGACGAAATTACTAACATTCGTAGTAATTTCGTCGGCTAAAGTCCAACTATAGCCGACGAATTTTTTATTTCGTCGGCTATAGTTCTTCCTATATATTCGAACCCAGCGACAGAACCCCCACTTTCTCCACTTCTCCACTTTCGGCCGGACTCGTTCTCCCTCTCCTCTCGATTTTCTTTCGCCATTTTCGACGGTTTCCGGCCTCCACTCCGTCTCCCTCATCTTCCAAACCAATTAGGTATGAAATTTCATGTTTATATTGTATTATGGAACAAATTTGGGTTGTTTTTTCAATATATTGCATTATATTGAATTGTGTTGAATTATATTGTGATAATGTTGAATTGTATTATGTTGTGATAATGTTGAATTATATTGGGTGTATTTACTGAATTTGGGTGTATATTTGGTTGTATTTGGGTGTATTTGGGTGTATTTGAGTGTATTTGGGTGTATTTAGATGTATTTGGATGTATTTGGGTGTATTTAGTATATTTGGATGTATTTGGGTGTATTTAGTATATTTGGGTGTATTTAGTATATTTGGGTGTATTTAGTATATTTGGGTGTATTTAGTATATTTGGATGTATTTTGGGTGCATTTGGATGTATTTGGGTGTATTTAGTATATTTGGATGTATTTGGGTGTATTTAGTATATTTGGGTGTATTTAGTATATTTGGGTGTATTTAGTATATTTGGATGTATTTGGGTGTATTTAGTATATTTGGGTGTATTTGAGTGTATTTAGTATATTTGGGTGTATTTAGTATATTTGGATGTATTTTGGGTGTATTTGGGTGTATTTAGTATATTTAATATATTTGCGTATATTACAATATTATTTGGTATATTTTTCATTTTTTATTTTATTTGGTATATTGTTCATTTTTTATTTGGTATATTGTTCATTTTTAATTTAACAAAATATTAATTATTTTTTTTAGGATGAAAGGATTATTCAGCAGATCAAAGAGTTCGAAGGGCCGGGGTGAATCGTCAGAGGGAACGTCTAGCAACCCTCGAGGTTCGTTTCAGGGCCCAATGACGGCCCGACGGGCGTCTCTTCTGGAGCCGACACATTCCTCCAGGCAGCCAGATGGCCCTCCCGCCTCCAGGCCGCCTAGCGCCCCTCGCTCTTCCAGCCGGACGCCTCTCGCTCCTCCAGGCAGCCTAGCGCCCCTCGCTCCTCTGGCCAGCAGGACGCCCCTCGCTCCTCCAGGCAGCCTAGCGTACCGCGCTCCTCCAGGCAGCCCAGCGGCCCTCACTCCTCGAGGCAGTTGTGGCCTCCGACTCAGGCGGAGGTGTCTGCACCACGTATGCCTGAGATACGTAGGGCACCGGCACCGGGCCCTAGTGCATCGGAGGGTGGGTCTTCCGGGGTACAGATGCCGCCGCCTCTTCTCTTCCTTCCGCGCTTCATACCGGCAATACCTGCAGTCGATGACTCAGGGGCGCCGATTTATCCACTACCCCCCCAGGTGACCCCATCAGCGGTGTACCTGTTCGTGCCGTTTGCTACAGAGTTAATTTCTGCGAGGGTATCATCGTCGGCTACAGAGTCGGAGTCCGTCGCATCCGCCCCAACGCCCTCAGGTAATGATTATATAAGTAATTTGTTATGTTATAATGTTATAATAAAATTAATTTACTAATCATCAATTTATGATAGGTACCGTCGGAGCCAAGCCGACAAGGAAGAAGAGAGGTCCGGTCACGGGGAAAGCTCTCGAGAAGACAGTGAGTACATCGGGAAGGATCGTCATTGATACTGACGAGGATGGGAACGTAGTATCGGGCGGCAAGACGAGGATGTACTCTGGCCGCGTGGGAGCGCTTATTAGGGATAGAGTCCCTATGTTGTGGTCAGACTGGGGCGAGGTCCCACAGGAGGTTAAGGACATGGTCCACAACGCCATGTCGGTAAGTATAACAAAATTCATATTTAACATTATTTATTACATTGTAGATTTATGAACGTCTAAAGTAATAAATGTTTAAATGCAGGTGTGGTTTGACGTTCCCGAGTACCTGAGGAACACCTGGGCGGACGTTGTGCACGGGGGAAGGTACGTTGCAAAGTTAAGGACAAAAAAAACTATGTTTAATTTATAATATTTATATTTTTTTGGGCGTATTACAGGTACAAGGAGTGGAAGAACGAGTTACGGACCCACTGGACTACACATGGGAACGAACGTTCCGGCACCCCCCTTGAGTTCCAGTTCAGGGAGTACGAGTGGCGTTGGCTTCTGATATCGGAATTCAACCCACATAAACAGGTAATTAAAAATAATTATTTATTATATTGAATTATATTTAATACGTTTTAAAATATTTTACTAATTCGATTCCTTTGTAGGCCGTTTCCCGGGTGAACGCTCAAAACCGGCAACGCAACATGAGGAACCATCATGCCGGTTCTAGACCGTTCGCATCGTTGATGGAGGAGGCGGCCAGGGAACATCCAGAGGTCAACCAGTACGTCTATACGTACGAGAAGGCATATCCTGACTCCCAAGAGGATATTGTAAGTCGTTTTACGTTTTAAAATTTAGTAAATTATATGTATATATATATATATTTTAAAATGTTAATTAATTTTTTTTCCTATCAAATTAGGCGAGGGTGAGGCAGGCTAGTGACGAGGTGATGGCTGCTATAGTCAGGGAGACATGGCCTGACACGCAAGAGGAAGACATGTCTGAAGCCATGTCCCGGATCGACAGTTCAGATCTCAGCGTTGGGGCCAGGATCATGGGCACAGCCTTCCCACCGCGAGGAAATAACTTCTACTGTCGGGGCCTGGGAAAGAAGGGCGAGGGGGTACTAAAAACCACTCCTGGGTTTCAGAAAAAAGGAGCCTCGACCAGCACCAGAACGACTCAGCTTGAGGCGGAAGTTCAGATGTTACGGGAACAACAAGCCGCCCAAGCAGCATATACTGCCGAAAGAGAGGCCGCCCAAGCAGCATATACTGCGGCTCTACAGGAGTACACTATAGCATCCCATGCCGCCCAGCAGACACAGCAGCAGCAGATGTACCAGTACATGCAAGATTTTATAGCTGCACAGCAGCAGGGACTTCCCCTTCCGCCCATGCCCCCGCCTGTTGTCTTACCTCAGCCGCCGCAACCTCCCCAACAACCTCATCCTGGAGCAGATATTGATTTAGACGATATCGATTTCATTTAGTTTTTAAGTTTATGAACAATTATTTATTTAGTTTTTTAGGTTTATGAACAAATATTAATTTACTTTTTAGGTTTATTAACAATTTATGAATTGAAAATTTAATGCAAAATGTTTATGTTACTTTAGATGGTGTGTTGTTGTTGGTTATGAAATTGTTTCTGTAATTTGCAGCTTGCTTGGATGGTAATGTATAAATTTTGTTTGGGTTTCTAGTATAAAAAGTACTATAGCCGACGAAATTTATCATATTTCGTCGGCTAAAGTTTTAAAATTAAAAAAATAAATAGACAATAGCCGACGAAATTTGCCATATTTCGTCGGCTAAAAATATCATAGCCGACGAAACTGTGATAATTTCGTCGGCTATTCTCTATTTATTTTTTAATTTTTTTAAACTTTAGCCGACGAATTTTTAATATTATTTCGTCGGCTAAGTGTTGGAGTATAGCCGACGAAATAATATATTGTACTTCGTCGGCTATGCTCTAACACTTAGCCGACGAAATAATATATAAAATTCGTCGGCTAAGTGTTGAAGTATAGCCGACGAATTAAAATATATTATTTCGTCGGCTATACTCCAACACTTAGCCGACGAAATAATATTAAAAATTCGTCGGCTAAGTGTTGGAGTATAGCCGACGACGGACTTTATTTCGTCGGCTATAAGTATAGCCGACGACTTATAGCCGACGACTTCTTAGCCGACGAAAAATGTGAACAGGCCGACGAAAAAATTTCGTCGGCTAAAGTGCTTATCCTGGTAGTGGTCTAATATATCTATGTAAATTTTGGTAATTTTGGTATTATGTTTTTAATTAGGTTTTTGACTGCTGTTCTTTAGGAACAGTAGTCACTTTTGTAATTATTTTTAAGTTGTGAATAATTGTTGTGATTTATACTACTACTTATTTTACAGGTACCCTCAATCTCCGACCCTATACGATATCCTACTTGCTCAATGCTACTAACGATAAAAAGATTTATTTGATACAGGCTTAAAAACCTGTCGTCATGTGCTTATATGTAAATCATACTAGTGAAGTTAATGATTGAATCTGTTGTGGGAAGGTAACATGATTTTTTGATTAACTGCTATTCTAAAGTTTGATCTAATTTGTTTGTGTTTGATTTGTAGCAAGTACTACGTACGTAGATATCCTAACGATCATGTGAATGAATATATGCACGGGATCAGGTACGTTTGGTTATTTTAACTAGCATTTTATATATCTAGTTTAAGATGCAGGTTTGCTTTGAAGATGATATATATATATATATATATATATATATATATATATATATATATATATATATATATATATGAATTCACTTTCACGGATCCCATATGCATACATGCTTATAAGAATGAAATTATGCAATAGAAATGCTTTACTGGTCATAATCCAAATGACGCATTGCTTGGTTTCAAACTGGTCTTTATATTGTCTTTTGTATATAACGGACGAACTGCAGTAATATGAAAATTATGATTCATATGTAGCATAATACTCGTAAGAATTTGTATCATAATAACTGCTATCTGACATATATTTCCTTTACTTTGCGGAGGATCATAACCTTTCATGATTTCAGTTATCATAGACAGAAATTAAAATGGTGACTATTCAAGAAATTAATATTAGATTCAGAAAAGACCAAGTGATATGCACAAGCGTAAGTATATATAATCATACATTAATCTGGATTCAAAGTCTAAAGAATACAGGCATTCACTTAGACTGGCCATGACGTCCAAGACGATGCTCTGGAGTTTCTTCACGTCAGTTATCACATGCATGATGAACTTGAGTGGTTTATTTGGAGGACCATGACCAAGCGTTGCGAAGGCAAGATGTGTTAAACTGAAAACCACAAATTGACATAAAACACCCTGGTTGAGAGCCATCAAGCTATAGCAAGGCAAGTCTTCTGCATAATTCTCTAGTTTTGTCCTTCACTGTGAGTGAAACTTGAAGACGTTAAATGAGCTTGTGCAAGGACCCCTTTATATATAGAGTAGCTCACTTAGAGTCTCATCTCACAATGCAACTCTAGAAACACTAATTTAAAACCTTATGTGATAACTCGTAAATAGTATTTCTATATAATTATACAGATCAAAAAAGGCTTACAACATGAATACTATTCCTTTTATCAATCTGATAATCTGATATGACTAACACATAGGAAAAAGTTACTTCTATATAATTATACAGATTAGATATATCCATATCTAATGAATGACTATATGAACTTCCAAAAATGAAATAAGGAAATTCTAGTACATGTATCTGCAATTCAATACAATAAAAGCATATATGGCTTTTCAATCATTAACAATGAGATGCGCATGAACCAAATTGGTCAATGCTTTACCTGTTATATTTGCTATTCAATAGAAAACAAAACAAGTAGAAATAAAATGCTCATTTTTTAGAAAACAAAACAAGTTCTTGATTTCCAGCATCAACGTAGAACATACATAGATCAAAAATTGTAAACAACCAATATCAATGGAGATACAAAAACAAAAATTTAATGGCTATATATGCACACAGCTTAATAAAAGCTCAATATATATTTCTACTTACCTTTTCCTGTACATATATTGATAAAGTAGTCTGGGGTTCAACTCTAAAACCAATTGGCAATAGAGAGAGTAGCCCAAACCCTTATAAACCCACAGGCAAGGTCTCATATTCCCGATATGGGATATATATCTCAACACGCCCCCGCACGTGTGGCGAATTTTTAAGTCTAACACGTGGACAACAACTTGGGTGGTCGTGGAGTTCGTGTGGCCTTTGGGCTTCACACGTGTACGTGGGCAACCCGCTCTGATACCATGATAAAGTAGTCTGGGGTTCAACTCTAAAACCAATTGGCAATAGAGAGAGTAGCCCAAACCCTTATAAACCCACAGGCAAGGTCCCATATTCCCGATGTGGGATATATATCTCAACATATATTAACCCCCAGGATATCACCATCAAAAATATATGCAGCATAAGCAAGCATAGATACACTGTCTAAATAACAATTGAAAATTTTGACGATCAATACCAAAATTTGTTTCTTACCAAGACTTAGCAGTCTTCAACTTTCGCTAAAGGAAAAAACAGTTGAGCATGCACATATGTAAAGAACAGTACTGAAGAACATGAATAATGACTATATATACACAACTATATATATTGTGACATATCATGTTGGTGTGAGTCATACTTTCCTTTTGTATATATTCTGTAATATTTTGTAATTACTATTGTTATTAGGATTATTACTTACCTTAGGAAGATATACTTGCCTACTTTGGCTCGGTTGTAATTTGTATATAATTCCTCCTTTGTGAGGTGAATCGATATCAATTTTATTCAGCCACAATTGTCTCTTGTGTTCATTATATTTGACTTGGTATCAGAGCAGAGATCCGATCTTGGACTCTGACTCTTTGTTCTTTGATTCTTCACCCTTTGTCCTTTTGTTCCTTGTCCTTTGATCCTTGCATCATTGTTGCCCTTGATCTTTGTTATTTAATCTTTCCGCTGCATATTTACCATGACTAAGGATTCCGAAATCTCACCTGTACTCACAAAAGTTGATAATGGTGAGAGCTCTTATGACTCCAACAAAATCTCTGTCTCTGTTAAAGATGATTCAACTGGCAGCTATGGTGGTGTCAAGCTTAATGGCACCAATTATCGAACTTGGAAGAAGATGATGGAAGCTCACCTTTGGGGGATTGATAAGGTGGGCTATGTTGATGGTTCGATTCCTGAACCACCAATTGAAGCCAACAACTATTCGAAGTGGAAGACTGCTAATGGTTCGGTAACTTCTATTCTTTACAAATCTATGACGGAAGATGTTTCACAAATGATTATGGGATGTAATACAGCTGAAGAAATTTGGGAAAGTCTCAAAGAAATCTACTTCAATGGAACGGATTTTTTCGAGGTTTATGAATTAAGTACTCAAGCAGCTCGTATGACTCAAGATGGGAGACAGGTTGCTGTGTATTTTGCAAAATTGAAGGGGATTTGGCAAGATATTGATCAGATGCGTCCATGTCGCATGAAGTGCCCAGATGATATCAAGATTTATAAGGAAGAGCAAAACCTTATGCGGGTTCATGTCTTCTTAGCTGGCCTAGATCCTATATTTGAGAATGCAAGGAGTGAATTGCTTCGCCGGACTACTACACCTAGTTTGCAGCAAGCTTTTTCTTATATCCGCAAAGATGAAACTCAAAGGGCGGGTACTAGAGGAGTTACCTCTGAAGTTGCAGGTCTTACCATTCATTCAAAGCCTTTCAATTCGTCCAACAATCGGCCATTATCAGGAAATCGGCCTCCTGCTTTGCGTTCTTCTTCTCAAGGTCCTCCTCCCGGGTTCTCTCCTAATGTTATCTGTAATTACTGCAAAAATCCAGGTCACATCAAGGCAAATTGTCATAGGTTGGTTGGCTTTCCAACTAATTATTTTAATAAGCCTCGACCTCAGGACAAATCCAAGGGAAAGGCTGCTGTCCATCTTGTTCAAGATCAAGAGTACTATGCTATGACAGACCCAGACCACACCCACGTTGATGGTAATGGTACCATGTTAGTAAGTCATGGTGGTAATGGTAAGATTGGAGTGGCTTTACAAATTTCTAACTTTACTGGTACCAATACATGGATTATTGATTCTGGAGCATCTGACCATATGACCTATGATCGTAGTTACTTCCTTTTTCTTAACCCACCTACTATTTCCTCTGTTGTTAATGCCAATGGTGATTCTTTTCCAGTTTTAGGCATAGGGTCTGTTCGTCTCACCCCTTCTCTAACACTACATGATGTTCTTTATGTCCCTGATTTGTCTCATCATCTCATATCTGTGCCTCAGCTCAATACTCAATCTCGATGTTCTGTAACCTTTTTTCCTTTGTATGTAATTTTTCAGGACCTCCTCACCAGGGAAATAATCGGCAGGGGTTATCTAAGGGGTCGTCTGTTTCATCTGGATTGCATGTTCGCCGGAATGAAGCCGGAGAAGGCAGTCCAAGCAGCTTTGATTTCGACTGGGGTTACTAATCAAATTGAAGAATTGTGGTTATGACATCGTAGATTGGGACATCCTTCCTTTGGCGTCATGAAGAAATTGATGCCATCCTTGTTTTTGGGCGTTGATGAGTCTAAGTTGCATTGTGAGTCTTGTGTCTTAGCTAAAAGTCATCGTGCTTGACAGGACCCATCCCGAGATTTCCCAGTAAATCCCAAAATGACTCCTGCGGGACCCACCTAAAAGGGTAGTTACCGAAATTTCGGCATAATGTCCCCTAATAGTGGGTAACCCTTCACCTAAAAACAAAGTAAACACACTTCTAATTCCATCCCCTCTCCTACTTGAGCCATCCTGCTCACATCAACACACAACCATCTCCACAAATACAACCACAACAACAAAACATTTGAAACTAAATAATCTTCAACATAAATAATAAACAGAAATTTCTGAAATAGTACCGAAACAGTTCCGTACTCTACCCCGAAACATAGTAATAATACCCCCAGGTTATCAGAGCTCTAATATAAGGGAGGAAAAGTACACTTGTAGGTTTTCAGAAACCTACTAGTGAAAACTGTGTGGAGAGGTAACCACTATGCGCCTCCTAATTTGCTGGCCGAACTCTGCAGTCTGGGCATTTTAAGAAAAACAAAGGCCCAGGGGAGAAACATGGAAAATGTTAGAGTGAGTGGACAAAAAAATAAACCATGAAACACTAAAAATTCACCACAATAATTAAAACCAATGTTTCATGCTCTCCCAAAGATTTATTGATTTAAATAACATTTATGCATGCCCAAAATTTCTAAATTTCCACAAATGCATGATAATATAAACCAATAAGGATTATGGGAAGAGTAACATTCACAAGCACAATAAGCTGGCCTCTCAGACTAGGGTCGGAGCTAAGAGCTCTGGTTGCGCCTTCACGCTATGCTAGCTATATAAAACGGTAATGGACAACCCTTAATATATCCACCTGACATCTCAGGCGTGTCTGTCCTCTCAGACCAGGGTCGGAGCTAAGAGCTCTAGGTAACTGGTGATGGACAACCCTTAGAATATCCACCTGACATCTCAGGCGTGTCTGTCCTCTCAGACCAGGGTCGGAGCTAAGAGCTCTAGGTAACTGGTGATGGACAACCCTTAGAATATCCACCTGACATCTCAGGAGAGTCTGTCCTCTCAGACCAGGGTCGGAGCTAAGAGCTCTAGGTAAATGGTGATGGACAACCCTTAGAATATCCACCTGACATCTCAGGCGTGTCTGTCCTCTCAGACCAGGGTCGGAGCTAAGAGCTCTAGGTAAATGGTGATGGACAACCCTCATAGTGCACTACGTAATTTGCCTGACCTCTCAGGCTAGGGTCGGAGCTAAGAGCTCTAGTAGCGCCCTCACGCTACTCTAGCTAGCATAATCATTGGACAACCCATAAAGGAAATTCCCAACAATACTTTACTCGAATACTCTTCCCAAACAAATAAATAAATCTATTCCTCGACATATAAGCATAAATCCAAATATAATATCCGAGCACCCGAGGAACATATCATACTCGAACAATCATAAAAACCATGCAATTATATCAACAATTAGGGCATGCAATCATTTAAATAAAATAATCTGTCCACTCACAGTAACGGGACTAGCCCTGGGAGCGATCCTGTGCCTCCCCGGAACGTAAATCCTCACGTCCTGTTAAATGAAATAAACATGTTAATTATTCCAATTCGTAAAGTCGGGTCTCCGGAGACATTAGTATAAACTCCGTATTAAACTAGCTCAATTCTTGTATTCTCTTAACAATCCTCGCTCACTCCCGACCAACGATTACATGGAATTCTCTTTCCGAACCAAAACGACATTTTTAACAATAACCGTAACTTAAACGATACGGCCATTAATCCTCCTCCACAAGATTTTATATACTTAACTTCCCTTAATCCTTTTTACTTCCAATTCTCCAAAATTTAACTTAGAATTATTTTTACCTTTACCCCTAACTCATTTACCATAACTGTTAAAAGTAAATTTTTCCGTGAAATGACTGAAATGCCCCTGTGAACAGTGAAATTCGGCCGCCGGCCAGATGGCCTCCGACCGGCGATCTCCGGCCATCTTCTTGCTCCTCTCAATCTCCCCTACAACTTTCCTTTACAACTCAACAACCAAAAACAACTCTAACAACAACAAATCACATGAACAGTAATAAAATCCCAATTCTGGGAAAATCCTGATCAATCCTCTCACCTAGCTCGAAATCGTCCAATTCCCCGCCTTTGGAAGGCTCGGAGGATGACTGTGGACCAGCTGTGAACGGCAGGAGACGGCACAGAAGCCTGACCCGACCGGAACCCGAAAACACAGCAACTTTCCGGAGGTTTCCTCTCCCCCCACGCGGCGGCGCTGCCCCGATCCGAAGGCTTGCTGGGTTGCCGGACCTCCACCGAGTCGAGGGAGGCCAGTCACGCGCCCCACGGCGGCCGGCGGTGGTAGTTCTCTTCGGCACAGTGAGGCGCAGGGTCGCCTGGGAAGAGAAATGAACGAACCCCCGAAGAGGAAAGAAAAAAACGTGGAGAAGAAGAGAAGAAAAAAGGAAACAGGAGAAAAAGGAAAGAAAATAAGTTTCCAAACGAGGAAACTTCCTAAAAAAATATAGGGAACCTCAAAATTTTTCCTCCGTTCCCACAGGAATTTACCCTCTAATTTCACTCATTATCTTCCAATAAAATCCCCACAAATGTTTACATTACCGTCAACAATTCCGACCGTTGTTTTGTTGTTCAAACCTTAATTTCGACACTGTAAAACCACGGATTACGTAAGGAAAGTAATTCGCAGTAAAATTATAAGATTCGGGGTGTGACAATTCTCCCCCCCTTATAAAAAAATTTCGTCCTCGAAATTTACATACCTGTTACTCAAATAGGTGAGGATACTGATGTCGCATCTGAGCTTCGGGCTCCCAAGTAGCTTCCTCCACCTCATGACTCCTCCACAACACTTTAACAAGAGGAATGGTTTTGTTCCGAAGCACTTGCTCTTTTTGATCAATAATTTGCACCGGTTCCTCTACGTAGGTCCAGTCTTTATTCAGACTAACAGGTGGCGCATGCAACACATGAGAAGGATCAGCAATGTACTTCCGAAGCATGGATACGTGAAAGACATTATGAATCTTTGACCACTCCTGAGGTAAATCCAATCGGTAGGCAAGTGGACCAATTCTTTCAAGGATCTCATAAGGACCAATGTATCTAGGGCTAAGCTTGCCCTTCTTCCCAAAACGCACCACTCCCTTCCAAGGAGATAATTTCAAGAACACCCAATCACCAACTTGAAATTCCAAGTCCTTCCTGCGGTTATCCGCATAAGTCTTTTGCCTATCTTGAGCCACCTTGAGTCGATCTCTTACCACCTTGATTTTCTCATTGGTCTCAAAGATGATATCCGGGCCACAAAACTCTCTTTCTCCAACTTCATTCCAACATAAGGGAGTACGGCATTGCCTTCCATATAATGCCTCAAATGGTGACATGCCAATGCTAGAGTGGTAGCTATTATTATAAGCAAACTCCATTAACATCAAATTTTTATCCCAACTCCCCCGAAACTGTAGGACACATGACCTCAACATGTCTTCCAAGGTCTGAATGGTCCTCTCTGACTGCCCATCAGTCTGAGGATGAAAAGCAGTACTAAAATGAAGTTGTGTGCCCAATGCTGCCTGCAAAGCTCCCCAAAATTGGGAAACAAACCGTGGATCTCTATCTGACACAATGGATTCTGGAACCCCATGTAGTCTCACTATCTCATTCACATAAATCAAAGACAACCGATCAAGGGAAAACTTTTTATTAACCGGGAGAAAGTGAGCAGATTTCGTCAAACGATCCACAATCACCCAAACTCCATCATACCCATTACGGGTACGAGGCAGGCCGAAGACAAAATCCATGGTGATATGATCCCATTTCCACACCGGAATAGGCAATGGCTCCATCAAACCCGAGGGTTTTTGTCTCTCAGCTTTCACTTGTTGACAAACCAAACACCTGCTAACAAAAGCTGCTATTTCCCTCTTCATAGTCGGCCACCAGTAATAATTCTTCAAAGTTCTATACATCTTTGTACTACCTGGATGGGCGGCATATATTGAACTATGAGCTTCCTCCATGATCTCCCGTTTAAGCTCTTCATTCCTCTTCGGTACACACAACCTACCCTTAAATAAAAGGGTTCCATCTTTCCTAACCGCAAAGTCCTCTGCTGAGCCCTCCTGAGCCCTCTCAACCAACTGTACAATGGAGGGGTCATTATATTGCGCATCCCGAACTTTATCAACTAGTACTGGCCCTCACACGAAAACTGGCCACCAAACACCCATTTCATCCACTGCTAAAAATCAACACCGGTAGCTCGAAGCTCATAAAGAAGTGGGACCCGAATCATTTTCAAATACGCCAAAGATAAAGAGGGATTGCGACTAAGAGCATCAGCTACCACATTAGCTCTCCCTGGATGGTACTCAATTGAGCAATCATAATCTTTAATTAATTCCATCCATCTCCTTTGACGCATATTTAAATCCCTTTGAGTGAACACATATTGCAAGCTCTTGTGATCAGTGAAAATTTGGCACTTGGCTCCATAAAGGTAATGCCTCCAAATTTTAAGAGCAAACACCACCGCAGCAAGCTCCAAATCATGGGTGGGATAATTTACCTCATGCGTTTTCAATTGCCTAGAAGCATAGGCGATCACTCTCCCATGCTGCATCAACACACCACCCAATCCGTGTTTAGAGGCATCACAATAAACATCGTATTCCCCACTATCATCTGGAAGTGCCAAAACTGGTGCCCTAGTCAGACGCTCCTTGAGTTCCTGAAAACTTTGCTCGCACTTGTCAGACCATTCAAACTTAATTCCCTTCCTGGTCAATCTTGTAAGAGGAGCAGCAATCTTGGAGAAATCTTGAACGAAGCGACGATAATAGCCTGCTAATCCTAAGAAGCTCCGAATCTCTGTCACATTGGTGGGTCTACCCCAATTAGCCACTGCAGCTACTTTTTGAGGGTCCACACTAATACCTTCTTCCGACACAATGTGGCCCAAGAATCCCACTCTATCCAACCAAAACTCACATTTGCTAAGCTTTGCATACAGCTGAGCTTCTCTGAAAACTCGCAGAACCGTCCTTAAATGTCTGGCATGCTCCTTTAAACTTTTGGAGTAAACCAAAATATCATCAATAAACACGATCACAAAACGATCGAGAAATGGACTAAACACCCTATTCATCAAATCCATGAAGGCGGCGGGTGCATTAGTAAGTCCAAATGGCATCACTACGAACTCATAGTGTCCATACCGTGACCGGAATGCAGTCTTGGAAATATCACTTTCCCGAATCCGCAACTGATGATAACCCGATCTCAAATCAATCTTCGAGAAAACAGAGGCACCCCTCAACTGGTCGAATAAATCATCAATTCGTGGCAAAGGGTATTTATTCTTCACCGTCACTTGATTCAGCTTCCGGTAATCCACACAAAGTCTCATAGTGCCATCTTTCTTCTTAACAAAAAGTACAGGAGCACCCCAAGGGGACGTGCTAGGTTGAATAAAGCCTTTATTCACCAACTCCTGCAATTGAGTTTTCAACTCTTTTAATTCCGCAGGTGCCATTCTATAGGGAGCTTGAGAGATAGGAGCGGTTCCAGGAAGCATCTCGATGGTGAAATCGATCTCTCTTGCTGGCGGTAATCCAGGCAATTCGTCTGGAAATACATCTGGAAACTCCTTTACCACAGGAATGTCTTCCAGGTTCACCTCACCCTTCCTGGTATCTACTACATGTGCCAGGTAGGCTTGACAACCCTTGTTCAACAGTTTCCTAGCTGTAACAGCGGAAATCACACAGTTTGGGAGAACATTTCTTTCCCCTTGAATGGTGACCTCAGGCTTCCCTGGACTCCTTAACACTACCTCTTTTCGGAAACAATCCACCATCGCTCTATGGGTTTCCAAGAAGTCCATCCCCAAGATCACATCGAACTCCACAATATCAAGAGGTATTAGATCAACCTCAAAACCGCAACTCTCTATCAGCACTTCACAGCTCTTAAATACCCAATCTATCTTCATCACATCCCCGGAAGGCAAGGACACGTGCCACTCCCCAGGAAGTGATAATGACGGCACATTGGCATGTAAGGAAAATCTACTGGACATAAAGGAATGCGACGCTCCAGGGTCTATTAATGTAAAAGCGGGTCGGCCAAAAATTAATAACGTACCAATAATAACATCTGGAGAAGAGCGGCCCTCCTGCTGAGTCATGGCATGCAGTCTCGCATGTGTGGTAGGACGGCCTCTACTACCTCTGCTCTGCTGTGTGCCGCCTCTAGTCTGTGTCACAGAGGGGGTACCACTACTAACAGTACCGGAATGCGTCCGCCCCATAGTCTGGGTAGGTGCCAATGCTGCTCCCTGACTCAAAAGAGGACAATCTCTCCTGAAATGACCTGTCTGACCACACTGATAGCACTGACTATGCAACCCCTGACTCTGCTGAAAACTCTGGGGCGGTCTCTGACTCTGCTGCGCACTCTGACCTCCAGATGACCCACTCTGAGTGCTAGATCCTCCTCTAAACCCCCTAGAGGACCTCTTGAAGAAACTCTTAAGCTTCCCTCGGAACCCTGACCTGGATCCTGTGCTGCTACCAAAGCCACTCCCAGCAGAGGATACTGAACTAGACCTCGTCAACGATCTTCTAGCTGAGCCAGAACCCGCAGCTCCAACATCTGAAAGCCGGCGGGCAACCCCAACATCTGAAAGCCGGCCATAAGTAAACTGCTGGGCCTCAACATTAAGTGCAGCCATCACTGCCTCCATGAATGATGCATATGGTACAGCCGTCATCTGAGTAGTGTATATACCACCAAGGCCCCTAACAAACTGATAGACCTTATCCTGCTCTGTCTTTACCAACTCAGGAACGTAATAGGCCAGCTCCCTAAAACGCTGCTCAAACGCCGAAACCGACATGTCATCACTCTTCCTCAAATTTAGAAATTCTTCCCTCATGCGGTTCATGTGTGCTCGACTGACATAACGCTCCTTAAAATGGGCGGAAAACTGCTCCCAGGACATCTGCGGAGCTGCATCACCCACCCTGCGGCTTACATCAAGCCACCAATGCCAAGCTTCCCTCTCCAGGAACTGTGTAGCTATCGCCACCTTCCTTTCCTCTGGACAATTTACTATTCGGAACATCTTTTCGGTCTCCTCCAACCAACTGAGTGCTTCCATAGGTTCACTAGCATGGGTAAACACTCTAGCACCATGCTTGCGGGCCTTCTCATAATTAAGCTCAGAACTCATACCAGAGCGGATACCCTGCACCAACCGCTCTAACAAACCCGCTCCCAAAGTAGCTGACTCTTCACTTCCTCTTCTAGAAGGAGGAGGAAGAGGGTTTTCTCCTTCCGTTGGAGGGGAAAGATTCTCCCTACGAGCTCGGCCACGTGCTCGGCGCATAATTAAACCTGAAACCAAGATGTTTAGTACCATGTAGCACACATAATACTATAGTAGCTACTGCAAATACCCGATGATCACTTCGTATCTTAAGCATAAATGCTGATGGATCTGCCGCGGTCGGTCCATCACTCTATAGATACTAGTTTCACACAAGGCATAAGCAGTAACAATTAGAAAAGGAATCGAATAACCTAGGGCTCTGATACCAATGACAGGACCCATCCCGAGATTTCCCAGTAAATCCCAAAATGACTCCTGCGGGACCCACCTAAAAGGGTAGTTACCGAAATTTCGGCATAATGTCCCCTAATAGTGGGTAACCCTTCACCTAAAAACAAAGTAAACACACTTCTAATTCCATCCCCTCTCCTACTTGAGCCATCCTGCTCACATCAACACACAACCATCTACACAAATACAACCACAACAACAAAACATTTGAAACTAAATAATCTTCAACATAAATAATAAACAGAAATTTCTGAAATAGTACCGAAACAGTTCCGTACTCTACCCCGAAACATAGTAATAATACCCCCAGGTTATCAGAGCTCTAATATAAGGGAGGAAAAGTACACTTGCAGATTTTCAGAAACCTACTAGGAAACTGTGTGGAGAGGTAACCACTATGCGCCTTCTAATTTGCTGGCCGAACTCTGCAGTCTGGGCATTTTAAGAAAAACAAAGGCCCAGGGGAGAAACATGGAAAATGTTAGAGTGAGTGGACAAAAAAATAAACCATGAAACACTAAAAATTCACCACAATAATTAAAACCAATGTTTCATGCTCTCCCAAAGATTTATTGATTTAAATAACATTTATGCATGCCCAAAATTTCTAAATTTCCACAAATGCATGATAATATAAACCAATAAGGATTATGGGAAGAGTAACATTCACAAGCACAATAAGCTGGCCTCTCAGACTAGGGTCGGAGCTAAGAGCTCTGGTTGCGCCTTCACGCTATGCTAGCTATATAAAACGGTAATGGACAACCCTTAATATATCCACCTGACATCTCAGGCGTGTCTGTCCTCTCAGACCAGGGTCGGAGCTAAGAGCTCTAGGTAACTGGTGATGGACAACCCTTAGAATATCCACCTGACATCTCAGGCGTGTCTGTCCTCTCAGACCAGGGTCGGAGCTAAGAGCTCTAGGTAAATGGTGATGGACAACCCTTAGAATATCCACCTGACATCTCAGGCGTGTCTGTCCACTCAGACCAGGGTCGGAGCTAAGAGCTCTAGGTAAATGGTGATGGACAACCCTCATAGTGCACTACGTAATTTGCCTGACCTCTCAGGCTAGGGTCGGAGCTAAGAGCTCTAGTAGCGCCCTCACGCTACTCTAGCTAGCATAATCATTGGACAACCCATAAAGGAAATTCCCAACAATACTTTACTCGAATACTCTTCCCAAACAAATAAATAAATCTATTCCTCGACATATAAGCATAAATCCAAATATAATATCCGAGCACCCGAGGAACATATCATACTCGAACAATCATAAAAACCATGCAATTATATCAACAATTAGGGCATGCAATCATTTAAATAAAATAATCTGTCCACTCACAGTAACGGGACTAGCCCTGGGAGCGATCCTGTGCCTCCCCGGAACGTAAATCCTCACGTCCTGTTAAATGAAATAAACATGTTAATTATTCCAATTCGTAAAGTCGGGTCTCCGGAGACATTAGTATAAACTCCGTATTAAACTAGCTCAATTCTTGTATTCTCTTAACAATCCTCGCTCACTCCCGACCAACGATTACATGGAATTCTCTTTCCGAACCAAAACGACATTTTTAACAATAACCGTAACTTAAACGATACGGCCATTAATCCTCCTCCACAAGATTTTATATACTTAACTTCCCTTAATCCTTTTTACTTCCAATTCTCCAAAATTTAACTTAGAATTATTTTTACCTTTACCCCTAACTCATTTACCATAACTGTTAAAAGTAAATTTTCCGTGAAATGACTGAAATGCCCCTGTGAACAGTGAAATTCGGCCGCCGGCCAGATGGCCTCCGACCGGCGATCTCCGGCCATCTTCTTGCTCCTCTCAATCTCCCCTACAACTTTCCTTTACAACTCAACAACCAAAAACAACTCTAACAACAACAAATCACATGAACAGTAATAAAATCCCAATTCTGGGAAAATCCTGATCAATCCTCTCACCTAGCTCGAAATCGTCCAATTCCCCGCCTTTGGAAGGCTCGGAGGATGACTGTGGACCGGCTGTGAACGGCAGGAGACGGCACAGAAGCCTGACCCGACCGGAACCCGAAAACACAGCAACTTTCCGAAGGTTTCCTCTCCCCCCACGCGGCAGCGCTGCCCCGATCCGAAGGCTTGCTGGGTTGCCGGACCTCCACCGAGTCGAGGGAGGCCAGTCACGCGCCCCACGGCGGCCGGCGGTGGTAGTTCTCTTCGGTACAGTGAGGCGCAGGGTCGCCTGGGAAGAGAAATGAACGAACCCCCGAAGAGGAAAGAAAAAAACGCGGAGAAGAAGAGAAGAAAAAAGGAAACAGGAGAAAAAGGAAAGAAAATAAGTTTCCAAACGAGGAAACTTCCTAAAAAAATATAGGGAACCTCAAAATTTTTCCTCCGTTCCCACAGGAATTTACCCTCTAATTTCACTCATTATCTTCCAATAAAATCCCCACAAATGTTTACATTACCGTCAACAATTCCGACCGTTGTTTTGTTGTTCAAACCTTAATTTCGACACTGTAAAACCACGGATTACGTAAGGAAAGTAATTCGCAGTAAAATTATAAGATTCGGGGTGTGACAATTCTCCCCCCCTTATAAAAAAATTTCGTCCTCGAAATTTACATACCTGTTACTCAAATAGGTGAGGATACTGATGTCGCATCTGAGCTTCGGGCTCCCAAGTAGCTTCCTCCACCTCATGACTCCTCCACAACACTTTAACAAGAGGAATGGTTTTGTTCCGAAGCACTTGCTCTTTTTGATCAATAATTTGCACCGGTTCCTCTACGTAGGTCCAGTCTTTATTCAGACTAACAGGTGGCGCATGCAACACATGAGAAGGATCAGCAATGTACTTCCGAAGCATGGATACGTGAAAGACATTATGAATCTTTGACCACTCCTGAGGTAAATCCAATCGGTAGGCAAGTGGACCAATTCTTTCAAGGATCTCATAAGGACCAATGTATCTAGGGCTAAGCTTGCCCTTCTTCCCAAAACGCACCACTCCCTTCCAAGGAGATAATTTCAAGAACACCCAATCACCAACTTGAAATTCCAAGTCCTTCCTGCGGTTATCCGCATAAGTCTTTTGCCTATCTTGAGCCACCTTGAGTCGATCTCTTACCACCTTGATTTTCTCATTGGTCTCAAAGATGATATCCGGGCCACAAAACTCTCTTTCTCCAACTTCATTCCAACATAAGGGAGTACGGCATTGCCTTCCATATAATGCCTCAAATGGTGACATGCCAATGCTAGAGTGGTAGCTATTATTATAAGCAAACTCCATTAACATCAAATTTTTATCCCAACTCCCCCGAAACTGTAGGACACATGACCTCAACATGTCTTCCAAGGTCTGAATGGTCCTCTCTGACTGCCCATCAGTCTGAGGATGAAAAGCAGTACTAAAATGAAGTTGTGTGCCCAATGCTGCCTGCAAAGCTCCCCAAAATTGGGAAACAAACCGTGGATCTCTATCTGACACAATGGATTCTGGAACCCCATGTAGTCTCACTATCTCATTCACATAAATCAAAGACAACCGATCAAGGGAAAACTTTTTATTAACCAGGAGAAAGTGAGCAGATTTCGTCAAACGATCCACAATCACCCAAACTCCATCATACCCATTACGGGTACGAGGCAGGCCGAAGACAAAATCCATGGTGATATGATCCCATTTCCACACCGGAATAGGCAATGGCTCCATCAAACCCGAGGGTTTTTGTCTCTCAGCTTTCACTTGTTGACAAACCAAACACCTGCTAACAAAAGCTGCTATTTCACTCTTCATATTCGGCCACCAGTAATAATTCTTCAAAGTTCTATACATCTTTGTACTACCTGGATGGGCGGCATATATTGAACTATGAGCTTCCTCCATGATCTCCCGTTTAAGCTCTTCATTCCTCTTCGGTACACACAACCTACCCTTAAATAAAAGGGTTCCATCTTTCCTAACCGCAAAGTCCTCTGCTGAGCCCTCCTGAGCCCTCTCAACCAACTGTACAATGGAGGGGTCATTATATTGCGCATCCCGAACTTTATCAACTAGTACTGGCCTCACACGAAAACTGGCCACCAAACACCCATTTCATCCACTGCTAAATCAACACCGGTAGCTCGATGCTCATAAAGAAGTGGGACCCGAATCATTTTCAAATACGCCAAAGATAAAGAGGGATTGCGACTAAGAGCATCAGCTACCACATTAGCTCTCCCTGGATGGTACTCAATTGAGCAATCATAATCTTTAATTAATTCCATCCATCTCCTTTGACGCATATTTAAATCCCTTTGAGTGAACACATATTGCAAGCTCTTGTGATCAGTGAAAATTTGGCACTTGGCTCCATAAAGGTAATGCCTCCAAATTTTAAGAGCAAACACCACCGCAGCAAGCTCCAAATCATGGGTGGGATAATTTACCTCATGCGTTTTCAATTGCCTAGAAGCATAGGCGATCACTCTCCCATGCTGCATCAACACACCACCCAATCCGTGTTTAGAGGCATCACAATAAACTTCGTATTCCCCACTATCATCTGGAAGTGCCAAAACTGGTGCCCTAGTCAGACGCTCCTTGAGTTCCTGAAAACTTTACTCGCACTTGTCAGACCATTCAAACTTAATTCCCTTCCTGGTCAATCTTGTAAGAGGAGCAGCAATCTTGGAGAAATCTTGAACGAAGCGACGATAATAGCCTGCTAATCCTAAGAAGCTCCGAATCTCTGTCACATTGGTGGGTCTACCCCAATTAGCCACTGCAGCTACTTTTTGAGGGTCCACACTAATACCTTCTTCCGACACAATGTGGCCCAAGAATCCCACTCTATCCAACCAAAACTCACATTTGCTAAGCTTTGCATACAGCTGAGCTTCTCTGAGAACTCGCAGAACCGTCCTTAAATGTCTGGCATGCTCCTTTAAACTTTTGGAGTAAACCAAAATATCATCAATAAACACGATCACAAAACGATCGAGAAATGGACTAAACACCCTATTCATCAAATCCATGAAGGCGGCGGGTGCATTAGTAAGTCCAAATGGCATCACTACGAACTCATAGTGTCCATACCGTGACCGGAATGCAGTCTTGGAAATATCACTTTCCCGAATCCGCAACTGATGATAACCCGATCTCAAATCAATCTTCGAGAAAACAGAGGCACCCCTCAACTGGTCGAATAAATCATCAATTCGTGGCAAAGGGTATTTATTCTTCACCGTCACTTGATTCAGCTTCCGGTAATCCACACAAAGTCTCATAGTGCCATCTTTCTTCTTAACAAAAAGTACAGGAGCACCCCAAGGGGACGTGCTAGGTTGAATAAAGCCTTTATTCACCAACTCCTGCAATTGAGTTTTCAACTCTTTTAATTCCGCAGGTGCCATTCTATAGGGAGCTTGAGAGATAGGAGCGGTTCCAGGAAGCATCTCGATGGTGAAATCGATCTCTCTTGCTGGCGGTAATCCAGGCAATTCGTCTGGAAATACATCTGGAAACTCCTTTACCACAGGAATGTCTTCCAGGTTCACCTCACCCTTCCTGGTATCTACTACATGTGCCAGGTAGGCTTGACAACCCTTGTTCAACAGTTTCCTAGCTGTAACAGCGGAAATCACACAGTTTGGGAGAACATTTCTTTCCCCTTGAATGGTGACCTCAGGCTTCCCTGGACTCCTTAACACTACCTCTTTTCGGAAACAATCCACCATCGCTCTATGGGTTTCCAAGAAGTCCATCCCCAAGATCACATCGAACTCCACAATATCAAGAGGTATTAGATCAACCTCAAAACCGCAACTCTCTATCAGCACTTCACAGCTCTTAAATACCCAATCTATCTTCATCACATCCCCGGAAGGCAAGGACACGTGCCACTCCCCAGGAAGTGATAATGACGGCACATTGGCATGTAAGGAAAATCTACTGGACATAAAGGAATGCGACGCTCCAGGGTCTATTAATGTAAAAGCGGGTCGGCCAAAAATTAATAACGTACCAATAATAACATCTGGAGAAGAGCGGCCCTCCTGCTGAGTCATGGCATGCAGTCTCGCATGTGTGGTAGGACGGCCTCTACTACCTCTGCTCTGCTGTGTGCCGCCTCTAGTCTGTGTCACAGAGGGGGTACCACTACTAACAGTACCGGAATGCGTCTGCCCCATAGTCTGGGTAGGTGCCAATGCTGCTCCCTGACTCAAAAGAGGACAATCTCTCCTGAAATGACCTGTCTGACCACACTGATAGCACTGACTATGCAACCCCTGACTCTGCTGAAAACTCTGGGGCGGTCTCTGACTCTGCTGCGCACTCTGACCTCCAGATGACCCACTCTGAGTGCTAGATCCTCCTCTAAACCCCCTAGAGGACCTCTTGAAGAAACTCTTAAGCTTCCCTCGGAACCCTGACCTGGATCCTGTGCTGCTACCAAAGCCACTCCCAGCAGAGGATACTGAACTAGACCTCGTCAACGATCTTCTAGCTGAGCCAGAACCCGCAGCTCCAACATCTGAAAGCCGGCGGGCAACCCCAACATCTGAAAGCCGGCCATAAGTAAACTGCTGGGCCTCAACATTAAGTGCAGCCATCACTGCCTCCATGAATGATGCATATGGTACAGCCGTCATCTGAGTAGTGTATATACCACCAAGGCCCCTAACAAACTGATAGACCTTATCCTGCTCTGTCTTTACCAACTCAGGAACGTAATAGGCCAGCTCCCTAAAACGCTGCTCAAACGCCGAAACCGACATGTCATCACTCTTCCTCAAATTTAGAAATTCTTCCCTCATGCGGTTCATGTGTGCTCGACTGACATAACGCTCCTTAAAATGGGCGGAAAACTGCTCCCAGGACATCTGCGGAGCTGCATCACCCACCCTGCGGCTTACATCAAGCCACCAATGCCAAGCTTCCCTCTCCAGGAACTGTGTAGCTATCGCCACCTTCCTTTCCTCTGGACAATTTACTATTCGGAACATCTTTTCGGTCTCCTCCAACCAACTGAGTGCTTCCATAGGTTCACTAGCATGGGTAAACACTCTAGCACCATGCTTGCGGGCCTTCTCATAATTAAGCTCAGAACTCATACCAGAGCGGATACCCTGCACCAACCGCTCTAACAAACCCGCTCCCAAAGTAGCTGACTCTTCACTTCCTCTTCTAGAAGGAGGAGGAAGAGGGTTTTCTCCTTCCGTTGGAGGGGAAAGATTCTCCCTACGAGCTCGGCCACGTGCTCGGCGCATAATTAAACCTGAAACCAAGATGTTTAGTACCATGTAGCACACATAATACTATAGTAGCTACTGCAAATACCCGATGATCACTTCGTATCTTAAGCATAAATGCTGATGGATCTGCCGCGGTCGGTCCATCACTCTATAGATACTAGTTTCACACAAGGCATATGCAGTAACAATTAGAAAAGGAATCGAATAACCTAGGGCTCTGATACCAATGACAGGACCCATCCCGAGATTTCCCAGTAAATCCCAAAATGACTCCTGCGGGACCCACCTAAAAGGGTAGTTACCGAAATTTCGGCATAATGTCCCCTAATAGTGGGTAACCCTTCACCTAAAAACAAAGTAAACACACTTCTAATTCCATCCCCTCTCCTACTTGAGCCATCCTGCTCACATCAACACACAACCATCTACACAAATACAACCACAACAACAAAACATTTGAAACTAAATAATCTTCAACATAAATAATAAACAGAAATTTCTGAAATAGTACCGAAACAGTTCCGTACTCTACCCCGAAACATAGTAATAATACCCCCAGGTTATCAGAGCTCTAATATAAGGGAGGAAAAGTACACTTGCAGGTTTTCAGAAACCTACTAGGAAACTGTGTGGAGAGGTAACCACTATGCGCCTTCTAATTTGCTGGCCGAACTCTGCAGTCTGGGCATTTTAAGAAAAACAAAGGCCCAGGGGAGAAACATGGAAAATGTTAGAGTGAGTGGACAAAAAAATAAACCATGAAACACTAAAAATTCACCACAATAATTAAAACCAATGTTTCATGCTCTCCCAAAGATTTATTGATTTAAATAACATTTATGCATGCCCAAAATTTCTAAATTTCCACAAATGCATGATAATATAAACCAATAAGGATTATGGGAAGAGTAACATTCACAAGCACAATAAGCTGGCCTCTCAGACTAGGGTCGGAGCTAAGAGCTCTGGTTGCGCCTTCACGCTATGCTAGCTATATAAAACGGTAATGGACAACCCTTAATATATCCACCTGACATCTCAGGCGTGTCTGTCCTCTCAGACCAGGGTCGGAGCTAAGAGCTCTAGGTAACTGGTGATGGACAACCCTTAGAATATCCACCTGACATCTCAGGCGTGTCTGTCCTCTCAGACCAGGGTCGGAGCTAAGAGCTCTAGGTAACTGGTGATGGACAACCCTTAGAATATCCACCTGACATCTCAGGCGTGTCTGTCCTCTCAGACCAGGGTCGGAGCTAAGAGCTCTAGGTAAATGGTGATGGACAACCCTTAGAATATCCACCTGACATCTCAGGCGTGTCTGTCCTCTCAGACCAGGGTCGGAGCTAAGAGCTCTAGGTAAATGGTGATGGACAACCCTCATAGTGCACTACGTAATTTGCCTGACCTCTCAGGCTAGGGTCGGAGCTAAGAGCTCTAGTAGCGCCCTCACGCTACTCTAGCTAGCATAATCATTGGACAACCCATAAAGGAAATTCCCAACAATACTTTACTCGAATACTCTTCCCAAACAAATAAATAAATCTATTCCTCGACATATAAGCATAAATCCAAATATAATATCCGAGCACCCGAGGAACATATCATACTCGAACAATCATAAAAACCATGCAATTATATCAACAATTAGGGCATGCAATCATTTAAATAAAATAATCTGTCCACTCACAGTAACGGGACTAGCCCTGGGAGCGATCCTGTGCCTCCCCGGAACGTAAATCCTCACGTCCTGTTAAATGAAATAAACATGTTAATTATTCCAATTCGTAAAGTCGGGTCTCCGGAGACATTAGTATAAACTCCGTATTAAACTAGCTCAATTCTTGTATTCTCTTAACAATCCTCGCTCACTCCCGACCAACGATTACATGGAATTCTCTTTCCGAACCAAAACGACATTTTTAACAATAACCGTAACTTAAACGATACGGCCATTAATCCTCCTCCACAAGATTTTATATACTTAACTTCCCTTAATCCTTTTTACTTCCAATTCTCCAAAATTTAACTTAGAATTATTTTTACCTTTACCCCTAACTCATTTACCATAACTGTTAAAAGTAAATTTTTCCGTGAAATGACTGAAATGCCCCTGTGAACAGTGAAATTCGGCCGCCGGCCAGATGGCCTCCGACCGGCGATCTCCGGCCATCTTCTTGCTCCTCTCAATCTCCCCTACAACTTTCCTTTACAACTCAACAACCAAAAACAACTCTAACAACAACAAATCACATGAACATTAATAAAATCCCAATTCTGGGAAAATCCTGATCAATCCTCTCACCTAGCTCGAAATCGTCCAATTCCCCGCCTTTGGAAGGCTCGGAGGATGACTGTGGACCGGCTGTGAACGGCAGGAGACGGCACAGAAGCCTGACCCGACCGGAACCCGAAAACACAGCAACTTTCCGGAGGTTTCCTCTCCCCTCACGCGGCGGCGCTGCCCCGATCCGAAGGCTTGCTGGGTTGCCGGACCTCCACCGAGTCGAGGGAGGCCAGTCACGCGCCCCACGGCGGCCGGCGGTGGTAGTTCTCTTCGGCACAGTGAGGCGCAGGGTCGCCTGGGAAGAGAAATGAACGAACCCCCGAAGAGGAAAGAAAAAAACGCGGAGAAGAAGAGAAGAAAAAAGGAAACAGGAGAAAAAGGAAAGAAAATAAGTTTCCAAACGAGGAAACTTCCTAAAAAAATATAGGGAACCTCAAAATTTTTCCTCCGTTCCCACAGGAATTTACCCTCTAATTTCACTCATTATCTTCCAATAAAATCCCCACAAATGTTTACATTACCGTCAACAATTCCGACCGTTGTTTTGTTGTTCAAACCTTAATTTCGACACTGTAAAACCACGGATTACGTAAGGAAAGTAATTCGCAGTAAAATTATAAGATTCGGGGTGTGACAGTGCTAGTTATCCTTTGCGTACTACTAGGAGTTCTGTTCCTTTTGAGCTTATTCATTCTGATGTATGGGGACCTTCCCACGAGTCAACTTTTTTTGGCAAACGTTGGTTCGTTTTGTTTATTGATGATTATACCCGTCTTACTTGGGTATCTTTGTTAAAACATAAACATGAAGTCTTCTCTGCTTTTCAAGAATTTGTTGCTCTTGTTCAAACTCAATTTGGAGCCAATATTAAAGTCTTTCGTTCTGATAATGGGGGGGAGTTCATTCATTCTCAGTTTACTCAATTCTTCCAAACTTGTGGTATTGTTCATCAAACTACTTGCCCTCAAACCCCTGAACAAAATGGGGTGTCAGAAAGAAAGAATCGTCATGTTCTTGATATTGCTCATTCTCTTTTGTTTAGTGCTCACATGCCCAAGTATCTTTGGGGAGATGCAGTTCTTACTGCCTGTCATCTCATAAATAGACTTCCTTCCTCCGTTCTCAATAATCAAACTCCTTATGATGTCCTTTCCAATCATGTGTCAGTTCCTTCGTTTTCAAATCTTCCTGCTCGTGTCTTTAGGTGTGTGGTATTTGTTCATGTTCCTAAGAATCAACGTTCCAAACTTGATGCAAGAGCGCTCAAATATGTTTTTGTGGGCTATGGTGTCAATCAGAAGGGCTACAAGTGCTTTCATCCCCCTACACAGAAAGTTTATGTTACCATGGATGTCACCTTCTATGAAGATGCTTGTTATTTTTCTCCTCCCAATCCTTCTCTTCAGGGGGAGAACCATACTTTTTTGGAAGAAAAGTCTTGTGTGATTCAGCCACTTGGGGATGAAAATGTTGTTCGTGTAATCTCTGATCCCACGATCGACGTCAGGACAACGACGATCGATCGCCCGACGAGGCAGAGGCTTCCAGCGGTGCACCAACGATCGATCGCATTGGTCCTAGCGATCGATCGCCCGAAGAGACAGAAGCTCCCAGTAGCTTATCATCCAGTAGCGCACCAACGAGCGATCGTGTCCTTCCTAGCGATCGATCGCACGACAAGGCAGAACATGCAATCGATCAAGGCCCTTCACCCCTCTCAAATATAGATAACTCTTGCCAGACAATCCCGGAGGAGAGTCCTAATCTTGAGGTTAGTAATGTTTCTTCTAGTTTTGGTAATGGTGATAGTATATGTGTCTTGCCTCCTAGGTCCACTCGTGGTAAACCACCTCGCCAATATGAACCAAGTTTAAATGTCAAGTCCAAATATGCTATAGCTAACTTTGTGTCCACCCATCGGTTGTCTGAATCCCATGCTTCTTTTGTGAATCAAATATCCTCTGTATGTGTTCCCAGTAAAGTGCAGGATGCTCTCAAGGATCCCAAATGGACTCAAGCAATGAATGAGGAGATGGAAGCCTTGGAGAAGAATAATACTTGGGAGTTGGTGCCACCCCCACAGGGAAAGAGAGCTGTTGGGTGTAGATGGGTGTTCACTGTCAAACACAATGCAGATGGTTCGGTGAACAGGTATAAAGCAAGACTTGTTGCAAAAAGATTTACTCAAACTTATGGCGTGGATTATGAGGAAACCTTTGCTCCAGTGGCCAAGATTAATACAGTTCGAATATTGATGTCTCTAACAGCCAATTTAGATTGGCCTTTGCAACAGTTTGATGTGAAGAATGCCTTTTTACATGGAGAGTTATCTGAAGAAGTTTATATGGATTTACCACCAGGATATGAAGCAAACGCAGAAGGAAGATTTGTATGTAAGTTGAACAAGTCCTTGTATGGACTTAAGCAATCACCACGAGCTTGGTTTGGAAGGTTCTCTCAAGCTATGCGTCGTTTTGGGTACAAACCAAGCAACTCTGATCATACGTTGTTTCTGAAACGTCGGTCAGGTAAGGTGACTGCCTTGATTATTTATGTTGATATGATAATTACTGGTGATGATTCAGAGGAGATTGAAAGACTAAAGGGTCTACTTGCATCAGAATTTGAGATGAAAGACCTTGGTTCACTTAAATATTTTTTGGGAATTGAGGTTGCAAGGGGGAGTTCTGGAATTTTCTTGTGCCAGAGAAAATATGTGCTTGATTTGTTGACAGAAACAGGGATGCTAGATTGTAAACCTGCTGATACTCCTATTGAGCAAAATCACAAGTTAGCTGAGTACCCTGACCAAATTCCTACAGAGAGGGCTCGTTATCAGAGGTTAGTTGGCAGGTTAATCTATCTCTCACATACTCGGCCAGATATTGCATATGCAGTGAGTGTTGTGAGTCAATTTATGCATAATCCCAGTGAAACCCATATGGAAGCTGTGATTCGCATTCTGAGGTATTTGAAGTCTGCACCCGGCAAAGGCTTAATGTTTTCAAAGAATAAACATCTGGATATTAGTGGTTATACAGATGCAGATTGGGCAGGTTGCATTACAGATAGGAAGTCTACTTCTGGTTATTTCACTTTTGTTGGCGGTAATCTTGTTACTTGGAGGAGTAAGAAGCAAAAAGTTGTGGCTCGATCGAGTGCTGAAGCAGAGTATAGAGGTATGGCCCATGGAGTTTGTGAATTACTTTGGTTGAGAAATGTACTTCGTGATTTGGGATTTAAACCAAAGAAATCCATGGATTTATATTGTGATAATAAGGAAGCTGTTGATATTGCTCATAATAAGGGAGAGTGTTGGTGTGAGTCATACTTTCCTTTTGTATATATTCTGTAATATTTTGTAATTACTATTGTTATTAGGATTATTACTTACCTTAGGAAGATATACTTGCCTACTTTGGCTCGGTTGTAATTTGTATATAATTCCTCCTTTGTGAGGTGAATCAATATCAATTTTATTCAGCCACAATTGTCTCTTGTGTTTGACCTGTCATAACATGACATGCAATTTAAAAAACCCTATCATTGTAGTAACTGTAAGTAGGGATCGTTCAAGCCGGGGACACTAGGGAAGGATTATATCTACATCAAAACAAGTTAGTAATATTCACAAATATAATATAAACATACAAGTACAATTCTGTCACAACTATACAAGTATAACACACATGATAATATTCACAAATATAAACATATTTACATCAAAATATATATGGGAGTTGAGAGTTGGTTTGAAATATAAATAAAACAAACAGAAATATTTACATACATTGGTCAATCAATACTCAAGCACAAGATATAGCAAACACCGATTAGAGAACATATAAGTTTTATGAAAGATCAAGTTATTATGTTTATGTTATCATAGAGGCAAATTAATTCCAACTATTTAGACTTCTCATGTAACTTAGAACTTACGACACGCATCATCCTAAGTTTATGTGTCATCCTGTTTAATGCTTACGACCCGCATCACATTAACACAAAATACACTTACCGTTCATGAGTCATTGGAGACATGATCCTAGGTATGTCGTCACTCATCCTATTAGCATGTAAATCACTTACCCTACCACCCTATGCAGCAACTAAAATTGAGAACCCGACCCGGTGAACTCAACCTAGAATACTACGGCAGATTAAACTCCCCCCTTAGAAACATCCAGGCCTAGACTATCTTCAGGTTCGATTACGTGATCAGGTAAGTAATAAATCAATTCAACATCTACTAAACACAAACATAAACAACTTAAACTAAATCAAAATCCTAACATGCAATCTAAATCGTTACAATTATAAACACAATCACATGAAAATCACAAAGAAGAACAAGTAAACATGTTTATAACGTAAAACCAAAAACCAATACAAACATTTATATAAATAACCATCATCCATACAGTAGATACACACATAAACCTTGATTGTATTCATACCTAAACCTACCCTAAGAGTTGGCAAGGATTGAAGAATGGATTGGTGGCGGCAAAGCTATGCAATCGGCAGCAAGGGGTTGGCGGCGGCAAGGCTATGGTGTTCCTGTGTAGGGAGGGTTTTTAAGTAGAGTTTGGCTATACTAAGGCTTAGAGCAATTGAAAGACACGAAATTAGATGTACATAGGTCCTATTTATACAGAAAGTTTAAGGGAAAACCCTAGAGAATTCAGGAACTTCAAGGAGACACCTTCCTTGTTGAGCTTGGTTTCCTCCTTTTATCTTTGGACAAAGATTTCGACTTGGACCTTGGATTTCTGATTTATTGGACTCCTCTACATGTTATTGGATCCATGTAGGCCTTATACACAAGTTTTTGGGTTCATAGGCAGCCAAAATCATGGACAAACTCGGCAAGGACAGACTTTCCCGGTTTGACCGGAAAAGCTCCATACTTGGTTGTTTCGGCTGCCATGATGACTTCTTCGAATCTCCTTCTTCAATGCAGCTTCCCATGACTTCATTAAGCTTCTCTTAAGTCCTTTGACATGCTTGGGAAGAATTTTGGTGAAGAAACATCCTCCCAAACTCGTGTGACAACTTAGGCAGAAACTGCCCAGTTTTTGCAGCTTGACCTCCGTCCATTGTTTTGATCATAACTCCTTCATCTGAACTCCAAATGCTGTGATTCAAGAAGATCTGAAAACTAGACTTATGTAGCTTTCCAATGATATATGGCTCGTCCTCAGATTCCTCCTGAATCTTTAGATATGATTTTCCGAAGTTGATGTAGGATTTCTACTCGCGGGAGAGATTTCTGCTCGCGAGTAAGAGTTTCATTCGCGGAAGAGTTTCATTCGCGAGAGAGTTTCATTCGCGAGACTGACCTCCGGCCATTGTTTCCGGCATAACTTCTTCCTCAGAACTCGGATTGCTGCGATTCCAAAAGATTTAGAAACTAGACATCCACAGCTTTCCATCCATATATGGCACGTTCCCTGGTTCCTCCTGGATCGTCCTCAGGAAATCTTTGAAGTTGAGTTATGGTTTCTGGAAATTTTTGCTCGGATCAAAACCTTATGTTTCAGAGTTTCTTCTTTTCCATGGCTTCTTTTGTTGTCCTCCGTGAATCCAATCTTCATGATTCTTGTTATAATATGTCCATATACATGTCATCTACACATTAAACCAAATTCATCAAAAATGACAATGTAAAGGTACGGTGAATCATAAGAGAAATAACCAAGTCTTATCCAAAATCGGTTTTTACAACACTTAAGCACAAATTTCTGTATAAATACATGTTTTAGCCATTGCTCTACAGAAAAACCCTTTTGACTCAATATAAGTAAAAATGACATTACTAAGGAATAAACCAAGTATAAATGAGGGTAAAAACATATTAAAAACATAGCGTAAAACGCACTTATCAAACTACCCCACACTTACCCTTTGCTAGTCCCTTAGCAAACTGACTCTAAACTAAAACAACAAAACGACTCAAAAATTTCTAATACCCTTAGAAAGATTGTCTCAGGATCTTTATCATGCATAACCTTCAAGTTAGAACATTCGAATGAAAAGCATAATTGCAAAGCTTCATAAGTATGTATCATAGCATGAACAAGTAAGATATGAGATCATATAGCACAAACATGTATGATAACCGTTCCACCTCACAATGGCATACTCTCTTCTTTTCACTCATCCATGGTATTCATTCAATCGTATATGCAAGAGAAAAGATGATAAGATAACAAATAACTTGCATATTTCATCAAATAAAAGCACTTTGTGAATAGAAATTCATGGAAAAACCTCATATAACAACTATGTGCAGTAATGAACCAAAACCATATGCTTAACTTATGAGAAAATCTCCACAAATCAAAGTTAGCTATCTTAAGAATCATGAATTTCATCTCAATAATATGGTTGTAATGGGGCTTGGTTTCATAAGGTAGGGATTTTTAGATAAGTGGTGCTATAAGAAATCACCAAGACTTTAGCAAATTTCGCTCCTCCTCATGTCTTCACTTCAAGGGTCGAATTTCTTCATGTTGGACCCATACGTCAATCTTGACTTCTCCCCATATTGTGAACAGGACAAAGGTCATATAAACACTTTTAGACCTTCAAATAATCACTAACTCCAAATTCACAAAACATTACAACACACCATGAAAGAATTTGTGCCTTGAACTTTAATTCTATCCGAAATTTTTTTCTTTTCTTGTTTTTTTTTTCTTTTGTTTCGGACATATTTCTTTCTTTTTGTTCTTACATGGCACATACATTTATAACAATATGGTGTTTTACCCCACACTTGCTCTTTATTACATTGTTCACCCCACACTTGCTTTACAGCATCACGCAATATAGCTCCATTAAAAGTACTTTACCAAGTCTTGATAACAAGGTAAAGGTTTAGCTATTCTAAGCAAAGGAATTCTGTTTAAAAGTGATGAAATAAAGGCTCAATGTAGGCTCAAAGGGGTTAACTAAGGAGTCCCACGACGGGCACAAAATAGGCATAAGTTTAATTTGGCTGTGGTGGTGATCCTAATGAGATTAAATTCAATCATATTCAAAATCAAGACATGTTATGATTATAAAGCTTTGACAATCACATAAGCAAGTTCTAGTAAATTCTAGAGTCCATTAAAAAGCTATAGCACATAGTTATTGAATATGCAAAGAATAATGAGGTTTAATAAGATAGTGAAATTTCAAAAAAATATGGTATTTATCACTCAAAAAGAAAGTATGTTGGCTCAAATTCTCACATAGGTTTTTATGGAAACAAATTATCAAAACATGCATACTTTTTCTTCAAAAATCTCAAATGTTCATACCACTTCACAAAATCCATGAAACTCGCAATTTCTTAAGATAAATGTTAAACCGTCAATCATGCATTCAAAGATATAGTTCATCATAGACTTTTAAGGGTATATCCTAAGACACAAAACAAAAATTAAATTTCGAAACAATTTTTTTTTTTTTTTTTTTTTAAAAAAAAATTACGGGAAATATTAAAAATTGGAAGAAAATTTCGACATAAATTGAAAAATAAACACACAAATAAAATATGTTACTATGTAACCTCTACCCCACACTTAGAAAATTACATTGTCCTCAATGTAAAACCAAAATCATGTCATAACTTCCTAAGCATGTGTCTAAGTCACATAATAAACACATAAAATAAATCAAAATATCAACCATAAGAGTGAAGGGATTTAGAAAAATGCAAACTCTCGTTGATGACTCCTCCACTGCTACGGTTGAAATGAGTTGCCTCTCATGCAGCGCTTAATGTTTTAAGTCTGTCAGCCTAGACTTCTTCTTCCTTTTTGATGGCGTCATTCTGCATTTGTTGGTGGCTCCATCACACAAATCTCCTCGGTTACGTGTTCCCTGAATGTGCTGTAATAAGGTTTAAGTCGATGACCATTGACCTTAAACTTATTTCCCGAAGTAGCTCTTTGAATCTCGACTGCACCATAAGGAAACACATTAGTAACAATAAAGGGTCCTTGCCAACGAGAACGAAGCTTGCCTGGGAAAAGTCTAAGTCTAGCATTGAACAGAAGGACTTGTTGTCCTATTTCAAAGTTCTTCCCTCGTATCATGTTATCATGATACGCCTTCGTCTTCGCCTTATATGTCATGGCAGATTCATAGGCGTCGTTTCTGATTTCTTCAAGCTCATAAATTTGTAACTTCCTATGTAATCCAGCCTCGTCTTTGTCCATGTTGAACTTCTTGACCGCCCACCATGCTTTATGCTCCAACTCCACTGGAAGATGGCATGCTTTGCCATACACTAGCCTAAATGGCGAAATTCCTATCGGCGTCTTGAACGCAGTCCTATAGGCCCATAGTGCATCGTCTAATTGATCACTCCAATCTTTCCTTGTTGGTCCTACAGTCTTCTCCAAAATCTGCTTGATCTCTCTGTTGGAAGTTTCTGCCATGCCACTTGTTTGAGGATGATATGGCGTTGATACTTTGTGGGTGACTCCATATTTCTTGAGCAAAGCCTCAATAGTTCGATTACAGAAATGTGATCCACCATCGCTTATCAAAACTCTTGGTGTTCCAAACCTAGCAAAAATGTTAGTTTTGACAAACTCTGCAACAACTTTAGAATCATTAGTCCTGGTGGCTTTTGCTTCCACCCATTTCGACACATAATCAACCGCCAATAAAATATAAAGAAAACCTTTAGATGAAGGAAAAGGACCCATGAAATCAATGCCCCAAACATCAAAAATTTCAACAACCATGATGGGGGTTAAGGGCATTTGATCTCTCTTACCTAAGTTACCTGTTCTTTGGCAACGATCACATGAAACACATGTTGTATAAGCGTCTTTGAACAACGTTGGCCAATAGAAACCGGCTTCCAACACCTTTCTAGCTGTTCTTTTTGGTCCAAAGTGTCCTCCGCATGCCTCCTTATGGCAAAAATTCAAGATGGATTGATGCTCCTTGTCTGGCACACAACGTCGAATGACTTGGTCCCCGCATTGTCTCCACAAATATGGCGCATCCCATATGTAATGTCGAGCTTCCTTCTTGATTTTGATCCTTGTATGGTTCGGCATAGTTGATGGAAAAGTCCTTGTCACTATGAAGTTCACCAAATCGGCATACCATGGTTCCTTAACTTCCATTCGAAACAGTTGTTCATCCGGGAACGATTCGGACATAGGAATGGCATCCTCCTCATGCACAATTCGGCTAAGATGGTCTGCTACAACATTCTCGCATCCTTTCTTATCCTTTATCTCAATGTCGAACTCCTGGAGTAGTAAGATCCATCGAATGAGCCTTGGCTTAGCATCCTTCTTTGTCATCAAGTACCTTAAAGCTGCATGATCAGAATAAACAACAACTTTAGAATTCAAAAGATAAGATCGAAATTTTTCTAAAGCAAAAATAACAGCTAAAAGTTCTTTTTCAGTGGTAGTATAATTCAGCTGAGCATCATTGAGTGTCCGTGACGCATAGTAAATGACGCATGGCTTCTTGTCCTTGCGTTGGCCGAGCACAGCTCCCATGGCATAGTCCGAAGCGTCACACATCAACTCAAATGGCAAATTCCAGTCTGGTGGCGTCATTATTGGCGCAGAAGTCAGCAAATTCTTCAAGTGCACGAACGCATCCTCACACTCTTGAGACCATGAAAATGGCACATCTTTCTGCAACAAGGAAGTAAGTGGTTTTGCCACCAAAGAAAAGTCCTTGATGAATCTCCTATAAAAACCTGCATGGCCAAGAAAAGAACGAACCTCTCTCACCGTTGAAGGTGAGGGTAAGTGATGCATAATATCAATCTTGGCTTTATCAACTTCTATTCCTCTAGCAGAGACAATATGGCCTAAAACTATACCTTGATTTACCATGAAATGACATTTTTCCCAATTGAGTACAAGGTTAGTTTCTACACACCAGTTTAAAATCTTTTCTAAATTCTCTAAGCATGCATCGAAATCTTTACCATATACACTAAAATCATCCATAAAAACTTCAATGATATTTTCGATGTAATCGGAGAAAATAGAATACATACAACGTTGGAACGTACCTGGAGCGTTGCATAATCCAAAAGGCATTCGGCGATAAGCAAACGTACCAAAGGGACATGTAAACGTTGTCTTTTCTTGATCATCCGGGTGTATCATGATCTGGTTGTAACCGCTGTAGCCATCTAAGAAGCAGTAGAACTCATGACCGGCAAGTCTCTCCAACATTTGGTCCATGAAAGGCAATGGCATGTGATCCTTGCGTGTTGTTGCATTAAGTCTTCTATAATCGATGCACATGCGATGTCCCGTCACCAAACGTTGTGGCACTAATTCGTTCTTGTCATTTTCTACCACCGTCACTCCGCTCTTCTTTGGCACAACTTGAACTGGTGATATCCACTGACTATCCGAGATTGGGTATATGACACCACAATCTAATAACTTGATCACCTCGTCCTTTACAACCTTCATCATTGGTGGATGCAAACGTCTTTGAGCCTCCCTTGTAGGCTTGGCGCCATCCTCAAGTAGAATTCGATGAACACATTTTGTCGGGCTAATTCCCTTGATGTCTGCCAAAGTCCAGCCAATGGCAGCTGTGTTCCTTTGCAAAACCGCAACTAGCTTGTCTTCTTGTTGCTTTGTCAACGTTGATGATACAATAACTGGTAGAGTGTCATCTTTTCCAAGAAAAACGTACTTCAAATGTGGGGGTAGAGCTTTGAGCTCTAACTTAGGGGCCTGTTTCACAGATGGTAACAACTTATTAGTAGAAATTGGAATTGACAAAGGAGAATACTTATCGTAAAGTGGTTGTGAATCAAGCTCCTTCACAACTTCAAGTATGGACGGCTCCAAATCTTTCAAAGCCTCCTCATCCCGTTCTCCAAACTTGTCAAATCCGGCCCCTCGCTCGATAGCTAATTGCTATGCTTGATGGGTGGTCATTGCACACGGTGCAACACCACCATACCTCCATTCACTGCCGAATCCTTCCCCATAAGTTTCGGCATTGTTGCTTTCTTCATAGTTGAGTTCGGCACTAGGGTGCTTCATGGCATCGAAAATGTTGAATTTGATGATCTCACCATCGAACTCCATTGTCAAATTACCTCCAGCAACGTCGATATTCGTTCTTGCTGTTCGCATGAAGGGTCGTCCCAACAACAACTGTGTAGAGTTTGTAGATGACTCCTCCATTTCTAGCACATAAAAGTCCGCAGGGAATATCAGTTGATTAACCTGCACAAGAACATCTTCAACATACCCCTCAGGGTACTTGTTAGAATGATCCGCCAATTGGATCACAACATTGTCAGTTTTAAGAGGTCCTAGATCTAGAGACTTATAAAGATTTAGTGACATAACATTAATTGAAGCTCCTAGATCTAGCATGACATTCTCAAAACGAGTAGAACCAATAACACACGGGATAGAAAAACTCCCTGGATCCTTCATTTTTGGCGGCATCTTTCGTTGAATGACGGCAGAGACCGTCTCACTCATCTTGACAACTTGTTTCTCCCTTGTGTGCCTTCTTGTTGTGCAAAGCTCCTTCAAGAACTTAGCATACTTTGGGATTTGTCGAATGCACTCCAACAAGGGTAGATTGACGTTCACTTTTCGAAAAACATCCAACACTTCTTCGTCGGATTTATCCTTTTTGCTCTGAGTGAACCTAGAAGGAAAAGGTAGAGACGAAGATTGATTAGTATTAACTAAATCACTAGGGTTTGAAATCATACCTTCCTTCGTTGAAGTTGCCGGATCTTTTTCAAGATCCCTCTTTTTCATTGCGTCCAAGTCTGCCTTGCTTGGCTCAGCTTCTTTGTTTCGCACGGTTTTTCCTTGATCTTGTCCATGTGTGTCGGCATTGGCATTATGCTCGGCATTCTCTTGCATCATGAGCTTGGCATCACCTTCTTCATCACTCATGTCCAACACTCCAAGTCCTTTTGTGGTTTTAGGCTTTGAAGGTGGCGACAACAAGGTTTTCCCACTTCTTGTGACAACAACTTGTGCTTGCTCATTCTTGGGATTCTTGATGACACCTCCTGGCAACCTCCCTTGTTCATTGAATTTCCCCATGAAGTCCACAACTTGCCCCATTTGATTCTTTAGTTCCATAATGTCTTTCGACATCAAGGCAATGTCCTTGGTGTTGGTTTGAGTTGTGGCCAACAAAGATTGTGTCGAAGTGGCGATGTTCTTGAAAATTTCATCATAATTTTGCTGCCCACTCGGCTGTCCTCCTTGTTGGTAGGGTTGGTATGGCTTTGGCACAAAATTGCCTTGAGGCCGTGCCATGTAAGTACTTGGTTGCTGCCCTTGTGCGTTTGGTTGTGGATTCAGCACGTTACTATTGTTGTTCCAACGAAAGTTCGGATCATTGGCCCTTGGATTGAAATTCTGAAAACGTGTTTGAGCCCCTTGACCTTGGAAGTTTCCGAATTGTCCTTGAAAACCGACGGCATTGACATCCTCAAAGTTCGGATTTACTTGAGTGCACTGATCGGATGTATGTCCTTCCATGCTACACACTCCACAGACTTGTATCCCTCTATTCTTGGCCAGGTTCGAAACCATGAGAGTCAACTTACTCAAGTCATCTTTTAGCTCGGCAATGGTACTAGACTCCCCATGAATGTTTGTCTCATTCACACGCCTTGATGAAAATGAACCAAATTGCTGATTGTTTGTAGCTCGCATTTCCAACAAGTTACTGGCCTCTTCTCTACTTTTCTCCATCAAAGAACCTCCAGCTGCTGAATCTAGAAATTGTCTTTCCATAGGCCGAAGTCCCTCATAAAAGTACTGTAGCAAAAGTCCCTCACGTATCCCATGGTTTGGACACGAAGCAACCAATGCCTTATATCTCTCATAATACACTTCGAAAGACTCATCAATGTCTTGCTTGATAGAAGTTATCTCCTTTCTAATTTGCGTCACCCTCGACGAAGGAAAATACTTGAGGAGAAACTCTTTCATCATAGTGGCCCATGACACAATTCGTCCAGCTGGCACTGCAAAGAACCATTCCCTAGCTTTATCCTCTAATGAAAACGGAAATGCTTTCATTTTGACAAGTTGCATATCAGCTCCTCTAGGGGACATAATGTCACAACAATATTCAAACTGTTGCAAGTGTCGGTTCGGATCCTCTCCACTCAGTCCATGAAATTTCGGCAGTTGGTGGAAGAAACCACCTCTGAGTTCGAAGTCAGCCGTTTTTCCTGTTTCTACAGCAGGATAAGTGACATTTGCTGGCCTGACCCCTGTTCCATTAACTTGGCCGTTTTCTTCTCTGAGTGAAGTCATTCTCAATTCAAATGGCGAGTGTGGTGGTGATGAATTTGGTGTTGAGTGATGAGATGTTGATGGTATGTTGATGGCAAGCTCCTCTCGGACACGTATAAGTCGGTTGTTGATGTCTCGTGTCCAAGTGTCAGAACCGCTCATTCACCTACAAAACAGGATGACACAATTGGCCAAGACCAAGTCAGTAAGTCATAAGAAATTTCAAAAACACACACAAACATAACTTAAATAACACACACAAACATGACATATCAAAAACACACATAACATATAAACTAACCATGGCATCACGCAAAACTGTAACGAACATAAAAATTGGACAAAAACGCATACACACACACGGCAAACAATATCTCGAGCTCGGCATTCACACATACACACGACAAACAATGACATTTATCAACAAGGCATAAATATAAGTTAGAAACACACACGGCAATCATAGTTATATATAGACAAAAGATCATAACAAAAACATAATGTGATGACTTCTCACCCTAAAATGTTTTCTACTTGATTTTATTAAACTTTAATTTTCGAGGTACGTGGAGCAGGGAAGACCACTGTGCAATGGACTGATACAGCCCAAGGTAGTGTTATGCTTCGTCCGATATACCTTAAACATTAAAGTCAAATTAATTTGAAGTTCATGGCGTCATACATGTCTAAGTAAATTCTAGCGTTTAAAGTGTGGTGATGCTTCGGCCCAAGCATTTGGCTAGTTCGAGCGGATTCCGTGGTTTCAGAAGGCAAGTGTCAATGTCACGGGGGGGCGAACCCCCCTACAAGAACCAGGCAGGACTCGTTTGTGATCAAGGAGGCGGACCCCTATCGACCCCTTCACCGAGAAGAGTGGTCAGTCATGATCTTGAGATCCAATTGGACAAACCTGAATTCCATATCTATGACAGAACGGCCCCTTACTCAGCTAGGAACAAACTCGGGTCACTAGACCACTCGACAAGTGTTAATCAAAGCCGCCCTCAACCTCATGAAATCCGCAAATAACATGAAGGGTTTAGGCTAAAATTAACAAATGCGGCTTCTCCCTACATGTTACACTTTAAAAACCACAATAAACTCCAACACATATGAAACAATCAACCTCCTAAATATTTACTAAGTTACAACAAATGTGACACGAAAATATACACATAAATTCGGCACCTACACAAAAATATAAGAAAGAAATTGTTAGTCAAAAATTATGGCACAAAATATACAACTTTCACACCAAAGAATTCGGCACATACACAAATTTACAATGTATAAATTGGCAATACACAATATACATTCAAAACATATGTGTTTTGGCACACACATGCTTCGGCACCTACAAGAAAACAAGGTTAATTCACAAACATATATATACACAAAACAAAAATCCTTTTTAGCATCCCCGGCAACGGCGCCAAAAACTGACGTGTCATAACATGACATGCAATTTAAAAAACCCTATCATTGTAGTAACTGTAAGTAGGGATCGTTCAAGCCGGGGACACTAGGGAAGGATTATATCTACATCAAAACAAGTTAGTAATATTCACAAATATAATATAAACATACAAGTACAATTCTGTCACAACTATACAAGTATAACACACATGATAATATTCACAAATATAAACATATTTACATCAAAATATATATGGGAGTTGAGAGTTGGTTTGAAATATAAATAAAACAAACAGAAATATTTACATACATTGGTCAATCAATACTCAAGCACAAGATATAGCAAACACCGATTAGAGAACATATAAGTTTTATGAAAGATCAAGTTATTATGTTTATGTTATCATAGATGCAAATTAATTCCAACTATTTAGACTTCTCATGTAACTTAGAACTTACGACACGCATCATCCTAAGTTTATGTGTCATCCTGTTTAATGCTTACGACCCGCATCACATTAACACAAAATACACTTACCGTTCATGAGTCATTGGAGACATGATCCTAGGTATGTCGTCACTCATCCTATTAGCATGTAAATCACTTACCCTACCACCCTATGCAGCAACTAAAATTGAGAACCCGACCCGGTGAACTCAACCTAGAATACTACGGCAGATTAAACTCCCCCCTTAGAAACATCCAGGCCTAGACTATCTTCAGGTTCGATTACGTGATCAGGTAAGTAATAAATCAATTCAACATCTACTAAACACAAACATAAACAACTTAAACTAAATCAAAATCATAACATGCAATCTAAATCGTTACAATTATAAACACAATCACATGAAAATCACAAAGAAGAACAAGTAAACATGTTTATAACGTAAAACCAAAAACCAATACAAACATTTATATAAATAACCATCATCCATACAGTAGATACACACATAAACCTTGATTGTATTCATACCTAAACCTACCCTAAGAGTTGGCAAGGATTGAAGAATGGATTGGTGGCGGCAAAGCTATGCAATCGGCAGCAAGGGGTTGGCGGCGGCAAGGCTATGGTGTTCCTGTGTAGGGAGGGTTTTTAAGTAGAGTTTGGCTATACTAAGGCTTAGAGCAATTGAAAGACACGAAATTAGATGTACATAGGTCCTATTTATACAGAAAGTTTAAGGGAAAACCCTAGAGAATTCAGGAACTTCAAGGAGACACCTTCCTTGTTGAGCTTGGTTTCCTCCTTTTATCTTTGGACAAAGATTTCGACTTGGACCTTGGATTTCTGATTTATTGGACTCCTCTACATGTTATTGGATCCATGTAGGCCTTATACACAAGTTTTTGGGTTCATAGGCAGCCGAAATCATGGACAAACTCGGCAAGGACAGACTTTCCCGGTTTGACCGGAAAAGCTCCATACTTGGTTGTTTCGGCTGCCATGATGACTTCTTCGAATCTCCTTCTTCAATGCAGCTTCCCATGACTTCATTAAGCTTCTCTTAAGTCCTTTGACATGCTTGGGAAGAATTTTGGTGAAGAAACATCCTCCCAAACTCGTGTGACAACTTAGGCAGAAACTGCCCAGTTTTTGCAGCTTGACCTCCGTCCATTGTTTTGATCATAACTCCTTCATCTGAACTCCAAATGCTGTGATTCAAGAAGATCTGAAAACTAGACTTATGTAGCTTTCCAATGATATATGGCTCGTCCTCAGATTCCTCCTGAATCTTTAGATATGATTTTCCGAAGTTGATGTAGGATTTCTACTCGCGGGAGAGATTTCTGCTCGCGAGTAAGAGTTTCATTCGCGGAAGAGTTTCATTCGCGAGAGAGTTTCATTCGCGAGACTGACCTCCGGCCATTGTTTCCGGCATAACTTCTTCCTCAGAACTCGGATTGCTGCGATTCCAAAAGATTTAGAAACTAGACATCCACAGCTTTCCATCCATATATGGCACGTTCCCTGGTTCCTCCTGGATCGTCCTCAGGAAATCTTTGAAGTTGAGTTATGGTTTCTGGAAATTTTTGCTCGGATCAAAACCTTATGTTTCAGAGTTTCTTCTTTTCCATGGCTTCTTTTGTTGTCCTCCGTGAATCCAATCTTCATGATTCTTGTTATAATATGTCCATATACATGTCATCTACACATTAAACCAAATTCATCAAAAATGACAATGTAAAGGTACGGTGAATCATAAGAGAAATAACCAAGTCTTATCCAAAATCGGTTTTTACAACACTTAAGCACAAATTTCTGTATAAATACATGTTTTAGCCATTGCTCTACAGAAAAACCCTTTTGACTCAATATAAGTAAAAATGACATTACTAAGGAATAAACCAAGTATAAATGAGGGTAAAAACATATTAAAAACATAGCGTAAAACGCACTTATCAGTGTTCATTATATTTGACTTATCAAGCATATAAGGATGATACAGGCATGTAAACATTTATCAGCAATCATAAGTAATCTGTAACATTGTCAGATTTTTCTAAATGGCATATATACTATTGCAGATAATAGAAGAGTTCATTAACAGGGAGAACCAGTAAGAAAACGATTGTCATGACACTTTAAAAGAAAAAATAACAGAGACCTGAGTTTACTTATAAATCTCGAAATGGGAGTTTGACATGCAAGTTTATCACATAAATGTTCAACAGAAGAACATCCCACTAATATACTTACTCAAACACAAATGTATACACACAAAAGTGTGAAAATGATCATTTGTAGATACTGCAAAAATATAACGTCCAGTAGGTGCTAACCTATGTTAATGACCTTTCAATTACAATTAAAAATTTGTCCCTGACATAGATACATACAAGACAAAAAAAATGCAATCTCAAAGTTTAGCCACAGTTTCATGAAAAACAAGATAAATTGGTCTATTATCTAATGACTAACTTATCATGCTTCCTTGTTAAAGCATTAGTATGTAATTTTTCAAGATATCAATGAGTTCATCTAATTAGTCATAGTCTACAGTACTACCAAAAAACACTAGTAGAGAACTTGCCAATTCTTATGTAGTAAAACATAAACCACAAATCCAATTTTCAGAACTAATCTCATAAAACCCTATAAAAACATGTCAGTTGGCCATCCAAATACAATAAAACAAGAAACCATACATTATATTTGCAGACCAACATAGAACATGTAACCTGTAGATTCAAGACTGTAACATCATCAATGAACTTCATAGTCACAAGATGAAATGAAGCACGATCTATTTTCATTCCCAAAACAATAACAAAATGGTAATTGTCTTTAACCAAAACAGCAACTAAAATTAAGTTCTTAGACATGGAAGGACATAAAACTAGAAAAAACTCCTTGCCTCAAAACTAATTTAACAAAAACAACTGTTTTAATTCCTACTCTCGTGCATTATCTAAAATGGATCCTGATTTCCTTTTCCCTTGGCCTCCTCTAGTTTTATAGCCCCTCTTTGGCTTCCAGGTCTTATACTTTCCGCAATTCTTCTTCATGTGACCCTTAACTTTACAAAAGAAGCACTTAAAGCCTCCATTAGTGCCACTGGCCTTCATGTTCTTCTTGGCAACTCCCAGGTTATTAGATGGGCTAGCTTTGTTCTCAGGTTTCTTCCACTAAGGTTTGGTGGTGACTAGATGAATGGTGACCTTCTTAATTCTCTAATGCTCCTGAACACAGATAGTAATCAGCTCATTCAGTGTCCACTTATCCTTTTGAGTGGTATATATGGTCTTAAGTTGATCAAACTCAACATGAAGGAATTTCAGAACTAGCATAACAATCATGTCTTCCTCCATAGTCATCTTAAGGGCAGTAAGCTTAGCACCAATGTCAATCCTTTTCAGAATATACTCCCTGATGTTCATCTTCATCTCATACCTTATGTCATGCAGCTGATCCAACAACATAGCAGTCTCAGCCTTATGAAAATACTGGAACGTGTGTTAGGGATTGATTAAACACTAACAATCCCAATGGTGCTGAAAGCAGAAACTTGTAAGAACACAGTAAGTTGTTTATGTAGTGTAAACCTCAAACATGAGGAAACATCACTGTGAGGCACAAGCCCAGAAGAACATCAATCCACTATGAGAAGATTACAATTGTATGATTACACTTGCAGACTCGTCTAGTCTATCAATCACTCACTAATATTCTCTCACAAGAATCACTTTCTTGAGGGATTGAACTACACAAATCAAACCTCAATTCTATTCACTCAAACATGGAACAGTGAAAGAACAAACAAAACTCGACATGCTCACGTTAGAGATACACAACTAATCTCTTTTTCTTGATTCCCAAGGCATGCAGAAGTCTTGTGTACGACAGCTCTTAAATAGAGAGTAAACACTCCCCCTCACTTTAGAATCCTAACCCTAATTGACTTCCTACTAGGAAATATCTTAATTAAAAGATTGTCAATTAGGATCCGAAAGATATGATGCCCTTTTATATAGGAATGTCAAGATACTAACAATCTCCCCCTTTGGCATTCCTACACAATACACAAGTCAATGATTTCCAAAAGAGAACATAGGCATACATAAGTACATAAGATCAGTTCTTAAATGAGATACAACATCATAATGCCAAAAGAGTCAGTCCAACTTCATAATGCCAAAAGAGTCAGTCCAAAAAAGAATACAACTCCCCCTTTTTGTCTAGGAATTGACGAGATCGTTAGTTAACAACCTACAATTTAAACCCTATCATTGTAGTAACTGTAAGTAGGGATCGTTCAAGCCGGGGACACTAGGGAAGGATTATATCTGCATTAAAACAAGTTAGTAACATTCACAAATATAATATAAACATATAAGTACAATTCTGTCACAACTATACAAGTATAACACACATGATCATATACAATCCATAAAACATAGACATGACATCGAAATTTATGAACAAAAAGAATTAAATTATTTACAAACTATTCACATATTTACCGAATTATGATGGGGATTTTATGGTGATTTCTAAAGTCCTAAATCTAAATCTAAATCTAATATTTACATTGGTCGATCAATTTTGTTAAACACAAAACATAGCTAACACCAAATAGAAAACACATAAGTTTTACACAAGAACAAGATGCAATGAAATATGTTTTATTGAATTCTAATTAATTCCAACTATTTAGACTTCTCATGTAAACATAGTGCCTACAATCGCCTGACACTAAGTTTGTATATGTGTTATCCTGTTTAGTGCCTACAATCGCCTGACACTAATACAAAATACACTGATCGAACGAGAGTCATTGGAAACATGGTCCTAGGTATGGCGTCACTCATCCTATTCATCATGCAAATCACGTAACCCTAAAAACCCTTAGCAATGCCTAAGAATCAAGACCTACAATCGCCTGATCTTAACCCTTAGAACACTACGGCATATGAAACTCCCCCCTTAGGAACATCCGTGCACAGACTACCCTTAGGTTCGATTACATGTTCAGGTATGTGATTAATCAATTAGAAAACAACAATAACATAAACATACACAACCTATTCTAAATCCAAAACCTAGCATGCATTCTAAATGTTATGCTAACAAACAAGTTTATTAGTAGATCACAAAGAAAGACAGATAACCATGTTCATAACATAAAACCATAAACCAAAATACCAATATATATCAATTTTTGAATAAAATACAGTAGAATTACACAAAAACTTGGAGGAATCCATACCAAATCCTACCTAAAGGGTCGGATAGGGCAAGGGTGGTTGGCGGCTGCAAAGGGTGATCGGCGGCAAGCTTTGTGCTTCGGCTGTTTTGAGGGGTTTTTGGTAGAGTTGGCTAGCTAAGGTTTTCACAAAATTGAGGACCCTTTTTCAGTTGTATTACATTTGTATTTATAGAGGAAAACTTCTAAAGAAACCCTAAGAAATTTGGCACCCTACTCCTTGTCCATGTCGGATTGGGCTTCTTGCTTTTCCTTGTTGCACACAACTTTGACTCTTGAATTTGCTGACTTGGATAATAATTCATAGACTTCTTTTCTGAATTCTTGGACTCCCCTACATGTTAAGGGATCAATGAAGGACTCCCTTACACGTTTTGGGATCCATAGGACAGCCGAATACCCTCCATAGTCTCGGTAGAACAAGTTATCCTGTTTTGACCGGGATAATTTTCCTAGTTGTTGTTTTCGGCTACTCCTTGGTGATTTCTTCGATTCTTCTTCTTCTAAACAACTTCCCATATCATCATTAAGTTCTTCATCAATCATTTGGCATGCTTGGAAAGGATTTTGGTGAAGAAACACACTCACACATTCGGACAGAAGTTTCAGCATGATCTGCCCTGTTTCGGCAGACTGACCTCCGGCCATTTTTTCCATCATAACTCCTTCCTCAGAACTTGGATTGCTGCGATTCCAAAATATATAGAAACTAGACATCCATAGAAAAATATCACGAACACTTCCAATTTCAGCTTTTAACGATATTGCACATACTTTATCTATTTTACCACTACCAGTATAAGCACTTTAGCCGACGAAATTTTTTCGTCGGCTATAACCTTAGCCGACGACGTGTCGTCGGCTAAGAATTCGTCGGCTATAATTCGTCGGCTATAATTCGTCGGCTATACTTATAGCAGACGAAATAAAGTCCGTCGTCGGCTATACTCCAACACTTAGCCGACGAAATAATATAAAAAATTCGTCGGCTATAATCCAAAACTTAGCCGACGAAATCATATAAAAAATTCGTCGGCTATAATCCAACACTTAGCCGACGAAATAATATTAAAAATTCGTCGGCTATAATCCAACACTTAGCCGACGATATATTAATATTTCGTCGGCTAAAGTTTTTAAAAATTAAAAATTAAATAGAGAAAAGCCGACGAAATTTACAATATTTCGTCGGCTATGATAATTATTGCCGACGACATATGGCAAATTTCGTCGGCTAAAGGTTGTTGGAAAAAAAAAAAACTAGCATAGCCGACGAAATATGGTAAATTTCGTCGGCTATAGTACTTTTTATACTAGAAACCCAAACAAAATTTATACATTACCATCCAAGCAAGCTGCAGATTACAGAAACAATTTCATAACCAACAACAACACACTCTCTAAAGTAACATAAACATTTTGCATTAAATTTTCAATTCATAAATTGTTCATAAACCTAAAAAGTAAATTAATATTTGTTCATAAACCTAAAAAACTAAATAAATAATTGTTCATAAACTTAAAAAACTAAACGAAGTCGATATCGTCTAAATCAATATCTGCTCCAGGATGAGGTTGTTGGGGAGGTTGGGGAGGTTGCGGCGGCTGAGGTAAGACAATAGGCGTGGGCATGGGCGGAAGCGGAAGTCCCTGCTGCTGTGCAGCCATCAAATCTTGCATGTACTGGAACATCTGCTGCTGCTGTGTCTGCTGGGCGGCATAGACTGCTACATTGTACTCCTGTAGAGCGGCAGTATATGCTGCTTGGGCGGCCTCTCTCTCGGCAGTATATGCTGCTTGGGCGGCTTGCTGTTCCCGTAACATCTGAACTTCCGCCTCAAGCTGAGTCGTTCTGCTGCTGGTCGAGGCTCCTTTTTTCTGAAACCCAGGAGTGGTTTTCAGTACCCCTCGCCCTTCTTTCCCAGACCCCGACAGTAGAAGTTATTTCCTCGCGGTGGGAAGGCTGTGCCCATGATCCTGGCCCCAACGCTGAAATCCGAACTGTCGATCCGGGACATGGCTTCGGACATGTCTTCCTCTTGCGTGTCAGACCATGTCTCCCTGACTATAGCAGCCATCACCTCTTCACTAGCCTGCCTCACCCTCGCCTAATTTGATAGGAAAAAAAATTAATTAACATTTTAAAAAATATATATATACATATAATTTACTAAATTTTAAAACGTAAAACGACTTACAATATCCTCCTGGGCGTCAGGATATGCCTTCTCGTACGTATAGACGTACCGGTTGACCTCTGGATGTTCCCTGGCCGCCTCCTCCATCAACGATACGAACGGTCTAGAACCGGCATGATGGTTCCTCATGTTGCGTTGCCGGTTTTGAGCGTTCACCCGGGAAACGGCCTACAAAGGAATCAAATTAGTAAAATATTTTAAAACGTATTAAATATAATTCAATATAATAAATAATTATTTTTAATTACCTGTTTATGTGGGTTGTTGAATTCCGATATCAGAAGCCAACGCCACTCGTACTCCCTGAACTGGAACTCAAGGGGGGTGCCGGAACGTTCGTTCCCATGCGTAGTCCAGTGGGTCCGTAACTCGTTCTTCCACTCCTTGTACCTGTAATACGCCAAAAAAAATATAAATATTATAAATTATACATAGTTTTTTTTTGTCCTTAACTTTGCAACGTACCTTCCCCCGTGCACAACGTCCGCCCAGGTGTTCCTCAGGTACTCGGGAACGTCAAACCACACCTGCATTTAAACATTTATTAGTTTAGACGTTCATAAATCTACAATGTAATAAATAATGTTAAATATGAATTTTGTTATACTTACCGACATGGCGTTGTGGACCATGTCCTTAACCTCTTGCCGCCCGATACTACGTTCCCATCCTCGTCAGTATCAATGACGATCCTTCCCGATGTACTCACTGTCTTCTCGAGAGCTTTCCCCGTGACCGGACCTCTCTTCTTCCTTGTCGGCTTGGCTCCGACGGTGCCTATCATAAATTGATGATTAGTAAATTAATTTTATTATAACATTATAACATAACAAATTACTTATATAATCATTATCTGAGGGCGTTGGGGCGGATGCGACGGACTCCGACTCTGTCGCCGACGATGATACCCTCACAGAAATTAACTCTGTAGCAAACGGTACGAACAGATACACCACTGATGGGGTCACCTGCGGGGGTAGTGGATAAATCGGCGCCCCTGAGTCATCGACTGCAGGTATTGCCGGTATGAAACGCGGAAGGAAGAGAAGAGGGGCGTCCTGCTGGCCGGAGGAGCGAGGGGCGTCCTGCTGGCCGGAGGAGCGAGGGGCGCTAGGCTGCCTGGAGGAGCGAGGGGCGTCCTGCTGGCCGGAGGAGCGAGGGGCGCTAGGCTGCCTGGAGGAGCGAGGGGCGTCCGGCTGGCCGGAGGAGCGAGGGGCGCTAGGCGGCCTGGAGGCGGGAGGGCCATCTGGCTGCCTGGAGGAATGTGTCGGCTCCAGAAGAGACACCCGTCGGGCCGTCATTGGGCCTTGAAACGAACCTCGAGGGTTGCTAGACGTTCCCTCTGACGATTCACCCCTTTGGCCCTTCGAACTCTTTGATTTGCTGAATAATCCTTTCATCCTAAATAATGTAATTAATATTTTGTTAAATGTATAAAATTATAAAAAATGAACAACATTAACAAAAATTTATTTTTATATACCAATTAATATTGTAATATACGCAAATATATTAAATATACCATTCAATATTTTAATATACCCAACCATATTAAAAATTTCCAATTTACTTAATACACTCAATTTCCAAATATATTAAAAATCACCAAATACACCCAAATACACCCAAATTCACCTAAATACACCCAAATACACCCAAATTCACCCAAATATACACCCAAATTCACCCAAATATACACCCAAATTCAGTAAATACACCCAAATACACCTAAATAAACCCAAATACAGTCAAATTCACCCAAATACACCCAAATATACACCCAAATTCAGTAAATACACCCAAATACACCCAAATACACCTAAATACACCCAAGTACACCCAAATTCACCCAAATACACCCAAATATACACCCAAATTCAGTAAATACACCCAATATAATTCAACATTATCACAACATAATACAATTCAACATTATCACAATATAATTCAACACAATTCAATATAATGCAATATATTGAAAAAACAAATGAAATTTGTTCTATAATACAATATAAACATGAAATTGCATACCTAATTGGTTTGGGAGATGAGGGAGGCGGAGTGGAAGCCGGAAACCGTCGAAAATGGTGAAAGAAAATTGAGAGGAGAGGGAGAAATTCGCCGGCGGAGTGGAGAAGTGGGGTTCTGTCTCGCTGGGTTCGAATATATAGTAAGAACTATAGCCGACGAAATAAAAAATTCATCGGCTATAGTTGGACTTTAGCCGACGACAAAACCCTAATTTCGTCGGCTATAGTTCAACTTTTATCCGACGAAATTACTACGAATGTTAGTAATTTCGTCGGCTAAAGTATATTTTATAATTATTTAGTAAGTTCATGCACAATTTATTTGTTTTATCTTGTGAAACGAAAAACCGACCGTCTGATATCATCATTATGTTGAAACATGTGTGAGGGTAAAATTTCAGCATCATCGGACACACGTAAGGGCTCGATCCGCACGGTCAATCCCGTTGGTCAAACCCCTAAACACAAACAAACGGTGATTTGGCCACCTAAATTACGTATTCTGTCCGGACCTTCAACTACAAATAGTTTCATATCGAGGAGACGCAACTAGCGGTATAAAATTTATAAGAAAAATAACCGTCGGAGATAGGGCGTCCTCTATGGCGAACGAGTAGAAAAAATGCAATGACCGCAAGTATTGGCACCGAAACTTATCGGAATTACGTGAAATTTCAACCGTAGACATATTTCATCGTTCCGGTCATATCTTATCTCACGACTTTTTTTTGTTTGAAGCATCTACGTATAGTTTGTTTTTAAAACGGAACATTTACTTAACACTTAGTAAATTAGTTATACAACATTAGTAGGCATATTTTGATTGTGACAATCCATCTTGTGAAACGAAAAACCGACCGTCAGATATCATCATTATGTTGAAACATGTGTGAGGGTAAAATTTCAGCATCATCGGACACACGTAAGGGCTCGATCCGTACGGTCAATCCCGTTGGTCAAACCCCTAAACACAAACAAACGGTGATTTGGCCACCTAAATTACGTATTCTGTCCGAACCTTCAACTACAAATAGTTTCATATCGAGGAGACGCAACTAGCGGTATAAATTATTATTTTATTCATTTAACTTTAGGCGACGAAATATTAGGGTAAGATACTTTTAGCCGACGAAACATGTTGTATTTTGTCGGCTAAGATACTTTTAGCCGATGAAATACAACATGTTTCGTCGGCTAAGATACTTTAGCCGACGAAATATGATGGATTTCGTCGGCTAAAAGTATCTTAGCCGCGAAACATGTTATATTTCGTCGGCTAAAACTGTCAAATAGATAAAAAAAACAGTTGGTTTAACCGTACCCATAACAATTTCCTGCATATATAACCAACATTAAGATACATTATGAATTGTAGAGCTTGTACCATATAAAACACATCAAATTGTATTACAAATTCAAATAACTAAGAAGGCTCGTAATCAGAATCATCCGATGAGTCTTCTTCGGTGTCAGAATTAATTTTCGGTAATCTATGCATTTCTACATCACAAGAGTCGTCGTCTGTTTCTTGATTTGGATCCACATCAATAAGGCGAGCGTCTAAATCACGAATTCGAACCGAACGACCCGGTTTAAAATTATTAAGGCGAATTGTAGAGGAGTCAGGAATACCTATTGCACTGTGTTCTTGATACGCAACATTTTCTTCCTCGTCTTCGGCCTCTCCAAGTGTAGCCGCCCGGTAAATGTTTCGAGGGTGCACAAGATTGACTACTTTCCACGCGTCACCCTTAACAAAGTCATCAAGATAAAACACTTGTTTCACCGATGTCGCAAAAACAAACGGGTCATCTTCGTAACTGCTTAAACCAGTGTTCACCGATAAAATCCCGTACTGATCAATCTTCATGCTCTGCGAGCTTCTAGTATCAAACCATCTACACTTGAACAGGTGCATGGTCATGCCTTGCCCATAAACGAGTTCCACCACTGAATCAAGAACACCATAATAATCAACTCCATTCCGGCCACCATGCGCCATAACCCCAGAATTCTGTGTTCTTCGTCTGTTGTCTCTCATTTCACATATAAATTGCACGCCATTGACCTTGCACATCGGGTAAACTCTTGACATTATCGGCTTCATAGCTAGAAGTCTTAGTTCGTGAGACCAATTTGGGTGACCATCAAATTGAATATGGTTCATCTGCAACCAAAGATTCAATGTATTATAAATATGAATAATTATGCAATCAAGGAGACTTGCAACATACAGAATTAAAGAATTACATACCCAATCGCCAAAATAGTTCGCGAACTCCTTGTTGTGTTAGTCGAGATCACCTTGAATGTCTGGACAGTGTAGATGGATGTCTTTCCAGTATTCAACTTCTTGACAGTTAATCAATACCCACCAATGGGCTATGACGAGCTCATGGGGTTGCAACTTGTAGGACTCTGGTAAAATTCCATAAACTTCAACATCATTTGAGACTATGGAAAGGTTAAACTTCGGTTCATCAACCGGTATGGTTTGTGGAGTTTCCTTCAATGCTCCTAGATACAACTTCATGTAGGTGACGCACTCGTGTGCAATATATGCTTCTGCTATACATCCTTCAGGCGCGGATTTGTTAGCCACATAAGCTTTGTAGTCTCCAAGTTGTCTGTAAATAAATAAATTTGTTGTCATATGTTACGATTATACAATGAACATGTACAATAAAAACATTAGGTGTAAAAAACATACCTTTCCATAGGATACATCCAAGTATAGTGTACTGGACCGGTAAGCAACAATTGCTCGGGAAGATGGATCATCAGGTGCGGCATGATGTCAAAAAAATTTGGAGGAAATATTCTCTCAAATTTACACATGATATAAATAATGTCCTGTTGCATTTCCCGGAGATCAGATTTTGTCACTTCCCTTGTGCATAACTTCTGGAAGAATCTTGACAACGCTACTAACGGCTCCACCACCTGACGGGGAAGGAAGGGTCGAATGAAAATAGGGAAGAGACGTTGTAGCAGAATATGACAGTCATGACTCTTTAACCCGTACATTTTATTGTCCCGAATGTTTACACACCGGGCTATATTTCCTGCGTAGCCTGAAGGATACTTCACAGAACTCAACCACCTGAAAATTACGTTCTTCTGTTGAGGCTTCACGGTGTACGGAGCTTGAGGCATTTTTTTCTTCCCTTCTTTCAACCACAAATGTCTTCGTATCTCTATTTTTTTAAGATCAATGCGTGCCTTCGGACCATCTTTCGTCTTTCCCTCCAAGTTCAGCACGGTTCCCACCACACTGTCACACACATTCTTTTCTATGTGCATCACATCTAGGTAGTGCCTGATCAACAACTTACTCCAGTATGGGAGTTCCCAGAATATGCTCTTATGTGTCCAAAATTTATACCTGTCGGGTCTGTCAGGTATTGCCGCCACTATATTGGGATGATTGCTGAGCTGCCCAAAATCATACTCATTAAGCACTGCTAAAATTTCTTCCCCTGTCCATCTTCTAGGAGGCATACCAAGTTCTATAGTCTCATCAAATGCCTTGTCATCGAACCGCCATTCGTGATCATACGGAAGGAGAGTACGGTGACCCAATCTACATATCTTGTTGCAATGACTACTGCTCCCCTCATCGCTTAGGCACTCTGGACAAGCCTTGTATCCCCTAACAACGTTGCCCGACAACATCCCACGAGCAGGAAAATCACTAATGGTACCAACAACCATAGCATGCATCTGGAACATCTCGTGCATGAACTTATCATAAGTGGGATGACCAACGTCCCAAAAAAACTTAAGCTCTTCAATCAAGGGTCTCAAATATACATCGAGACACTTCCCTGCATAACCGGGTCCCGGAATCAACAAACTCAACATATTGTATTCCTTCTTCATGCACATCCATGGAGGAAGATTGTATGGTACCAAAATCACCGGCCATACACTGTATTGAAGACTCATGTTGCCAAAAGGATTGAACCCGTCGGATGAGAGCCCGAGCCTCACATTTCGGACCTCAGACGCAAAATGAGGAAACTCCCTGTCTATATGCTTCCAGGCCTCCCCGTCAGCAGGGTGTATAAGGGTATCTTCGCCTTGCAATTCCCTATCAGCGTGCCATCTCATAGATTTGGCCGTGTGTGATGACATGTACAACCGTTCCAGCCTATCCCTCAACGGGAAATACCGAAGTACCTTCATAGGTTTCCTATTGCCTGCAGGAGTCAACTTATACCTGTCACTCTGACATACTGGACATGTGTCAAGGTCACCAAGGTCATTCCCTTTTGGATCTTTACCCCAGAAGAGAACACAATCATATCTGCATGCATGGATCTTGATGTAGGAAAGCCCAAGATCTTTCAGTATACATCGGACCTTATGATGAGTGGAAGGAAGACGATGACCGTGGGGCAGCATCGAACCAGTGTACTGTAGATACTCATCAACAGCCTTCACAGTCGATTTTGTCTCAACTTTAATCTTCATAACGTCCATCACACTTTCAAGAACCGTTTTCTGACAACCGGGGTACACAGGGGTCTGTTAGAAAGCAAGTAGTTTGTTGTACCTGTCAATACCAGCAGTGTTGACAACTCTAGGGAAGGGCTGCACCGGGTCAGACATATACGGTCCTTCAAAGCATACACCCCTCTCATAAGGAAACATATCGTTGATGAAGGCCGTTGTTGGATCGTTGGATGTACTGCCCGTCTCAGAAAATTGCCCATGATTATGCGGACCCCTTGATGATGTTTCACCGTGATATATCCAACATGTGTACTTCTCTCAAAACCCATTACTTTTAAGGTGCTGCCAAACCTTGTCAATTGGAAATTGATACATATCGCTGCGACACTGACATTTAGTGCAAGGACAATAGAAAATTGTATTCCCTTTAGCATTATTGATCACATATTCAATAAAACTAACAACTTCTTTAGCATATCTTTTGTCCCATTTTGGAAGCGAAATCCGACTCTTATCCATATCCTGAGAAAATAACATAATATATATGTATAAACGCTAATTAAGTAAATTTACGAATCATTCAATTTATATTATATCTGCAGTTAACGTACAATTAATATATATATATATATATATATATATACATGCATATACATAATAATTACTAATTATTATAATCAAATTAATATATATATATATATATATATATATATATATATATATATAACAACAACTTCATATATATTATCAAACCCAAATCGATCAACTCAATCACACTCAAAACACAATATAATCAACTCTAATTAAAACTCAAAATCAATGTGCATAACGAAAATAAAACTCTTAAATCAACTCAAAAACAAGATATATACATATACGTACCTATATATAGCGCCACAAACTAATTTCGGACAGATTTCGACAACACCCAACAATTTCGCCAACCCCAAAACTTTTTCTCCCGTTTTTTCTTTCAAATCAGCTACTGTCTAGATCTGGAAATATAAAGCATTTTAGCCGACGAAATTATATATATCGTCGGCCAAAGTTTTATAATTTCGTCGGCTATAGTTCACAGACTATAGCCGACGAAACAAACTATTTTAGCCGACGACACAACATTTCGTCGGCTAAAAGTCCACTTTAGCCGACGAAAAGTTCACTTAGGCGACGAAAGTTTTTTTCGTCGGCTAAAATAGACTTTAGCCGACGAAAAAAAATTTCGTCGGCCTGTTAATTTTTTTTTTCGTCGGCTATGATACTTATTCTGGTAGTGTACACATGTTTTAGCCAATGTTCTACAAATAATCCCTTATGCTAAATAACTACTAATACTAACCTAATAATGGATAAACAAAGCATAAATGAGGGTAAAAACATATTAAGAACATAGCATAAAATGCTCCTATCAACTACCCCACACTTATCCTTTGCTAGTCCCTAGCAAACTAAATATAAGACTCTACTAACACTAACGACACAAAAACAACTAACACTTAAACAACTAATACCCTTAAATGATTTGTCTCAGATTCTTTAGCATGCATAACTTTCAAGTTTGAACATTTGAATGAAAAGCGTAATTGCAAAGCTTCATAAGCATGTATCATAACATGAACAAGTAAGATATGAGATCATATAGCACAAACATGTATGATAACCGTTTCACCTCACAATGGCATACTCTCTTCTTTTCACTCATCCATGGTATTCACTCAATCGTATATGCAAGGGAAAAGATGATAAGATAACAAATAACTTGCATATTTCAACAAATAAAAGCTCTTTGTGAATAAAATTTTCTGGAAAAACCTCATATAACAACTATGTGCAATAATGGGCCAAAACCATATGCTTAACTTATGAGAAAATCTGCACACATCAAAGTTAGCTCTCTTAAGAATCATGAATTAATCTCAATAAAAATAGTTGTAATGGGGCTAAGTTTCATAAGGTAGGAATTTTTAGGATAAGTGGTGCTACAAGGCATCACCAAGACTTAGCAAATCTCGCTCCTCCTCATGTCTTCACTTCAAGGGTCGAATTTCTTCATGTTGGACCCATACGTCATTCTTGACTTCTCCCCATATTGTGAACAGGACAAAGGTCATATTAACACTTTTAGACCTTCAAATAATCACTAACTCCAAATTCACAAAACATTACAACACACCATGAAAGAATTTGTGCCTTGAACTTTAATTCTATCCGAATTTTTTTCTTTTCTCTTTTTTTTTCTTTCTTGTTTTTATTTTGTTTCGGACATATTTGTTTCTTTTTGTTCTTACATGGCACATACATTTATAACAATATGGTGTTTTACCCCACACTTGCTCTTTATTACATTGTTCACCCCACACTTGCTTCACAGCATCACGCAATACAGCTCCATCAGAAGTACTTTGCCAAGTCTTGATAACAAGGTAAAGGTTTAGCTATTCTAAGCAAAGGAATTCTGTTTAAAGGTGATGAAATAAACGGCTCAATGTAGGCTCAAAGGGGTTAAAACTAAGGAGTCCCACGACGGGCACAAAATAGGCATATGCTTTATTTGGCTATGGTGGTAATCCTAAAGAGATAAAATTCAATCATATTCAAAATCAAGACATGTTATGAGTATCAAGTTTCGAAAATCACATAAGCAAGTTCTAGTAAATTCTAGAGTCCATTAAAAAGCTATAGCACATAGTTATTGAATATGCAACGAATGATGAGGTTTCGAAAGATAGTGAAAAAGTAGTGAAAATTTGAAAAAAATTTTAGACAAAATCGGTACAGAATTCACTCAAGAAAGAAAGTTTTTAGGCTCAAAAGCTCACATAGGTTATTTTGGAACAATCTAATCAAACATGCATACTTCATTATCAATCAAGTCTCAAATATTCATACTAATTCACAATATCCATGAAACTTACAATTTCTTAAGATAAATGTAAACCGTCAATCATGCATTCAAAGATATAGTTCATCATAGACTTTTAAGGGTATATCCTAAGACTCGAAAACAAATAAAACATTTTTTTAAGAACAAAAACAAAAATTAAATTTCAAAACAAAAAATGTTTTTTTTTATATAAAAATTACGGAAAATATTAAAAATTGGAAGAAAATTTCGACATAAACTGAAAAATTTTTGAGAAAGCTGAAAAACACACAAATAAAAATATGTTACTATGTAACCTCTACCCCACACTTAGAAAATTACATTGTCCTCAATGTAAAACCAAAATAATGTCATAATTTCCTAAGCATGTGTCTAAGTCACATAATAAATCAACCATAAGAGTGAAGGGATAAGAAAATGCAAAATCTCGTAGACGGCTCCTCCACTGCTACGGTTGAAATGAGTTGCCTCTCATGCAGCGCTTAATGTTTATAGTCTGTCAGCCTAGACTTTCTCCTTTGTGACGTCACTTTCTCATGAGCTCCTTTGTTTCTTCTTGAAACGTGCTCTGCTTCACTTTGTGTTAACATTGTGCACGATATCATGACCAGGTTTGGCTTCCTTGCGTCCAACGTCACCAAACAATTTCTCGTCAGAACTGGTCATTTATGGGAACCTGCAAAACCAATCTGGCACAATTGAACAAAGATCAAGTGAGCATTGTCAAAAACTTAGATAGAATTCGAAACTTAGCTTACATAAAAATTTCGGCAACATCATGGCATGACATAAGTTTCGAATTCAATGACATGTAAGCACAAAAGTGTCGGCAACCTAGTAAAGTTGCTAGCTGATTTTATTAACTCTAATTTTCAAGGTACGTGGAGCAGGGAAGACCACTGTGCAATGGACTGATACAGCCCAAGGTAGTGTTATGCTTCGTCCGATATACCTCAAACATTAAAGTCAAATAATTTGAAGTTCATGGCGTCATACATGTCTAAGTAAATTCTAGCGTTTAAAGTGTGCTGATGCTTCGGCCCAAACATTTGGCTAGTTCGAGTGGATTCCGTGGTTTCAGAAGGCAAGTGTCAATGTCACGGGGGGCGAACCCCCTACAAGAACCAGGCAGGACTCGTTTGTGATCAAGGAGGCGGACCCCTATCGACCCCTTCACCGAGAAGAGTGGTCAGTCATGATCTTGAGATCCAATTGAACAAACCTGAATTCCATATCTATGACAAAAAGGCCCCTTACTCAGCTAGGAACAAACTCGGGTCACTAGACCACTCGACAAGTGTTAATCAAAGCCGCCCTCAACCTCATGAAATCCGCAAATAACATGAAGGGTTTAGGCTAAGATTAACAAATGCGGCTTCTCCCTACATGTTACACTTTAAAAACCACAATAAACTCCAAACACATATGAAACAATAAACCTCCTAAATATTTACTAAGTTACAATGATTACAACACATATGGCATGAAAATATACAAATTCGGCACAAACACAAATAGACAATGTACAAATTTGCAATACACAATATACATTCGAAACATATGTGTTTTGGCACACACATGCTTCGGCACCTACAAGAAAACAAGGTTAATTCACAAACATATACATACACAAAACAAAAATCCTTTTTAGCATCCCCGGCAACGGCGCCAAAAACTGACGAGGTCCCCGGCAACGGCGCCAAAAACTGACGAGATCGTTAGTTAACAACCTGCAATTTAAACCCTATCATTGTAGTAACTGTAAGTAGGGATCGTTCAAGCCGGGGACACTAGGGAAGGATTATATCTGCATTAAAACAAGTTAGTAACATTCACAAATATAATATAAACATACAAGTACAATTCTGTCACAACTATACAAGTATAACACACATGATCATATACAATCCATAAAACATAGACATGACATCGAAATTTATGAACAAAAAGAATTAAATTATTTACAAACTATTCACATATTTACCGAATTATGATGGGGATTTTATGGTGATTTCTAAAGTCCTAAATCTAAATCTAAATCTAATATTTACATTGGTCGATCAATTTTGTTAAACACAAAACATAGCAAACACCAAATAGAAAACACATAAGTTTTACACAAGAACAAGATGCAATGAAATATGTTTTATTGAATTCTAATTAATTCCAACTATTTAGACTTCTCATGTAAACTTAGTGCCTACAATCACCTGACACTAAGTTTGTATATGTGTCATCCTGTTTAGTGCCTACAATCGCCTGACACTAATACAAAATACACTGATCGAACGAGAGTCATTGGAAACATGGTCCTAGGTATGGCGTCACTCATCCTATTCATCATGCAAATCACGTAACCCTAAAAACCCTTAGCAATGCCTAAGAATCAAGACCTACAATCGCCTGATCTTAACCCTTAGAACACTACGGCATATGAAACTCCCCCCTTAGGAACATCCGTGCACAGACTACCCTTAGGTTTGATTACATGTTCAGGTATGTGATTAATCAATTAGAAAACAACAATAACATAAACATACACAACCTATTCTAAATCCAAAACCTAGCATGCATTCTAAATGTTATGCTAACAAACAAGTTTATTAGTAGATCACAAAGAAAGACAGATAACCATGTTCATAACATAAAACCATAAACCAAAATACCAATATATATCAATTTTTGAATAAAATACAGTATAATTACACAAAAACTTGGAGGAATCCATACCAAATCCTACCTAAAGGGTCGGATAGGGCAAGGGTGGTTGGCGGCTGCAAAGGGTGATCGGCGGCAAGCTTTGTGCTTCGGCTGTTTTGAGGGGTTTTTGGTAGAGTTGGCTAGCTAAGGTTTTCACAAAATTGAGGACCCTTTTTCAGTTGTATTACATTTGTATTTATAGAGAAAAACTTCTAAAGAAACCCTAAGAAATTCGGCACCCTACTCCTTGTCCATGTCGGATTGGGCTTCTTGCTTTTCCTTGTTGCACACAACTTTGACTCTTGAATTTGCTGACTTGGATAATAATTCATAGACTTCTTTTCTGAATTCTTGGACTCCCCTACATGTTAAGGGATCAATGAAGACTCCCTTAAACGTTTTGGGCTCCATAGGATAGCCGAATACCCTCCATAGTCTCGGTAGAACAAGTTATCCTGTTTTGACCGGGATAATTTTCCTAGTTGTTGTTTTCGGCTACTCCTTGGTGATTTCTTCGATTCTTCTTCTAAACAACTTCCCATATCATCATTAAGTTCTTCATCAATCATTTGGCATGCTTGGGAAGGATTTTGGTGAAGAAACACACTCACACATTCGGACAGAAGTTTCAGCATGATCTGCCCTGTTTCGGCAGACTGACCTCCGGCCATTTTTTCCATCATAACTCCTTCCTCAGAATTTGGATTACTGCGATTCCAAAAGATTTAGAAACTAGACATCCATAGCTTTCCATCAATATATGGCATGTTTCCTGGTTCCTCCTGGATCGTCCTACGGAAATTTTTGAAGTTGAGTTATGGTTTCTGGAAATCCTCTGTTTTTGTTCCGAATTCATGCTCTTGGCCTCTTGTCTTTCCATGCTTCTTTTGCTACCTTCCATAAGTCCGATCCTCATGATTCTTGTTTCCTTAAGTCCATATACATGTCACCTAAACATTAAAAAGATATAATCAAGTAGTGACAATGTATTGGTTTACAGAAACTTAAGAAAAACATCACGAACACTTCCAATTTCAGCTTTTAACGATATTGCACATACTTTATCTATTTTACACATGTTTTAGCCAATGTTCTACAAATAATCCCTTATGCTAAATAACTACTAATACTAACCTAATAATGGATAAACAAAGCATAAATGAGGGTAAAAACATATTAAGAACATAGCATAAAATGCTCCTATCAGGAATGACAAAGGGTCAGTCCAAATAAGCAAGCAGTATCCCAGAAAGGAAACACCTATATCCATAGCCAACATCCACGCAGAAAGGCTTGACATGAAGATGGGAGGGAGACTCATCATCAGAAGTAGCAGGAGCTGTAGCAAGACAAGGTGGAGACACCACAGTAGGAGCTGCAACAGCAGGAACCCAAGTGGAGGAAGATGGAGCAGAAGATGCAATGTAGGTGTTGAGCAAACCTTCAAGGTTGTTAATCCGAGATTCCAAGTCTGCATGTAGAGTATCAAACTTGTCTTCCATCCATTTCATCAACATAGTAGTCTCAACAGACACACCACCATCCAGTGCCTGACTTGATCATCTAACAAGAGTGGAGGGAGTAACTGGATTGAGAGGAGGGCCAAGTACATCACCATCCTGGTAATCAACACCAAAGGAACTGCACAGCAAGGTGATAATGGATGGAAACACTAAGGCACCTTGAGAATTATGCTGGTCAACAATGGCAGCATAACGAATGGCAGTATAAATAAAAAACTCAAGAGGAAGATAAGGACCCTTGTGACTATGAATAGCATAAATCTTTGCACCAATCTCCCTTGTGATCTTGCTGGTCTGTGAAGTGGGATGCAGAAGAGATCGAAATAGAAAGCCCAACAACCGAAACCATTCATCCATGTGTCCATTAGAGAGAAATGCTGGAGCAATTCGAGGAATGTTGGCATACATCTTGTCCAGCAACATGGACAGATCACAGGCAGAAAGAAAATGAGTGGCTTCGGCAACCGCTCCTTCAGACGGCAAAGGAAGATGCAGTATGTGACGAATCACAGTGGGGGAAACTAGAATTTAAGAACCCCGAACAAATACCCCACCAGAGGAAGCAAATAAGTCCATAGTCTCAGGCAATGATCTTGGAAAGTTAGCATAAAACTCATGCACAATAGACAGATTTGGCCAAGGTAGGGATTGCAAACCCTCCTTCCATCCCAAGCGTGCAACTAAGGTGACGAATAATTTATGCAGTGAAGAGAAATCAAACGACCGCTCAAACACACAAGGACAGTTGCACGTAGTGTTCATGTATAAGGTACGGGCAGTAGAATTGACAAAGCAAGTCAAGGGAGGAGCACGCTTACAAACTGTCGACTTGGACTGCTTCTTGATTGAAGGGGATTTTCTTGAACCAATTGAAGACTTGAGCCGCTTGGAAGGAGGCTTCGAAGGCTTTGATGAAGTCTTGCGCTTTTGAGAGAGCCCAACAACAGGGCTTTGATTGGCATTGGAATCTGTTGACAAGGAAGAGGCGGAAGGGCGAGCTTGAAAAACCTGATGGAGAGTGTGACTGCGATATGCTCGATTGAGAGTGGCTTCCATTAGAGACTCCATGGGAGAAGAAGGTGTGGCACCAGCATGGAAGGGTGGCAGAGACGAAAGTCCACTATGAGTGGACGAGTTGACAGGAGAAGCATCTGCAGCCGAAGTGGCAGCGGAAGGAGAGTCTTCAAGGACTTGAGGAGCCGCAGCAGAGGTGGGAGGACCGGATGGAGGTCCGAGACGACGAAGGCGACCAGATCGACGCGGCGGAGTAACCTTGAGTCCGGAGTTGCGCATTTTGGGAGCCATGATCAATGAAATCGGATGCGAATCTGAGAAAAGAAAACAGGAAGAAACAGAGAAAGACGAAGAGCAAGAAAAAAAACAAAGAAACAGACAAGGCGCTAGATTTTTTTTTAAATGATGCTACCAACTTGACAAAAATCACTCTTAAAATACAACATGATAAAGCCCAAGAGCTGAAAAGAGTAAGATTGTGTATGCTCATGAATATCAAATCAAATATGTAACCACACAATGCCAGAAGAAGTACCCACACGTATATCTGAGAACAGAGGCAAAGCTTTTAGACAAAGAATAACCATAACACATCATGTGAGTAAGACAAGTTATAAGTTCATCATGAAGCATGTGCTCAACAATTTAACAAGGAGCAATTTCAGTCATCTCAGTGGGTGAGTGATGAGAGTGATTTGTCAGAGGCAATGGGACACGCAACAACCAATAAGTTCCAAGTAACAGTAGATTTGTAGCAACTTCTCCTTATATCTCCATAGAACCTTTCTTTTGTAATCATATTTATAATTTTTTTTTTATTCGAACTCTTGACGTTTGTCGAGAATTACGTAAATAACTATCACCGGGGTGACCAAACCATTCCCTTTTCTGCTCAATCCTTATATCGTTCATCAGGACCAAGGCCTGATTACTTTAGGAATAGCCTGGCCATCAAACCATTCCCTTTTCTGCCTAAACCCTATATCGTTCATCACGACCAGGGCCTAGTTACTTTAGGAATAGCCTGACCATCAAACCATTCCCGTTTCTGCCTAATCTCTATATCGTTCATCACGACCAGGACGTAGTTACTTTGGGAATAGTTTGAACAAGCTCCAAAATATATTTATTTTTAAAACTGGAGCCAAGAAAATAAAATATTCAATATTTGAAACATTAAGATTGTGCTTACCCCACATGAATCTTCCAAAAGAGAGTGCAATGTATAAGTGAGGACAATGTGAGAGATTCATGAATATTCTTCAGAGAGATTGACAGAGCACACACTGTTAATGACCAAACAACTTGTAATACGCACACTCAAGAGATTAAGAGATTCATCTTTGTCAATCTAAGTTCAACTGATTTCTACAGAGCAGTGTGGGATACTTAACCTGTATGCAATCCCAGTAAACCTGAAAACACTTGAGCCGGAGAGAAAAATAAAGTTACGAAGCTACTATGAAATAACACAGAATGAATGCAAGTGGTATAGTGTGTGCTCTTAAATTTCAGCGCTTGAGACATATACCAATTGCATTTCTAAGAGTCTCAAATCTTTCAGTATCCAGTGATTTTGTAAAGATATCAGCCAATTGATGTTCAGTAGGTACAAAGGATACTTCTAAAATATCTTTTTCAACTAAATCACGTATAAAGTGATATCTTAGATCAATATGTTTTGTACGTGAGTGTTGAACAGGATTTTTTGAAATATTTATCGCACTTGTGTTATCACAGAAAATACTTAACTTGCCTTGAGTGAAACCATAATCCTGTAGCATTTGTTTCATCTAGAGCATCTGGGTGCAGCAACTACCGGCAGCTACATATTCAGCCTCTGCAGTTGACAAGAATATGCAATTTTGCTTCTTACTATGCCAGGCCACCATGTTGTTTCCCACAAAGAAGCAGCCACCGGATGTGCTTCTTCTATCTTTCATATTGCCTCCCCAATCAGCGTCTAAATAACCATCAAGATCTTCGCTGAGCTTGGTGGTTGTACTCATGGGATTTGTCACGAGTTTTGGAGAATCAAGACCAAATTTTTTAACAAGATTTTCAGCATATTTAGTTTGAGACAAAAACATACCATCAGTTAGTTGACGAACTTGAAGCCCAAGAAAGTAATTTAATTCCCCACACATGCTCATTTCAAATTCACTTTCCATGATGCTAGTGAATTCGGTAACATAAGATTCAGAAGTTGAACCAAACACGATGTCATCTACATAAACTTGAGCAATCATGACATGTGTTTGATCCTTTTTTACAAACAATGTTTTATCAATAGAACCTCTAACATACCCTTTCCTTACCAGGAAGTTGGATAGATGTTCATACCAAGCTCTTGGAGCTTGTTTAAGCCCGTACAAAGCCTTTTTGAGTCTGCAAACATGACTGGGATTGTGAGGGTCTTGAAATCCCAGTGGCTGTTCAACGTACACTTCTTCTTGCAAGACTCCATTTAAAAAGGCACTTTTCACATCCATTTGATACAGTTTAAAATGAAGATGACAAGCAATAGCAAGCAAGAGTCTAAAAGATTCAAGTCTAGCTACAGGTGCAAAAGTTTCATCAAAATCAATTCCTTCGACTTGAGTATATCCCTGCGCCACAAGCCTGGCTTTGTTTCTAGTGATATTACCAAATTCATCATTTTTGTTTCGTAAAATCCATTTAGTACCTATCACATTGCATTTACTAGCTAGGCCTAGGCACAAGATACCAGACATCATTTCTAGTGAACTGATTCAATTCATCTTGCATAGCATTAATCCAATCATCATCAAGCAAAGCTTCTTTCACATTTTTTGGTTCAATAAGAGAAACAAAACCAAAATGACTAATGACATTTACATCTTCTTTGTTATCATCCAAAAAACATGCAAGAACAAAATTTCTACTTACCTCACTTGCGGCTTGTTTCCGCGTCCTGATTCCATCATCCATGTTGCCAATGATATCTTGAGATAAATGATCTTTTTGAACTTGCTTGAACCCAGTTCTTACATTAGGTTGAGTATTAAAAATGGGATCAGTAACTTCGTCAACTTCCTCTTCATTTACTTCCACAATCATCTTCCTTTTTGAGGATCCATCTTCTTCTTCAATGACATTTCCTGTTCTTATGAAAGAATCATCAATAGATACATTATAGGATTCCATAACAGACATGGTTCTTTTATTATACACCCTATAAGCTTTACTGTTCAGAGAATAGCCTAGGAAAATGCCTTTGTCACTTCTGGAGTCAAATTTAGCAAGATACTCTCTATCTCTGTAAATGTAGCAAGGGCTTCCAAAAGTATGAAAGTAACTTACATTGGGTTTCTTACCTTTCCATAGTTCATATGGAGTTTTGTTACTACCTGGACGAAGAAATGCTCGATTTATTATATAGCAAGCAGTGCTTATGGCTTCTGCCCAGAAGTTGAGACTAAGTCCAGCAGAGTGAAGCATTACTCTTCCCATGTCAAGTAGAACCCTATTCTTTCTCTCCACAATGCCATTTTGTTGTGGAGTTATAGGAGCTGAAAACTCATGAGAGATACCAAGTTCACTAAAAAAATCAGAAAACCTGACATTCTTAAACTCAGTTCCATTATCAGTTCTTACTCGCACAATTGACAAATACAAAGATTTTTTCTTATTTATTACCTTTTTGAAGAGACCTTTGCAGCTTTCGAATGTATCACTTCTTTCTCTAAGAAAGTTTACCCAGGTAAAACGAGAAAAATCATCCACAACTACTAAGATATATTTCTTACCTTCAATGGTCTCAGTTGAAGAAGGTCCAACAAGATCCATGTGAATCAACTCTAAGGGATGAGAGGTAGTCAAAGAATTTAGTGAACTGTGAGCACCACGAGTTTGTTTACCTATTTTGCAGCCTTCACACATGACAGTAGATTTTCCACTCAGGGCAGGCATTCCACGCACACCTTCCTTTTTAGAGAGTTTCACTAAGTCCTGAAAGTTTACGTGACCCAAGCGTCTGTGCCATAATTCAAGGTTAACATCGGATGATCTGGTGTTCAAACAAGTCTGCACATTTATATTAGCATGAACATGATAGCAGTTATCCTTGGACCTTAATCCTCCCATAACACTTTTTCCATTATTATCAAGAACTATACATCTCAGTTTGTTGAAGTTTACATTCTCATAATCATCAGTGAGTTGACTAACACTTATGAGATTTGCTTGAAGACCTTCGACAAGTAAGACATTTTGAAGATTAGGAGTATTTATAGTGCCCTTACCCATTACTGGTGCTTTTCTTCCATCTCCAAATGTGACTGTTCCGCTGGTGAATTCGTCTGAGAGAGTGGTGAACCAGCCTTTGTTTCCAGTCATGTGTCTTGAACATCCACTGTCTACATACCAAATATCTTCCCTCCTTTAGGATAAAGTTGTTAAGGCAACAAGGCATGTAGCATCCTCGTGACCAATTTGACACCTGTAGGAAGAAAACAAGCACGTTTCGTTAACTAATTCCGGGGATGCACGACACTTACTATACTTAGCTGAATAACACTTATGTGATCCTTTCTTGACCCAAGTCTGTTTGGTCTTTGATTCCAGACTTTCTAGGATTGAAACCATCTTTGCAATCCTATTAAAAATGTTTAAGTGTTCCTTTAGTTCTGCTTGTAATAAAGAAGCAGAGTTAATTTCAGACCCACGTGTTTCATTGTGCATTTTCCTTCACAACAAGTTACAACGAGGACGAATATGTCCAGGTTTTCCACAAAAATGACACGTAGGAGTGAAAGTTGCTTGTCTGAGAACATACCTGGACTGATGAGCATTCAGCTTTGTATCTTTACTTACCTGAGGGGATTGATAGTATGTCATCGATCCCAGTTCTGAACCAGAGTTGATTTCAGGTTTTGACATACGTATATTATCATTCTTTTCTTCAAGTACGTGATTATTTTCTTTCACAAATTGTGTAACACCTGTGGGGGTATCCTCATATCTAAGACCTTTTCTGTTACATGAAGTTCTGCCAAGCCCAATCATTTTTGACACATTCTCTGAGCTAATCTCAAATTTGCTGAATTTTGTCCTTGCCTCCGTAAGCTCAACCTGCAATTTCTCATTCTCTTGTGTTAATAAGACATTTAAATTTGTTTGGGCTTTGAGCTCAACTTGCAAGGTTCTTAATCTATCATTAAGCTCATTCTTATCCACATGAGATGTGGCTTTATGCTGCAACAATTGAATTTTCTCAAGCAAATTTGTCCTCTCAGTTTCCCAAGATTTTAAATTTGATTCAAGACTTACCTCAACTCTCCTTTTCTCTTTGCTGATAAGTTTGATGTCTTCTTCCAAAGCAAGATTTTTCTTCTGTTGTAGCATTGTACAGTTTCAAATATTTATCATTTACTTCTTCATCAGAAAGATCTTCATCACTTTCTGAATCATCTGAAGTTTCTGGATGGAGAGAAGTTGTTAATGCAAGATCATTTACCTCATTGTCATCGAAGAACTCCTCATCACTATCATCCCACGTGGATGTCAAAGCTTTGCTATCCTTGAAGGTTTGCTTCCTGTTTGCACACTCAGCAGCCATATGACCAAAACCACCACTGTCACACCCCGAATCTTAAAATTTTACTGTGAGTTACCTTCCTTTCGTTATCCGTGGTTTTACGGTGTTGATATTAAGGTTTGAATAATAAAATTAACTGTCGGATTTGTTGACGGTAAAGTAAAAATTTGTGGGGATTTTATTGGAAGGTAATGAGTGAAATTCGAGGGTAAATTCCTGTTGGAACGGAGGAAAAATTTAGAGGTCCCCTATGTTTTTAGGAGGTTTCCTCGTTTGGAAACTTATTTTTCTTCTTCTCCTGTTTTCCTTTTCTTCTATTCTTCTCCGCGTCCTTTTCTTTTTCTTCGGGTTCGCTCATTTCCTTCTCCCAGGCGACACTGCACCTCACTGTGCCGAAGGGGATCTACCACCACCGGCCGCCGTGGAGCGCGTGACCGGTCTTCCTCGACTCGGCGGAGGTCCGGCAACCCAGCAGGCCAACGTTTAGGGGCAGCGCCGCTGTGTGGAGAGAGAGGGAACTCTCAAGATCCGACTGCACTCTCGGGTTCCGGTCGGGTCAGGCCTCTGTACTGTCGCCTGCCGTTCATAGCCGGTCCACAGTCATCCTCCGAGCCTTCCAAAGTCGGAGAATCGGTCGATTACAGTCTAGGTGAGGGATTCGATCAAGGATTCCAAATTTTGGGATTTCATTACTGTTCATTGTGATTTGTTGTTGTTAGGTTGGGATTTGGTTGTTATAATGTAAAGGAAAGTTGTAGGGGAGATTGAGAGGAGCAAGAAGATGGCCGGAGATCGCCGGTCGGAGGCCATTTGGCCGGCGACCAAATTTTACTGTTCACAGGGGCATTTCTGTCCTTTCACTGAGAAATTACTTTAACAGTTATGGTAAATGAGTTAGGGGTAAAGGTAAAAATAATTCTAAGTTAATTTTGGAGAATTGGAAGTAAAAAGGATTATAGAAATGTAGGTATATAAAACCTTGTGGAGGAGGATTAAAGGCCGTATCGATTGAGTTACGATTATTGTTCAAAATATCGTTTCAGTTCGGAAAGAGAATTCCATGTTATCGTTGGTCGGGATTGATCGAGGATTGTTAAGAGTATACAAGAATTGAGCTAGTTTAATACGGAGTTTGTACTAATGTCACCGGAGACCCGACTTTACGAATTGGGATAATTAACATATTTATTTCATTTAACAGGACGTGAGGATTTACGTTCCGGGGAGGCACAGGATCGCTCCCAGGGGTAGTCCCTTTACTGTGAGTGGACAGATTATTTTTAAATGAATGCATGCCCTAAGTATTGATTTTATTGCAGGGTTTATATGATGGTTTCGAGTATTATAATTTCCTCGGGTTCTTGAATGTTTATTTGGAATTATGCATATATGTCGAGGAATAGTTTTACTTATTTGTTTTGGGAAGAGTATTTAAGTAAAGAATTGTTATGAATTTTTATTATGGGTTGTCCAATGAATATGCTAGCTAGAGTAGCGTGAGGGCGCTACTAGAGCTCTTAGCTCCGACCCTAGCCTGAGAGGTCAGGTGGATACTATGAGGGTTGTCCATTACCATTTTACCCAGAGCTCTTAGCTCCGACCCTGGTCTGAGAGGACAGACACGCCTGAGAGGTCAGGTGGATACTATGAGGGTTGTCCATTACCATTTTACCCAGAGCTCTTAGCTCCGACCCTGGTCTGAGAGGACAGACACGCCTGAGAGGTCAGGTGGATACTATGAGGGTTGTCCATTACCATTTTACCCAGAGCTCTTAGCTCCGACCCTGGTCTGAGAGGACAGACACGCCTGAGAGGTCAGGTGGATACTATGAGGGTTGTCCATTACCATTTTACCTAGAGCTCTTAGCTCCGACCCTGGTCTGAGAGGAAAGACAAGCCTGAGAGGTCAGGTTAATATTATAAGGGTTGTCCATTACCATTTTATATAGCTAGCATAACGTAAGGGCGCAACTAGAGCTCTTAGCTCCGACCCTAGCCTGAGAGGTCAGACTTATTGTGTTTGTGAATATTTCTCTTCCCATAATCCTTACTGGTTTATATTATCATGCATTTGTGGAAATTTAGTAATTGTGGGCATGCATAAATGTTATTTAAAACAATAAATCTTTGGGAGAGCATGAAACATTGGTTTTAATTATTGTGGTGAATTTTTTTAGTGTTTCATGGATTATTTTTCGTCCACTCACTCTAACATTTTCCATGTTTCTCCCCTGGGCCTTTGTTTTTCTTAAAATGCCCAGACTGCAGAGTTCGGCCAGCAAATTAGGAGGCGCATAGTGGTTACCTCTCCACACAGTTTTCACTAGTAGGTTTCTGAAAACCTACAAGTGTACTTTTCCTCCTTTATATTAGAGCTCTGATAACCTGGGTGTATTTTTACTATGTTTCGGGGTAGAGTACGGAACTTATTCGGTACTATTTCAGGAATTTCTGATTTTTATTTATGTTGAAGATTATTAAGTTTCAAATGATTTGTGATTGTGGTTGTTATTTGTGGAGGTGGTTGTATGTTGATGTGAGCAGGATGGCTCAAGTAGGAAGGGGGATGGAATTAGAAGTGTATGCTGCCTGTGTTTACTTTGATTTTAGGTGAAGGGTTACTCACTATTAGGGGACATTATGCCGAAATTTCGGTAACTACCCTTTTAGGTGGGTCCCGCAGGAGTCATTTTGGGATTTACTGGGAAATCTCGGGATGGGTCCTGTCATTGGTATCAGAGCACTCGGTTATTCGATTCCTTTTCTAATTGTACTGCTTATACCTTGTGTGAAACTAGTATCTATAGAGTGATGGACCGACCGCGGCGGATCCATCAGCATTTATGCTTATGATACGAAGTGAACATCGGGTATTTGCAGTAGCTATTATAGTATTATGTGTGCTACATGGTACTAAACATCTTGGTTTCAGGTTTAATTATGCGCCGAGCACGTGGCCGAGCTCGTAGGGAGAATCTTTCCCCTCCACCGGAAGGAGGAAACCCTCTTCCTCCTCCTTCTGGAAGAGGAAGTGAAGAGTCAGCTACTACGGGAGCGGGTTTGTTAGAGCGGTTAGTGCAGGGTATCCGCTCTGGTATGAGTTCTGAGCTTAACTATGAGAAGGCCCGCAAGCATGGTGCTAGAGTGTTTACCCTTGCTAGTGAACCCATGGAAGCACTCAGTTGGTTGGAGGAGACCGAAAAGATGTTCCGAATAGTAGATTGTCCAGAGGAAAGGAAGGTGGCGATAGCTACACAGTTCCTGGAGAGGGAAGCTTGGCATTGGTGGCTTGATGTGAGCCGCAGAGTGGGTGATGCAGCTTAGCATATGTCCTGGGAGCAGTTTTCCGCCCATTTTAAGGAGCGTTATGTCAGCCGAGCACACATGAACCGCATGAGGGAAGAATTTCTAAATTTGAGGAAGAGTGATGACATGTCGGTTTCGGCGTTTGAGCAACGTTTTAGGGAGCTGGCCTATTACGTTCCTGAGTTAGTAAAGACAGAGCAGGATAGGGTCTATCAGTTTGTTAGAGGCCTTGGTGGTATCTACACTACACAGATGACGGCTATACCATATGCATCATTCATGGAGGCAGTGATGGCTGCTCTTAATCTTGAGGCCCAGCAGTTTTCTTATGGCCGGCTTTCAGATGTTGGAGTTGCGGGTTCCGGCTCAGTTAGAAGATCGTTGACGAGGTCTAATTCAGTATCCTCTGCTGGGAGTGGCTTTGGTAGCAGCACAGGATCCAGTCAGGATTCTGAGGGAAGCTTAAGAGCTTCTTCAAGAGGTCCTCTAGGGGGTTTAGAGGAGGATCTAGCACTCAGAGTGGGTCCTCTGGAGGTCAGAGTGCGCAGCAGAGTCAAAGACCGCCCCAGTGTTTTCAGCAGAGTCAGTGGTTGCATGGTCAGTGCTATCAGTGTGGGCAGACAGGTCATTTCAGGAGAGATTGTCCTCTCTTGAGTCAGGGAGCAACATTGGCACCTACCCAGACTATGGGGCAGACGCATTCCGGTACTGTTAGTAGTGGTACCCCCTCTGTGACACAGACTAGAGGCGGCACACAGCAGAGCAGAGGTAGTAGAGGCCGTCCTACCACACATGCGAGACTGCATGCCATGACTCAGCAAGAGGGCCGCTCTTCTCCAGATGTTATTATTGGTACGTTACTAATTTTTGGCCAACCCGCTTTTACATTAATAGATCCTGGAGCGTCGCATTCCTTTATGTCCAGTAGATTTTCCTTACATGCCAACGTGCCGTCATTATCACTTCCTGGGGAATGGCACGTGTCCTTGCCTTCCGGGGACGTGATGAAGATAGATTGGGTATTTAAGAGTTGTGAAGTGCTGATAGAGAGTTGCGGTTTTGAGGTTGATCTAATACCTCTTGATATTGTGGAGTTCGATGTGATCTTGGGGATGGACTTCTTGGAAACCCATAGGGCGATGGTGGATTGTTTCCGAAAGGAGGTAGTGTTAAGGAGTCCAGGGAAGCCTGAGGTCACCATTCAAGGGGAAAGAAATGTTCTCCCAAACTGTGTGATTTCCGCTGTTACAGCTAGGAAATTGTTGAACAAGGGTTGTCAAGCCTACCTGGCACATGTAGTAGATACCAGGAAGGGTGAAGTGAACCTGGAAGACATTCCTGTGGTAAAGGAGTTTCCAGATGTATTTCCAGACGAATTGCCTGGATTACTGCCAGCAAGAGAGATCGATTTCACCATCGAGATGCTTCCTGGAACCGCTCCTATCTCTCAAGCTCCCTATAGAATGGCACCTGCGGAATTGAAGGAGTTAAAAACTCAATTGCAGGAGTTGGTGAATAAGGGCTTTATTCAACCTAGCACGTCTCCTTGGGGTGCTCCTGTACTTTTTGTTAAGAAGAAAGATGGCACCATGAGACTTTGTGTGGATTACCGGAAGCTGAATCAAGTGACGGTGAAGAATAAATACCCTTTGCCACGAATTGATGATTTATTCGACCAGTTGAGGGGTGCTTCTGTTTTCTCAAAGATTGATTTGAGATCTGGTTATCATCAGTTGCGGATTCGGGAAAGTGAAATTCCCAAGACTGCTTTCCGGTCACGGTATGGACACTATGAGTTCGTAGTGATGCCATTTGGACTTACTAATGCACCCGCCGCCTTCATGGATTTGATGAATAGAGTGTTTAGTCCATTTCTTGATCGTTTTGTGATCGTGTTTATTGATGATATTTTGGTTTACTCCAAGAGTTTGAAGGAGCATGCTAGGCATTTAAGGACGGTCCTGCGAGTTCTCAGAGAAGCTCAGCTGTATGCAAAACTTAGCAAATGTGAGTTTTGGTTGGATAGAGTGGGATTCTTGGGCCACATTGTGTCGGAAGAAGGTGTTGGTGTGGACCCTCAAAAAGTAGCTGCAGTGGCTAATTAGGGTAGACCCACCAATGTGTCAGAGATTCGGAGTTTCTTGGGATTAGCAGGCTATTATCGTCGCTTCGTTCAAGATTTCTCCAAGATTGCTGCTCCTCTTACAAGATTGACCAGGAAGGGAATTAAGTTTGAATGGTCTGAGAAGTGCGAGCAGAGTTTTCAGGAACTCAAACAGCGTCCGACTAGTGCACCAGTTTTGGCACTACCAGATGATAGTGGGGAATATGAAGTCTATTGTGATGCCTCTAAACACGGATTGGGTGGTGTGTTGATGCAGCATGGGAGAGTGATCGCCTATGCTTTTAGACAATTGAAAACGCATGAGGTAAATTATCCCACTCATGATTTGGAGCTTGCTGCTGTAGTGTTTGCTCTTAAAATTTGGAGACATTACCTTTATGGAGCCAAGTGCCAAATTTTCACTGATCACAAGAGCTTGCGATATGTGTTCACTCAAAGGGATTTAAATATGCGTCAAAGGAGATGGATGGAATTAATTAAAGATTATGATTGCTCGATTGAGTACCATCCAGGAAGAGCTAATGTGGTAGCTGATGCTCTTAGTCGCAATCCCTCTTTATCCTTGGCATATTTGAAAATGATTCGGGTTCCCCTTCTTTATGAGCTTCAAGCTACCGGTGTTGATTTAACAGTGGATGAAATGGGTGTTTTGGTGGCCAGTTTTCGTGTGAGGCCAGTATTATTTGATAAAGTTCGGGATGCGCAATATAATGACCCCTCCATTGTACAGTTGGTTGAGAGGGCTCAGGAGGGCTCAGCAGAGGACTTTGCGGTTAGGAAAGATGGAACCCTTTTATTTAAGGGTAGGTTGTGTGTACCGAAGAGGAATGAAGAGCTTAAACGGGAGATCATGGAGGAAGCTCATAGTTCAATATATGCCGCCCATCCAGGTAGTACAAAGATGTATAGAACTTTGAAGAATTATTACTGGTGGCCGAATATGAAGAGGGAAATAGCAGCTTTTGTTAGCAGGTGTTTGGTTTGTCAACAAGTGAAAGCTGAGAGACAAAAACCCTCGGGTTTGATGGAGCCATTGCCTATTCCGGTGTGGAAGTGGGATCATATAACCATGGATTTTGTCTTCGGCCTGCCTCGTACCCGTAATGGGTATGATGGAGTTTGGGTAATTGTGGATCGTTTGACGAAATCTGCTCACTTTCTCCCAGTTAATAAAAAGTTTTCCCTTGATCGGTTGTCGGTGATATATGTGAATGAGATAGTGAGACTTCATGGGGTTCCAGAATCCATTGTGTCAGATAGAGATCCACGGTTTGCTTCCAAATTTTGGGGAGCTCTGCAGGAGGCATTGGGCACACAACTTCATTTTAGTACTGCTTTTCATCCTCAGACTGATGGGCAGTCAGAGAGGACCATTCAGACCTTGGAAGACATGTTGAGGTCATGTGTTCTACAGTTTCGGAGGAGTTGGGATAAAAATTTGATGTTAATGGAGTTTGCTTATAATAATAGCTACCACTCTAGCATTGGCATGTCACCATTTGAGGCATTATATGGAAGGCAATGCCGTACTCCCCTATGTTGGAATGAAGTTGGAGAAAGAGAGTTTTGTGGCCCGGATATCATCTTTGAGACCAATGAGAAAATCAAGGTGGTAAGAGATCGACTCAAGGTGGCTCAAGATAGGCAAAAGACTTATGCGGATAACCGCAGGAAGGACTTGGAATTCCAAGTTGGTGATTGGGTGTTCTTGAAATTATCTCCTTGGAAGGGAGTAGTGCGTTTTGGAAAGAAGGGCAAGCTTAGCCCTAGATATATTGGTCCTTATGAGATCCTCGAAAGGATTGGCCCACTTGCCTATCGATTGGATCTACCTCTTGAGTGGTCCAAGATTCATAATGTCTTTCACGTATCCATGCTTCGGAAGTACATTGCTGATCCTTCCCATGTGTTGCATGCGCCACCTGTTAGTCTGAATAAAGACTCGACCTACGTAGAGGAACCGGTGCAAATTATTGATCAAAAAGAGCAAGTGCTTCGGAACAAAACTATTCCTCTTGTTAAAGTGTTGTGGAGGAGTCATGAGGTGGAGGAAGCTACTTGGGAGCCCAAAGCTCAGATGCGACATCAGTATCCCCACCTATTTGAGTAACAGGTATATAAATTTCGAGGACGAAATTTTTATAAGGGGGGGAGAATTGTCACACCCGAATCTTAAAATTTTACTGTGAGTTACCTTCCTTTCGTTAACCGTGGTTTTACGGTGTTGATATTAAGGTTTGAATAATAAAATTAACTGTCGGATTTGTTGACGATAAAGTAAAAATTTGTGGGGATTTTATTGGAAGGTAATGAGTGAAATTCGAGGGTAAATTCCTGTTGGAACGGAGGAAAAATTTAGAGGTCCCCTATGTTTTTAGGAGGTTTCCTCGTTTGGAAACTTATTTTTCTTCTTCTCCTGTTTTCCTTTTCTTCTCTTCTTCTCCGCGTCCTTTTCTTTTTCTTCGGGTTCGCTCATTTCCTTCTCCCAGGCGACACTGCACCTCACTGTGCCGAAGGGGATCTACCACCACCGGCCGCCGTGGAGCGCGTGACCGGTCTTCCTCGACTCGGCGGAGGTCCGGCAACCCAGCAGGCCAACGTTTAGGGGCAGCGCCGCTGTGTGGAGAGAGAGGGAACTCTCGAGATCCGACTGCACTTTCGGGTTCCGGTCGGGTCAGGCCTCTGTACCGTCGCCTGCCGTTCATAGCCGGTCCACAGTCATCCTCCGAGCCTTCCAAAGTCGGAGAATCGGTCGATTACAGTCTAGGTGAGGGATTCGATCAAGGATTCCAAATTTTGGGATTTCATTACTGTTCATTGTGATTTGTTGTTGTTAGGTTGGGATTTGGTTGTTATAATGTAAAGGAAAGTTGTAGGGGAGATTGAGAGGAGCAAGAAGATGGCCGGAGATCGCCGGTCGGAGGCCATTTGGCCGGCGACCAAATTTTACTGTTCACAGGGGCATTTCTGTCCTTTCACTGAGAAATTACTTTAACAGTTATGGTAAATGAGTTAGGGGTAAAGGTAAAAATAATTCTAAGTTAATTTTGGAGAATTGGAAGTAAAAAGGATTATAGAAATGTAGGTATATAAAACCTTGTGGAGGAGGATTAAAGGCCGTATCGATTGAGTTACGATTATTGTTCAAAATGTCGTTTCGGTTCGGAAAGAGAATTCCATGTTATCGTTGGTCGGGATTGATCGAGGATTGTTAAGAGTATACAAGAATTGAGCTAGTTTAATACGGAGTTTGTACTAATGTCACCGGAGACCCGACTTTACGAATTGGGATAATTAACATATTTATTTCATTTAACAGGACGTGAGGATTTACGTTCCGGGGAGGCACAGGATCGCTCCCAGGGCTAGTCCCTTTACTGTGAGTGGACAGATTATTTTTAAATGAATGCATGCCCTAAGTATTGATTTTATTGCAGGGTTTATATGATGGTTTCGAGTATTATAATTTCCTCGGGTTCTTGAATGTTTATTTGGAATTATGCATATATGTCGAGGAATAGTTTTACTTATTTGTTTTGGGAAGAGTATTTAAGTAAAGAATTGTTATGAATTTTTATTATGGGTTGTCCAATGAATATGCTAGCTAGAGTAGCGTGAGGGCGCTACTAGAGCTCTTAGCTCCGACCCTAGCCTGAGAGGTCAGGTGGATACTATGAGGGTTGTCCATTACCATTTTACCCAGAGCTCTTAGCTCCGACCCTGGTCTGAGAGGACAGACACGCCTGAGAGGTCAGGTGGATACTATGAGGGTTGTCCATTACCATTTTATATAGCTAGCATAGCGTGAGGGCGCAACTAGAGCTTTTAGCTCCGACCCTAGTCTGAGAGGTCAGACTTATTGTGTTTGTGAATATTTCTCTTCCCATAATCCTTACTGGTTTATATTATCATGCATTTGTGGAAATTTAGTAATTGTGGGCATGCATAAATGTTATTTAAAACAATAAATCTTTGGGAGAGCATGAAACATTGGTTTTAATTATTGTGGTGAATTTTTTTAGTGTTTCATGGATTATTTTTCGTCCACTCACTCTAACATTTTCCATGTTTCTCCCCTGGGCCTTTGTTTTTCTTAAATGCCCAGACTGCAGAGTTCGGCCAGCAAATTAAGAGGCGCATAGTGGTTACCTCTCCACACAGTTTTTACTAGTAGGTTTCTGAAAACCTACAAGTGTACTTTTCCTCCTTTATATTAGAGCTCTGATAACCTGGGTGTATTTTTACTATGTTTCGGGGTAGAGTACGGAACTTATTCGGTACTATTTCAGGAATTTCTGATTTTTATTTATGTTGAAGATTATTAAGTTTCAAATGATTTGTGATTGTGGTTGTTATTTGTGGAGGTGGTTGTATGTTGATGTGAGCAGGATGGCTCAAGTAGGAAGGGGGATGGAATTAGAAGTGTATGCTGCCTGTGTTTACTTTGATTTTAGGTGAAGGGTTACTCACTATTAGGGGACATTATGCCGAAATTTCAGTAACTACCCTTTTAGGTGGGTCCCGCATGAGTCATTTTGGGATTTACTGGGAAATCTCGGGATGGGTCCTGTCAACCACGCTCAAAGCATTTTATTTTTTCTAAGAAATTTTTCTTTTGAGTAAATCTAGAAGGTTTGTCAGTTATTTTTTCAGAGTTGAAAACTTTCCTTTGATTAGAGAAATTTTTTGAAGGACCAAAAGCATTTTTATTTTTCAGAAATTTTTTAATTTCTTTTGTAAGCAAGGCTAAGTCAATTACCTTATCTTCATCACTTTTCTTTTTCTTAAGAGAAGAAAAAGCAACGTTTTTTACCTTTTTATCTGGTCTGATTCTCATTTCAAAGGTCTTGAGGTTGCCTACCAGTTCATCAAAAGGATAAACGTTTAGGTCTTGAGCTTCCTCAATTGCTGTTTGCTTAGCTTGAAACTTTAAAGGAAGAGATCTGATAAACTTCTTGACGATTCTGTGATCTTCAATTGGATCACCAAGACTTTGACATTGACTAGATATCCTTAATAGACGAGCATGAAAATCATCTACTAGTTCATCTTCTCCCATAGTCAAGTTTTCAAATTCTTGGGTTAGCCTCTGCAACTTTTGTGAGCATACATTTTTATTACCTTCATAAGTAGCTTCCAATAGATCCCACGCCTTCTTCGCAGTGTCACAATGACTGATACGAGTTCTTTCTCTTTTGTTTAAGGCCGTGAACAAGCTGTTTCTTGCCTTAAAGTCGCAATTCCGATCATGTACTTCCGCTTCAGTCCATTCTTGTCTAGGCTTCAGTGTTGGTGCCAAAGAGGTTCCTTCCACCTTCTTCTCATTAGCTTTAGTTGGATGTTCCCAACCTATCTCAACAATGTTGCACATGTTCTCATCCTGAGAATACAAGAAGGCTCTCATCATGATCTTCCATTCAAGATAATCTTCACCATTGAAAAGTGGAGGACAGTTGATCGATCCAGCAGCTCTATCACGTTTCATCCTGATCTACTAAAAACTTCTAGAACCCGCTCTGGTACCAATTGAAAATACTGGAACGTGTGTCAGGGATTGATTAAACACTAACAATCCCAATGGTGCTGAAAGCAGAAACTTGTAAGAACACAGTAAGTTGTTTACGCAGTGTAAACCTCAAACATGGGGAAACATCACTGCGAGGCACAAGCCCAGAAGAACTTCAATCCATTATGAAAAGATTACAATTGTATGATTACACTTGCAGACTCGTCTAGTCTATCAATCAATCACTAATCTTCTCTCACAAGAATCACTTTCTTGAGGGATTGAACTACACAAATCAAACCTTAATTCTATTCACTCAAACATGGAACAGTGAAAGAACAAACAAAACTCGACATGCTCACGTTAGAGATACACAACTAATCTCTTTTTCTTGATTCCCAAGGCATGCAGAAGTCTTGTGTACGGCAGCTCTTAAAAAGAGAGTAAACACTCCCGCTCACTTTAGAATCCTAACCCTAATTGACTTCCTACTAGGAAATATCTTAATTAAAAGATTGTCAATTAGGATCCGAAAGATATGATGCCCTTTTATGTAGGAATGCCAAGATACTAACACCTTGTCACTAATGATGAACCTCTCAGCTATGACAGCTAGGAACTCACTAGCTATCTCCATCTCATGGATTCCATCTTTCACTACATCTGACATGGTCCTCAAAATAGTGATTCTGCAAACCTTATTGGCTCTCACCAACTTATCTTTAGCTACACCATTTTCAGCTGGCATTGGGACACTCAGACACCAATCTACATTCTGTTGGGCTAAGTTCAAGTCTATCTCATCTCTTCAGATCTTATAGTTGCTACCATTCAAATGCATCACGCTCCCTATGTTCACTGGAGTATAAACTGGAAAGAAAAGAAAAATAAAAATTTAGTATTTCTGGTTATCAATATATGTAAAACAAATTCAGAAAAGAAAATCACACCAGAATCATAACAAAACAAGCAATTCTCAAACAACACTTCATGTGTTAGACCAAAACAAGGTAATTCCTATTAACACAAAGTTTTTAAGAAACCAAAATAAAATTTCAGTTTTAGCATTTCAGAATGTATATACAGAGAAGCATACATTTAAACCAAAACAATGTTTCAGTCTAATTCAATAACCAGTCTACGTGTGGGTAAAGCACATGTTATTCCCTAGTTTTTCCGAACTACAAAACATTTTAACTCTTTACAACATGATAAGTCAATACATGTGGGCAAAAAGAAAAGATCACATTGCACCTTATGATTTAAAACATCTCATATTTGAAAAGTAATAAATCGAAAAGTAACAGATCATGCATGCCATCTTTCAAACAATTCGAAAAGTAAGTGTCATCTGGCCACCCCAGCCTACTCTCCAGATGAGTTCTAAGGTTCATATGCATGTTCAATCACACAAAACAGTAAAAAAAATCCTAAAATCATTGAGATTGGAAACGCACCAGGACGCTCCCGCGCTTGTAAAAAACACAGTTAGCAATAGCAATATATATTTCATAATCAAAAATTGCCCACTAACCTTGTGTAACAATCCATCAAGAAGTAGAAAAAAATTCCAAGATCAATTTTAGCAGAAGAACCCTAATCCTCAATTTTGGATTTTGATCCTTGGCCATTGAGTTCACAAGTCGCGATCGAATAAAAGAAAAAGTGACTTGAGGTCACGGAAAAAAGGGGTCGGAATAAAACCCTCGTGTTTTTAAAACAGGTCTGATGTGAGGAACCCCGTGTTTGTGTCTTGGGTCATGGTACATGCTCTTTAGTGCTAGGTTTTGTGTGTTTTGGGCCTTGACAAAAGTTCATGGCCCAAATGTGTTCATAGCAAAAAATTTCATAAAATTTTCAACAATCATGCATAACACAACAACAATTTATGAATTAATGTGGTTGGCTCTTGATACCAATTGTTGAACTGAAAACCACAAATTGACATAAACACCTTGTTTCATGTTTCAGCAAATACAAGAACACAAACATTTATAAGAGTATAGAAGCACCAACCTTAGTTGTTCATATTGAGAGCCATCAATTCTCTAGTTTTGCCCTTCACTGTGAGTGTGAAACTTGAAGACGTTAAATGAGATTGTGCAGGGACCCCTTTATATATAAAGTAGCTCACTTAGAGTACCATCTCACAAGACAACTCTAACAACACTAATCTAAAACCTTATGTGATAACTGACAAATAGTATTTTGTATTATCTTAAGTTCCTTGTATATATCTAACCAGATAATTAGGTAAATATCTAAGTTAAATGTCATTCGATTAATCTCATTCACTTATTTCATAAGATACATATTTGTTACTCTTAGAGATATGACTGAGTCCACATTAGATTTTACTCTAACAAGATGAATTGACTCCTTTACTATGACTTCAAGAACGTTTTGATTATATATCAATCTGGGTTCATAAGAGCATCTCTAACCCTTAGTCTAAAACCTATAATAGGACTAGGTTTTTAATTTTGCATCTCCAACCCAAATACTAGTTGAGTCAAAATAGGTTTAAACCTAAAAATGGTTCTATTTTGACTCAACTATTTAGGATGAAAACCTAAATTTCACACTCATGAATCAAGTGGTCCCTACATGATTTGGTTTAGATTTTGAGTCTAAGGGTTAGAGATGCAAACCTATACGAAAAAATAGGTTTGAGTGAGTTAAATTTTGAATTTAGGTATAGATTATAGCACAATGGCTCGAGATGCCCCAATGTACGTCATATGGGTATCAAAGAATCTGCCCAGAAGATAAGTGTTGTTCTCACTTCTCAAATGCTTTGAAAGCAAACAAAGACTGCTAGTGCAAGTCAATGCGCATCAAATGGGTGGACTTGATCTTTGAAGATCACAAATCACCATGCTTTATATAATCCGATGAGGGCAGTGAGAAAGCAAGATGATATCGAGGTTCCAGGTTTTATTGTTATAACGTATAAGTGAAAGGGAATTATATGAGTAAGTGTTATGCATTCTCAAATCTCAATTATTGTTAATTAATTGTCTGAACTAACTGCTACTTTGTTAAGATTCAAGTTCAAAAATGAAGATACAGTTGTTACTGAAACACAGCTTTTGTTTAAGACAATCAAGCAAGAGGAAATACAGCTTTTGTTGATAATTCTGGAAATTATAGGATATATACTTTCAAGTAAATAAGTAACTTATGTGTTCAAAGATTCGCAGATGATGGTTCAACTCCAAGAAGATAAAAGTTCCCCAAGCAAATGAAAAAACTCTATGAGCGCCATTCTGAAAGTTTGAAGTAAGAAGCAAATAATATATCCAAGTTCGCTGGAGATCAGTTTGGTTATCTATTTGAACCTATTGATAATATCTCATTCAAATACTAACTCTGCTCTGTTTTGATCCATCTATCGCTCTATCGGTAAAACTAGAAATACTGGTACGCCTATTAACATTGACATGGGTTGTGTTCTGTGAAATATATATAACAGTTGATCATACATTCATGTTTTGTGTCATAGTTCATAAACATGTGAATGAAGATGTAGAGGTTATATGCATATGCTCACAATATATTTATGATATAGAAATTGTCAATCAAGTATGTTGTAGATCTTCTTTACTAATGTTGTAATTTGTAAATATGAAGTTCTATATATGATTAGCATCCAGTGACTTGCATCATGCAGGTCAATCCCAAGTTGCACAAGTTGAAAACATCAAAAGCAAAGCAAGGCTACATGCATTGTAATGCATTATGATGACTACGTGTAAGTTCTCTTTGATTTAAACTTCTAAGAACCTTCGATATCATAATAATGTGGAGATAAGATCCATTAACCTCATTGGTGGGTAATTTGTAAAATGTCTTTGGGTCTGTCTCTTGGTGGGCCGCTAGGTGAGGATGTGGTCTCCTAGGATCATGCCTCCAGGCCTTCAAGAAGGGTGCCACCTCTCTTCAAATATGGGTGAAATTCCCTCCCAGTCAGAAATCTGAAAGCCTTCGGGCCTAGGACGTAGGGTTTACCTTGACCCTGATTGTCACACCCCGAATCTTTCGAAGTTAATAAAAGTTATCTTCTCCGTTTACTATTAGAAATTACCGTATCTATTTTGGAAAGTGTCGGTAATTAAATTCTCAGAGGGTAGATTTTGAGAAGATAATTGGAAAAAGTTCGGTGAATTTTATTTGGGTGACGACTTCCTATTTTTAAAGAAGAAAGAAAAATGTTAAAGGAGTTAGAAAGGTTTCCGTTTCGGGAAACTTTCCTTTTTCTCTCCTTTCCTTCTTTTCCCTCGGGTTCCCCTCTCTTTCCTTTATTTTCTTTCCTTTTCTTCTTTCTCCCTTCTTCCTCCTGGCGCGCGACTGCTTCTCCCCTTCCAGCACTGTGCTCATCCCGGTTCTCCCTCCACCGGCCACCGTTTGACGCGCCACCGGTCCCGGTCGACTCGCCTCCACCTCCGCCGTCGATCTGGGCGGCCATCTGTGGCAGAGGAACGCTGGAGAGGGAGCGGAAGCTTGCAACAGGGACTGCACAGTGACTGCTCACCTGGGTTCGCTTCCTCCTGCCGCCGCGCCGAGTTTAACCGATAAGGGGAGGACCGTCGTCCTCTCAGGAAGCTCCGACAGCACGGAGTCGTCCTATAACGCGTCAGGTGAGGAGATCGAACTCCGGTTGACTTGGTTTTGCAGGTTTACTGTTTTTGGATGATTTGAGGTAGTTAGACTTTGTTTTGAGCTTAAGTTTCATGAGAGAAGTTGTTGTGGAGGAGGAGGCGGAGCTATTGATGGCCGGAGATCGTCGGTCGGAGGCTTGCCGGCCGGCGACTGTGTTTGCACAGTGGAAGGGGCATTTTGGTCATTTTACCCATGATTTTTGAATAATTGTTAATTATTTACTGTTGTGGTAAAAGTGTTTTCACTTGGGGTAAAATGTATGTTTGGAAAGAGTTTGGAAAGCTTTGGTAAAGAAATTGGAATGACCGGTAATTAGGGTTACCCCGGTAATTGTCGTCCGACATAGGATATATTAAGGTTGGACTTGAGTATAAGCTGAGTCGTTGGTTAAGTCGGTAAAGTGTTATGGTTATCGGAAATAAATGATAACTGGAAATCCTGGAAAAATGTCGGGTCGGTAAGTGGGAAATAAATCTAATTGTTGAAAAGTTGTTAAAAGAAAGGAACTTGGTCAACACGTGGTCAAATAGAATTTCCTGGTCAAACTAGGAAAAGACCAAGTCAACGATGAAATGACTAATATAGTGATCTGTTTGTACAGTCTCTGATTGAACGTGAGACGGGCTCGACTACGCGGTTAGTTCGAGGGTTTCGCTCGAGGAGCTTTCCGAGCGGAAGGGTCGCAATAGTACTGTGAGTGGACATATTATTTTAAATAAATGCATGCTTTAATTATTGAGTTAATTGCATGGTTTTATGATGGTTTTCGAGAGTTATATCTTTCTCGGGTTCTTGAACGATTTTATTTGGTTAAAGTTTAGCGGGAGCCTCGGTTAAAGATTTTTACTATGGTTTGAGATTTTGACACTTATGCGTGAAGTATTTACATTATTACTCAATTTTCTATTTCTCCCGAAAATGGTTATAGACGGTGATGGCCGTCTTTCGAATGGATTTGAACCCGAGACTTCGTTGGAAATTGGTTTTATGCAAATATGTCAAGGAATTGTTTACTTATTTATTTTGGGAAGAGAATTTGATTATTGTCTTGTTATGAATTTTATTTTAAGGGTTGACCAATAAATATGCTAGTTAGAGTAGCGTGAGGGCGCTACTAGAGCTCTTAGCTCCGACCCTAGCCTGAGAGGTCAGGCAAACTACGTAGTGCACTATGAGGGTTGACCATTTCCACTTTATCTAGAGCTCTTAGCTCCGACCCTGGTCTGAGAGGTCAGACAAGCCTGAGAGGTCAGGTTGATATTATAAGGGTTGACCGTTATCACATATTCTAGAGCTCTTAGCTCCGACCCTGGTCTGAGAGGTCAGACAAGCCTGAGAGGTCAGGTTGATATTATAAGGGTTGACCGTATTATTTTATCTAGCTAGCATAGCGTAGCGTGAGGGCGCTACTAGAGCTCTTAGCTCCGACCCTAGTCTGAGAGGTCAGACTTTTTATGTTTGGTGAACATTTCTCTTCCCATATTCCTTGCTGGTTTATCTTATCATGCATTTGCGGAAATTTAGTAATTGTGGGCATGCATAAATGATTTTTTTTAATTGATATACTTCTGGGAGAGCATTACAGGAAATGGAGCTTTTATATTTGATTTTCGTCCACTCACTCTAACAGTTTTTAAATGTTTCTCCCCTGGGCCTTTCGTTTTTAAATGCCCAGTGATGCAGGGCTCCTGAGAGGAGGTCGAGCGCGTACGAGAGTCGAGGCATAGTCGATCATTCCGTTGCTGCGTAATAATTCTTTGGGGTAATCATCTCTGTAGACTGCTCTGACTAACCCGGTTTAGTTAGTTTAGTAGGAAGGGTTGGCCATTTCAAGGGGGTTTCGGTAAGAAGTTCCCTTGAGGTGGTCCCCGCAGGATTTACTTCGGGTTAAAAGGGTTTAACCTGGGGTGGGTCCTGTCAATGGTATCAGAGCATTAGGTTATCGTTTCCTGTACTACCTCATATACTTGGTATCACTTAGTGTCTATAGAGTGATGGTCCGACCGCGGCGGATCCATCGGCATTTTATGCTTTGGACGCTTAGTGTTTATTGAGGATATGAGTTAGTACTTCCTGATTGAGATATGGACCGAGTGGTCCTATAAACGATCGAATCTTCAAGACTATGCCTCAGTACGCCGACCTCACAATGAACTCCTGTAAGGAACAAGGTAAGCTCGTTACGTATTTATGTTTATGTGTTCCCCATTGATTTATTGAGATTTGAGTTGGGGATCGAGCGGAAACTCACGTTGTTTAACGTTTGAGCATTATGTGTAAGTACTCGGTGGTGAAACAGTTAATTCACACCGGGGAGGCTGTCATGGTTGTTGACAGGGATGCTGTAGAAGCCTAAGACAAGGCTTGGGTGTTCGTGTTATGAGGCTCTTAGCAGTGAAGAGTCGTACGAGTTACTGGAAGATGTTGCATCCTGTGATGGAAAAAGGAGCTGAAGTCGCCTAGCGCGATTATTCTGAGAGGATGAATAATAAGATTTGACGATTGCCAAGATTGTGTTAAGGTTCGTCATTAGTGTGGTTTCAAAGAAACCAACGGACTTATGAAAGTGGAATGACTCAAGGAAAATGAGTGTAGTCATTTTGGGATCAATGGACTTGGATCTAGTGACGAGTCCATGATGACACTACTGGAGAAGGTTACGAAAGTAAAGGCTGATTGGTCCCTTGACGCCTTATGGGACAATCACTGAAACTGATGGCTTGGGTCACCTTTGGTGCTGACATTGTTGTCGTCAGCTACGACTAGAATCTCTTCGCTCCAGCCACCCATGATTGGGGTACTAGAAGGTTTGATTTGTTAGTGAGTCCAAGCGTGATTCGAATTGTTGGTGACAAGGGTCATTGGGCTATGTTTCGTGGAAGCAGAAATTGAATCGTGTCACCAGATCTTGGGACTCATGTCGACCATAATGGGAGTTATCCACTTGTGGTCAAAGTATGTCAGTTAGTACACCTATGGAGGAGTCTCCAGGTTGGCCGTGTTAGAGATCGATTTTCAGATCGTGAAAGCGTTACTAGTGGTAATTAAAGGTAATGGGTTTCGGAATCTAAAGGAATTGTTGGAAGTGACAATAAGCCACCAGATCATGGACCAAGAATGCTTGGGGTACCGGAGATAGTGATACGAGCCTTGATGGACTTGGTATTATTGTGGTGTAGGAATCGGTAGTTGTGCAAACGGCACTGTTTGACGGCTGAAGATGTACATGTGTATACCCCACATGAGCACATGTACCTTCCTATGTTGGGAAGTGGTAAATTGAAATTTGGGTAGCATATGCTGGCAGGACATAATTATGGTGTACAGCTGTGTGTGGTCAAAAATGACATCAGGTAAGTGACTAAGGCTGATGATGACATCATCTTAAGAATGTGTCATGAGAGTTCCATTTATTGAAAACGGAGATTTAAGACGTTTGGTTAGAAGATTCTGTGTAAAACGTCAATTAAATGGTTTAATGTCGTTAGTAGGTGGAAGGATGTTTTCTGAGATAAATGCACGGAAAAGGTGAAGGGACAGAGAGGTCGAGCGCGTACGAGAGTCGAGGCATAGTCGATCGTTCCGTTGCTGCGTAAAATTCTTTGGGGTAATTATCTCTATAGACTGCTCTGACTAACCCGGTTTAGTTAGTTGTGTAGGAAGGGTTGGCCATTTCAAAGGAGTTGCGGTAAGAAGTTCCCTTGAGGTGGTCCCCGCAGGATTTACTTCGGGTTAAAAGGGTTTAACCTGGGGTGGGTCCTGTCAATGGTATCAGAGCATTAGGTTATCGTTTCCTGTACTACCTCATATACTTGGTATCACTTAGTGTCTATAGAGTGATGGTCCGACCGCGGCGGATCCATCGGCATTTTATGCTTTGGACGCTTAGTGTTTATTGAGGATATGAGTTAGTACTTCCTGATTGAGATATGGACCGAGTGGTCCTATAAACGATCGAATCTTCAAGACTATGCCTCAGTACGCCGACCTCACAATGAACTCCTGTAAGGAACAAGGTAAGCTCGTTACGTATTTATGTTTATGTGTTCCCCATTGATTTATTGAGATTTGAGTTGGGGATCGAGCGGAAACTCACGTTGTTTAACGTTTGAGCATTATGTGTAAGTACTCGGTGGTGAAACAGTTAATTCACACCGGGGAGGCTGTCATGGTTGTTGACAGGGATGCTGTAGAAGCCTAAGACAAGGCTGGGTGTTCGTGTTATGAGGCTCTTAGCAGTGAAGAGTCGTACGAGTTACTGGAAGATGTTGCATCCTGTGATGGAAAAAGGAGCTGAAGTCGCCTAGCGCGATTATTCTGAGAGGATGAATAATAAGATTTGACGATTGCCAAGATTGTGTTAAGGTTCGTCATTAGTGTGGTTTCAAAGAAACCAACGGACTTATGAAAGTGGAATGACTCAAGGAAAATGAGTGTAGTCATTTTGGGATCAATGGACTTGGATCTAGTGACGAGTCCATGATGACACTACTGGAGAAGGTTACGAAAGTAAAGGCTGATTGGTCCCTTGACGCCTTATGGGACAATCACTGAAACTGATGGCTTGGGTCACCTTTGGTGCTGACATTGTTGTCGTCAGCTACGACTAGAATCTCTTCGCTCCAGCCACCCATGATTGGGGTACTAGAAGGTTTGATTTGTTAGTGAGTCCAAGCGTGATTCGAATTGTTGGTGACAAGGGTCATTGGGCTATGTTTCGTGGAAGCAGAAATTGAATCGTGTCACCAGATCTTGGGACTCATGTCGACCATAATGGGAGTTATCCACTTGTGGTCAAAGTATGTCAGTTAGTACACCTATGGAGGAGTCTCCAGGTTGGCCGTGTTAGAGATCGATTTTCAGATCGTGAAAGCGTTACTAGTGGTAATTAAAGGTAATGGGTTTCGGAATCTAAAGGAATTGTTGGAAGTGACAATAAGCCACCAGATCATGGACCAAGAATGCTTGGGGTACCGGAGATAGTGATACGAGCCTTGATGGACTTGGTATTATTGTGGTGTAGGAATCGGTAGTTGTGCAAACGGCACTGTTTGACGGCTGAAGATGTACATGTGTATACCCCACATGAGCACATGTACCTTCCTATGTTGGGAAGTGGTAAATTGAAATTTGGGTAGCATATGCTGGCAGGACATAATTATGGTGTACAGCTGTGTGTGGTCAAAAATGACATCAGGTAAGTGACTAAGGCTGATGATGACATCATCTTAAGAATGTGTCATGAGAGTTCCATTTATTGAAAACGGAGATTTAAGACGTTTGGTTAGAAGATTCTGTGTAAAACGTCAATTAAATGGTTTAATGTCGTTAGTAGGTGGAAGGATGTTTTCTGAGATAAATGCACGGAAAAGGTGAAGGGACAGAGAGGTCGAGCGCGTACGAGAGTCGAGGCATAGTCGATCGTTCCGTTGCTGCGTAAAATTCTTTGGGGTAATTATCTCTATAGACTGCTCTGACTAACCCGGTTTAGTTAGTTGTGTAGGAAGGGTTGGCCATTTCAAGGGAGTTGCGGTAAGAAGTTCCCTTGAGGTGGTCCCCGCAGGATTTACTTCGGGTTAAAGAGGTTTAACCCGGGGTGGGTCCTGTCAATGGTATCGTTAGATTGACCTAACGACAATTCTTGGCGCCACGAGTGTAAAGTGGTAGCAAGAAAGATCATTGGAGATGACTTGCGAAATTGTCAACATTTCGGCGAGTATGAAATGCAGTGAAACTGAGGAAAGAGTTTCTTTGATGACTCAAAGGTGTTACGAGTCAAGGTTTTGGAAACCAAATTGTTACAAGAGTAGTAAAGTATGTTGCTAAGTTGTGCAACACTTCATCGGAAACCGTGGAGTGATTATGCCACGTCCAGATTAAGTTATGATCTGAGAGGATGTTAATGTGTGATAGTGGATCTTGTAATCGAGGATCTGAAGTGGTATTGTGAATTTTGAATTTTTGCCAAATAAAAGATGCGGTGGATGGTAAATTAGCAGAGCATGGGGGACAGTTTTGTTAGAAACTGTCCAGTTGTGCGAGTTGACTCTGTGATGTTCACGCGCCCAGTGCAGTGATGACATTGGTTAATTTGTGCCTTGATAACTGGATGCTCGGTGATCAATATGGCTTAGTACGGTGGAATTAATTCCTGATGTTGTGATCAGGGGTTCCTTTGGTTGTGCACCAGTGGCACTAAATTTTATGTAAATGTCCGATCTGGTTAAATGTCTAGATTTGGCGGTTATTTCCGGACGATGTGGTAATGGGGGCATCTGGGAATGGAATATACTTGTTGAGCGGGTAAGGCTCTGGAATCCTTTTAATGGTAAGTCTATGCCAGATTGTGATGCGGATAACGTTTATTAGACGCACGGTTGGTTGAAGTGCAAGCTCTGCACTATGCGTCATTCCAGGTTAAGGTAAGAGTAAAGGAGGTCAGTGGCACCTCACCTATGAGTGGTACGGGTATGTGTTACCAGTTGCAAAGTATGCAGTAACCCCACAAGTGATATTTGAGCTAGCGACTCTAATGTTCGACTTGTGGGTAAAAGTCAAGATTTATCCGGTCAGAATAGCTTGGTAGGCAGTGTGAAGCCTGACAATATTGTTATCATGCGAGGAGTCAGTATTGTTGGATCTCGATGTCAGGAGCTTTTGGATCTCCCCGATTTAAAGGCTATGGTTTTGGATTTACGCTATTATTCACGGCAGTTCATGTCCTGTGTGTACAAGTGGTTTGAGTAATGATAGAGTCAGGGAAGACAATTACTCTACAACATGATAGAATAGTTTCTAGAAAGCGTAAACCAGATCAGGGAGCCTGGTTCAAATGAGGTGATGGTTCGTGTAAAACGAGTCGCCATGGTTTTCTCGTGGACTTGTTGTCCGTAGATTTGGCTCCACGTGGTATTGTGTTACCAGAGGATTTAAATCCATTAGTGACATCGAACCCTACTCCTCAGGCGTGATAATCATTACCTGCATAGGGAATGTGTGAGCTGATATTTAAGGTTCCACGAAAGTATACGAGTATTCTTGAAGAATTTATACTCACGACAAGCGAGTGGTTATTGGAATCAGAATGATTGATAGCGGTATAGTGACGACGTCACATGCGGTTGGTAAGGACGATTATTGGATTTTCAAGGATATGGTTATAATCCGGTTTAGGCAACAGGGAATTGTTGCCAAATGATGTTTTCAGCGTGTGACAGAATTTATCATCTTTTGGTGAAAAACAATAGTGATTTTCGCGAGGAATACATATGGTGGATCAGTATTGGCAGTGTCGTATTCCACCTCATAAATGAGATGGAGTACAGTAAGAATTCGGTGATTCAGTTGATCAATGATTCAAGAGGAAATCATTGTGATCCACGGTAAGACTTCAAACGGTTTAGTTTTGACCCAAGAAAAGTGGTCGGGTGTCAGAAAAAGAGAAAGTATGGGAGGTTATCATCCACGTAGGAAGGAGTGCTACGTTGGCTAGTTGTGACACGTGACAAGGTTACATGAGTTTGAGGAATATGTTGGGTATCCTTAGAGTTAATGGATACCTAGTGTCACGTATGTCCATGTTACGTAAATAAGTTTACTACCTTACATCCTATGTCAATAGACTTCTGGGAGCAGGTGTTTAGGTTTTGACAATGCTTTTCGTGAGGCGTCTCAGAAGAGTTCTCAGAAGGAAGTGGATATTGGAGAACAATGTTATTATTTTAAGTGGTACTATCCCCCACTGTGTCGGACTTTGAGTATAGAAATTTCGAGGACGAAATTTTTATAAGGTGGGGAGAATTGTCACACCCCGAATCTTTCGAAGTTAATAAAAGTTATCTTCTCCGTTTACTATTAGAAATTACCGTATCTATTTTGGAAAGTGTCGGTAATTAAATTCTCAGAGGGTAGATTTTGAGAAGATAATTGGAAAAAGTTCGGTGAATTTTATTTGGGTGACGACTTCCTATTTTTAAAGAAGAAAGAAAAATGTTAAAGGAGTTAGAAAGGTTTCCGTTTCGGGAAACTTTCCTTTTTCTCTCCTTTCCTTCTTTTCCCTCGGGTTCCCCTCTCTTTCCTTTATTTTCTTTCCTTTTCTTCTTTCTCCCTTCTTCCTCCTGGCGCGCGACTGCTTCTCCCCTTCCAGCACTGTGCTCATCCCGGTTCTCCCTCCACCGGCCACCGTTTGACGCGCCACCGGTCCCGGTCGACTCGCCTCCACCTCCGCCGTCGATCTGGGCGGCCATCTGTGGCAGAGGAACGCTGGAGAGGGAGCGGAAGCTTGCAACAGGGACTGCACAGTGACTGCTCACCTGGGTTCGCTTCCTCCTGCCGCCGCGCCGAGTTTAACCGATAAGGGGAGGACCGTCGTCCTCTCAGGAAGCTCCGACAGCACGGAGTCGTCCTATAACGCGTCAGGTGAGGAGATCGAACTCCGGTTGACTTGGTTTTGCAGGTTTACTGTTTTTGGATGATTTGAGGTAGTTAGACTTTGTTTTGAGCTTAAGTTTCATGAGAGAAGTTGTTGTGGAGGAGGAGGCGGAGCTATTGATGGCCGGAGATCGTCGGTCGGAGGCTTGCCGGCCGGCGACTGTGTTTGCACAGTGGAAGGGGCATTTTGGTCATTTTACCCATGATTTTTGAATAATTGTTAATTATTTACTGTTGTGGTAAAAGTGTTTTCATTTGGGGTAAAATGTATGTTTGGAAAGAGTTTGGAAAGCTTTGGTAAAGAAATTGGAATGACCGGTAATTAGGGTTACCCCGGTAATTGTCGTCCGACATAGGATATATTAAGGTTGGACTTGAGTATAAGCTGAGTCGTTGGTTAAGTCGGTAAAGTGTTATGGTTATCGGAAATAAATGATAACTAGAAATCCTGGAAAAATGTCGGGTCGGTAAGTGGGAAATAAATCTAATTGTTGAAAAGTTGTTAAAAGAAAGGAACTTGGTCAACACGTGGTCAAATAGAATTTCCTGGTCAAACTAGGAAAAGACCAAGTCAGCGATGAAATGACTAATATAGTGATCTGTTTGTACAGTCTCTGATTGAACGTGAGACGGGCTCGACTACGCGGTTAGTTCGAGGGTTTCGCTCGAGGAGCTTTCCGAGCGGAAGGGTCGCAATAGTACTGTGAGTGGACATATTATTTTAAATAAATGCATGCTTTAATTATTGAGTTAATTGCATGGTTTTATGATGGTTTTCGAGAGTTATATCTTTCTCGGGTTCTTGAACGATTTTATTTGGTTAAAGTTTAGCGGGAGCCTCGGTTAAAGATTTTTACTATGGTTTGAGATTTTGACACTTATGCGTGAAGTATTTACATTATTACTCAATTTTCTATTTCTCCCGAAAATGGTTATAGACGGTGATGGCCGTCTTTCGAATGGATTTGAACCCGAGACTTCGTTGGAAATTGGTTTTATGCAAATATGTCAAGGAATTGTTTACTTATTTATTTTGGGAAGAGAATTTGATTATTGTCTTGTTATGAATTTTATTTTAAGGGTTGACCAATAAATATGCTAGTTAGAGTAGCGTGAGGGCGCTACTAGAGCTCTTAGCTCCGACCCTAGCCTGAGAGGTCAGGCAAACTACGTAGTGCACTATGAGGGTTGACCATTTCCACTTTATCTAGAGCTCTTAGCTCCGACCCTGGTCTGAGAGGTCAGACAAGCCTGAGAGGTCAGGTTGATATTATAAGGGTTGACCGTTATCACATATTCTAGAGCTCTTAGCTCCGACCCTGGTCTGAGAGGTCAGACAAGCCTGAGAGGTCAGGTTGATATTATAAGGGTTGACCGTATTATTTTATCTAGCTAGCATAGCGTAGCGTGAGGGCGCTACTAGAGCTCTTAGCTCCGACCCTAGTCTGAGAGGTCAGACTTTTTATGTTTGGTGAACATTTCTCTTCCCATATTCCTTGCTGGTTTATCTTATCATGCATTTGCGGAAATTTAGTAATTGTGGGCATGCATAAATGATTTTTTTTAATTGATATACTTCTGGGAGAGCATTACAGGAAATGGAGCTTTTATATTTGATTTTCGTCCACTCACTCTAACAGTTTTTAAATGTTTCTCCCCTGGGCCTTTCGTTTTTAAATGCCCAGTGATGCAGGGTTCCTGAGAGGAGGTCGAGCGCGTACGAGAGTCGAGGCATAGTCGATCATTCCGTTGCTGCGTAATAATTCTTTGGGGTAATCATCTCTGTAGACTGCTCTGACTAACCCGGTTTAGTTAGTTTAGTAGGAAGGGTTGGCCATTTCAAGGGGGTTTCGGTAAGAAGTTCCCTTGAGGTGGTCCCCGCAGGATTTACTTCGGGTTAAAAGGGTTTAACCTGGGGTGGGTCCTGTCACTGATAGTGTAGGGAAGTCTCCCTCTTACCTAAACATTTATGTACCAAAAAAGATCCATTAATATCGATATTCCATACAAAATGGTTCCATAAGTTGGTTATGTGGGGGGTTTTGTTATTTTCACAAGATTCATTATTATCTACTCTATTAAATGTGTTATACATTTATATTCTCATATGGAGGATCATATACTCCTATGAGAAATTGTGTTTGATGACCTACTTTGATTGTGCGCATATTCATGTTTTAAGAATACTATAATTTCATTGAGGAGACTATTACATTTGTGTCAAGGGAAATGTGCTTAAGCCCGTAAGAGAGTCATCTGAGAAAACCCAACCTTTATGATTGAAGATCCCATGAAGAAGGTTCAATGTGGTACAAACAATCCACATTACATAGCACATATTTTGGGAGATTTCTAAAAGAGATCCTCCCCCACATTCCTAAGGCATAATACTATATTAATGTGAAATTAAGGAAATGTATTTACCTTGAATGAGTTTCGAGGCGGGCATTCTCCTGCAGGGTAGTGTCACATGTACTCTTGGATAAATTCACCTAAGTGAGAGTAGTTGTGAGGCCACAATTATGAGAAATGGGCTAACTCTAGTTACTCATGATAATCAAGATCATGCACAAGGCTATAAATAGCGCTACCTGTGTCAAAGTTTACGTATTGATACTGTGTATGGGACAATGTGTAATCCAGTCTAAAGGAGTCTAATTCAAGACATAGTTCATTATAATTCCTTCGGATTAGAGTTGTTTACACCAAGTGTAGGTTCTAGTCCGGAAGACACCTATACCTATTACATGGTAAAAGTTGCCTAAATGTTTTCTTCTTTTAATTTTTCCAAAATCTTTGAGTTTATGATGTTTTGAATCTTATGGGGATTGTTGGTTTTAATTAAAAAGAAGATTCAAAACTCATAATTCTATTTTAAATATTATTTATTTAAATTGAAGAGTCATGTCTTTTTTAAGAGTTATGATGAGTTCTATAACTCAACTCTTGATATCAAGAATAGAAGTATCAAGAGACACTTGACACCCCTGTCTATCGTTAGTCGTGCAAAACGGATTAGATTTCATGTGTGACTATAAGGATTATATCTTGGAGTTTGTAGACGACCGTCATAACCTGCATAACAGGAGACGTCTATGGTTTAAGGACAGCGACATCGTGTCTCCCTTGTAGATCTCATGATAATCTCTTCTACCCTCTTATTCTTGACCTGTCAAAAGTTGACCTGTGCAATTTAAAAACCCTATCAGTGTAGTATGTGCAAGTAGGGATCGTTCTAACCGGGGACACTAGGGAAGGATTTTATATATTGCAAAAAAGAATGTTAGTAATTTCAAAAGAATACAAGTACAAATTATAATGAGATTTTTAAGTTTGGTTCGAATTTAAAAGAAAATAAACACAAGTATTTACAAAACATGGTCATCCAACAATGCAACATTTAGAACAGCACATAGCACCGATTAAATAGCATGCAAGTTCATGAAACAGATTAAAAATGCAGCAATTATATTTTCAAATACTTTGATTAATTCCAACTATGTAGGCTTCTCATGTAAACTTAGTGCCTACAATCGTCTGACACTAAATTTGTATATGTGTCACCTTACTCAGTGCCTACAATCGCCTGACACTAAGACAAGATACACTTATCGAACAAGAGCCATTGAAAACATGGTCCTAGGTATGACGTCACTCATCCTATTCATCATGCAAATCTCTCACCCTACCACCCTTGGTACTGACTAAAAATCAAGACCTACAATCGCCTGATCTTAACCCTTAGAACACTACGACATATGAAACTCCCCCTAATAGCTAACTTGTCTAGATTCAAGCTAACCTAGAGTTCGATTACGTGCTCAGGTGATGATTAATCAATTAAAGTTCTCTAATCATATAAACACAGCAAGTTAAGTCTTTTATTCACAACCTAAACATGCATTCTAATCGTTATGTTTACACAATCACATATAAATCACAAAGAAGAATATATGAACATGTATGAGACATAAAACCACAAAACCATAATATATAGTCAATGAGTTCGACAAAAAACAATAATAAACACAAAAATTTACAAAGATCCATACCTAAACCTCCTAACAAAGTCGGCAAGGTACGTTGACTAAGGTGAAGGAACGGCTGAACTCTCCGGTGAACAATGGATGCGGCAGCTTTGTGTTTAAAGTGTTTAGGGGTTTTGTAGGTAGAGCTTGGCTCTCTAAAAATTACAAAGGTTGAAGACACTAAAACTAAGCTATTATAAGTGTATTTATAGAGAAAAACTTGAGAGAATCTGCATCAAAGTCGGCAGCCAAGATCTCCCATTCCTTGTTGAACTCGGTTTACTCTTCCTTGTTGAACATGGTTTCTTCTTTCTTCTTTGACAAGGATTTCGACTTTGGACTTGTATTTTTCTGTTCTTGGACTCTCGCACATGTTAATGGATCAATGTAGGCCTCATTACACAAGTTCTTGGGCTTATAGGCAGCCAATTTCATGGGCAAACTCGGCAAGGACAGACCTTCCCGGTTTGACCTGGAAAACTACATACTTGGTTGTTTCGGCTGCCATGATGCTTCCTCAATTTAACATCTTCAATGCAGCTTCCCATGACTTCATTAAGCTTCTCTTAAGTCCTTTGACATGCTTGGGAAGAATTTTGGTGAAGAAACATCCTCCCAAACTCGTGTGGCAACTTAGGCAAAAACTGCCCAGTTTTGCAGTTTGACCTCCGTCAATTGTTTTGATCATAACTCCTTCATCTGAACTCCAAATGCTGCGATTCGAGAATATATGAAAACTAGACACATACAGCTTTCCAATGATATATGGCTCGCACTCAGATTCCTCCTGGATCTTTAGATATGATTTTCCGAAGTTGATGTAGGGTTTCTGGAAATTTCTGCTCGGATCAAAATCTTATGTTTCAGAGTTTCTTCTTTTCCATGGCCTCTCTTGTTGTCTTCCATGAGTCTAATCTTCATGATTCTTGTTCTCATATGCTCATTTACATGTCATCTACACATTACACCAAATTCATCAAAATTGACAATGTAAAGGTATAACGAATCATAAGAGAAAATAACAAAGTCTTTGTTCCAAATCGAATTTTCAACACTTAAGCACAATTTTCTGTATAAATGCACGTTTTAGCCATTGCTCTACAGAAAAACCCTTTTGACTCAAAATAATTAAAAACGACATTACTAAGGAATAAACAAGGTACAAATGTGGGTAAAAACATATTAAAAACATAGCGTAAAATGCTCTTATCAATTCTTTATGTTATTTATGTTCATATTACATGTTTTACTTGATTTACTTATGTAATACTGTCATGGCGTGCATAAACCTCCACCCCTCTAATGAGTTACGCATTATCAATGAACAAACTAAATATGCATTATTAGACTACCAAATAAATTGTCGATAATCTAGTTAGATTTTAAGTTTTCATTGTATTATTGTTCAGCCAAATTAGTGTTGGGTCGTTAGTCATGTTCAGCTTAGTTCATGAGATCAATGGTGCACTCTAAGGGTTTGTTTGGGAATGTTGTATAAAGTTATTCCATATGCATTACATTAGTGTTCTTAACTTCTTATGGTTCTGTTAGCTTACCAAGTGTAATGTCAAATCCAAATCCTTTATCCTTAATCATTCTCTCCCAAATAGACCCTAACACTACCTTTTCTATTTCAGAGATTTTATTTATGAGTTTTAGTATGTGCTAAACAGTTTATTGGGCATCAGTCGCATAAGTTTGCAAATTGCACTGTCTGATTGCCTCTCTAAAGGAGCTAAATCTGTTCCTCTTAAACAAGTCGGGGAATTTTAAGTTTTGTTTTGAGGGAGGTGCCCATTGTGTTTTTAAATGACACTGGCATGTCAAATTACAAAGTTTTACATATATGAAACTGTCATTGTTAAGGTGATTCAAGCTACCATTTAAGGCCACTTGATAGTTGCTTATTTTTTCAGGCCAGAGGTGACTTTATCTCAATCTTTCTCGGAATTTTGCTCATTTCTCATTACTTAAAATTTTCTTCAACAATAGTATAGGACACTAAGTTTCTGAAAGTAAGAGAGAACCAACTTTTTACGAAGTCCAGTTTAGTATTCAGTGCTGTTGATTTGCTATACACCAAAATTAAAGTTTCTTTGGTTTCCAGTAATGCATTTCTAATTTTGGGTGAAGCATTCTGGCAATGACGGCTATTAACACGTCTTAAGTTCTTGTTTTTGCATCAATTTCTTTCATTGTTATCAGAAACAAAATAAATTTTGTTAATACCAAGTTAGTACAGTAGAACACTAGAGGCCTGTGTAATAATTCATACCACAAAAACACCAACTAATTAACTTAGAGTTTTCTGTCATTTAGAGATGAAGGTTTCTTTTTCTTTTTGTTAGCTATTGTTTGTGGAGAAACTATGCTTTGATATCAATTCTATGCTAAAACTTTAGTCCAGAACTCCTCGATACATCTTTTCCTCCCTAAACTCCTCGATACATCTTTTCCTCCCTGATTCATGACTACTATGCCAAAACTATATCTATCTGAAATTTGAAACATTACTGTCACCCCATATGTATTGCAGTAAAGGAACACCAATACACCAAAAAGAATGTATAAATTAAATTGGATTCTGGGTTGCAAGAGTCACTCGTTTAATTCCTAGGAATATAGAATCCAAAGTTTTGGGAGAAAATAACAAAATTCAACACATTGTTTTGTCAGCATCATATTAAAGTAGTTTAGTTACATGAAGGGAGGTAGCTAGCTTGATAATTACTACACCGACTGTGATCGATCTTGATGAATTGTCTAAAATTAAAAACAGAAACCAATAATAATATTGCAGTTATTAAGCAAAGTTATTATAAACTCTCACCGTACGTTCTCCTCAGTGGCGGAGCTACGCTACGGCTCGGGAGGGTCCGGATCCCGGTTAAATTTTTTTAATTGTCTTAATTCTCTTAAATTAGGTAGCTTAATCACAGCAAATTTACCTATATTTCTGTTAATAAATCCTCCCAAATTATAACCAATTCTGATTTTGTTCACATATTAACATTAATTTATCAGTTCAACTTTAAACATTCGATATGTTTCAATCATATTTGTTATATTTATTTTCCATTTAGGTAGTATTCTTAATGAGATTCATTACATTTATTTTCTCATTCATGGTAAATTTTTTAAGATGTTTATGTCTTCATATGCTAAAATTTCAAGCTTGTTTTTTACGGAAAAAAATATTTGTTCTTAAAACATTTTACTTAGACCCCCAACCTTGAAATCCTGGCTCCGCCATTGGTTCTCCTCCTAGTTTAAAATGAAGAATATGCTATATATGATACATGTTCTGTTAGTACTGTTGCATCTTCCTGTAAAGAATAAGTTACAGAGAATATTGATTTGTGAAACACATAACGTGGTAAGCGTTTTAAAATTAACTCATCGTTCTAACCTAAAATTTTATTGATAATCAGAAAACCATAGTAAATTGACGTACTATACTAATGCCAAATATTACGCTCAGATTATAACTATACATATTATGAACGGTTAAAATGTGGATATAAAATCGAAAAGCGGGATAAACCGAAAAGTTCTCAACTTAGAGGTCCTCACTAGAAGGGCTCCCATATATATATATATATATATATATATATATATATATATATATATATATATATATATTAAACGATTAATTAACAAAACATACGCCGAAAGCTCTCTCATAGTGGAATATTTTGAAGTTCCTCAACTCTTAACTAATCCATTTCCATGGTCAATGGATTTGAGTACAATATATAACATGCAAAACTCACAACTCACTGCCAAAATACAGTTTAGTTTCCTAAACTACATTGCATAGCCCATGTTATTTTTAACAGAAGTCAAAGAAAAAAAATAAATCAGAAGGGAGAGAATATGTAAGTACTAAATAGTGATTAATTAATTAATTATCTACCAGTTTTATTATTTTAAACTAATTATGATGCAGTAGTAGTACTAAGTGGGGGTTGCTGGGACTTATTCTTGGCCAGATTGTGTTTATTGTTGTGCATCCAAACCTTGAGAACTCTTCTCTTGACACCAATCTCATGGCACAAGTTTTGTACAACAGACTCCTCTTGCTTCTGAATCTTCCATCCAACTTTCTCTGCAAAGTTGAACATTTTCTCCTTCTGTTCCTGAGTAAACTTTGTCCTGAACCTTTTCTTCACAAGCTGTACTGGTGCCCTACTGGCCGCATTAACCCCACCACCATGGCCATGATGATGCTGATGAATTTGATCTTGTTCTTGCTCATCAGATTCTGAAGGGAGATGGGTCCCCATCAGCCCACCACCCATGCCCATGTTGTTATTGTAAGACAACATCATCTGGTGAGGTGGATGGTGGTGAGGATGATGATGTGGTGCAGTTCTTGAGGGTAAGAAGCCTCCTGTGGGATTGGCAGCCGTGTGGAAACCCAAAGCATCAGCTGCTAGTATGCTCTTGTTCTTGTGCCCATTGGGATGGCCTAATAGGACTTTCCCTCCAACACCACCCATCCTAGTACTGTTGCTGTTGACATCCCATGAGGACATTCCATGATCACCTTCAATCTCTTTTCTGTGGAAGTTTCTGTGGCAGTTGCAGGCAGAGCAGTTGAGAGCTTCAATGGTGCCTTCTTCTCCACTTGGCATGAACTCTCCACACCCATCTGTTGCAGTCCCTCCCATGGCTGCTGCATGGTTCTTCCGGCACTCTTTGTACTTGAGGCTGATATTCACCACTTTCTTGTTATTGTTGCTGTTGTTGTGGTTGTATGCCACATTGGCATGATTGACATGCTCTTCATCCTCCTCCTCTTCCTCCAGATCTGGGCTAGTGGTGGTGGGAATGGAGGATCCATTGTTGTTAATGGAGGCAGGGATTTGATTCTGTTGTGGTGGTGGTGGTGCTGAGGAGGTAATGTGGTTGTTGTGGATGAGGGTGTGGGTATGTGGTGCTGCAGGCTCATGATGATGATGATGGATCATGTGTCCATGATGCCCATGCCCACCAGCACCATAAGAAGTGTTTATTGGGATTGGGATTGTGATTGGGATTGGGATTGGGATCTGTCCCTCTTGATGACTTGAAAGTTCCATCTTTTTTCAGAGATTATTATTTTATTTGGGTGAGAGTGAGACTGGGTCACTGGGACTTGTATGTTTGGTTGGAGACCAAAATAGGAACAAGACACAGAGGCAACAAAAATTAGGCAGCAGCACTAGAAGTGGCTTAAATTAATGATTAAATCCAAAAGTGACCTCAAACCTAGGAGATTAATCTCTTCGCTTTCTCTCTATATATATGGGGGCCAATTAATACTCCTTTTGATCAAGGACAAGGTGCCAAAACACCAAAAAGGCTCTACTTTGATCAAAGAATGAACAATAATAGTGCATGCACAGGAGGACTGATCAAATAAAGAAATGGAAATGAAACCGAATTCAGGGAATTAAACCCATTTTTTTTCTTTATGCATACATTGCTATAAACAAAGAGAATGATGGATCTATGACTAGTAGCCGTAGCAGAAGCAGGAAAGTTTGTAACAATGAATTCTTTTTCAAAACTAGAAATATAAATGGATCAGAGAAGGGATGGAAGAGAAGAGAGAAATAAGGAGTAGGACAACTTCACTGTGAAACTGTTGCAGGTCTTAAGCATTACTACTGAACACCTTCTACAGCAGACTAATTATCAATGACAAGGCTGAAGGAGAAACACAGATAATGTTTGGCTAAATTTGGATGGAGAACAGGAGAAGTGTGATTAAGTGTTAATGGGTGGTAAAGAAGAAGAAAAGAGAGAAAGAGAGAAGAAGAATAAGTTGAGCAGGAGAGAGTTTTGAAGGTGGGTTTAGCTAGTGAAGCACTAAATAAGAGCGAGCTTACAGAGAGCTAGGTAGTGATGAGGGGCCCAATTAGGAGAGACAAGCAGAAGAGAAGATATCAGAGAAAGAAAGAAAGAAAGAAAGAGAAAGAAACTAGCAGAATTTTTTTTACAGATCGACGAAAGAGAGATCGAGAGAGATTAAGAGAGAGTGAATTTTCCAATGTTGGGAGGGAAAGCGTAGCTAGCTAGAGATGGATGGATGGATGGATGGATGTCCAAACAGTGAAGGGGGAAAAGTGGGTTGCTTGCTTTGCTTGCACTATCAGGCAAGTTTACGCATCCACAGAGATCAGAAGTGATATTGTGTCAGAGTGGAGAGGACAGAGGAAGCCATTGCATGCCAGAGAGAGAGAGACCCCAAAAGGAATTATGAAAATAAATGAGCCTTCTAATTCATGAAATATATTAGCAAAACCTCTTCTGTTAATCTGTTATATATATGAGCCCTGGAAGATTGTTAATTTTCTTCTAATTCCATTGAGAGATTTTATGGACTCATTATATTTATGTAATTCTTTATAAAATAAAGTTAAAAGAATCAAGTGCAATTATTCACTTCATAATAATAAAAAAAACAATGGGAAGAGATTTATGGAAAACAGTTTCTCCATTTAGTGTGGTGTTGATGCAGCCATGCATGCATTTGTAGGGTTGATTAGGTTGTCTGCATGCAATAAATAGTAAGTAACTTCTTTAATCAGATCAACGAATTCTATGTTAACAATTTAGTATCGAAACAGTTGTAACAAGATACACGATGAGCCTGTGAAAGCTAATTTTAACACTTTAAGTGCATGTTAAATTTAGCTAATACCATGTTTGGTGTTGCAAGATACAAATAATGTAATACATAGATGAGGTTATGATGGGTACTTAAACCGGTCGTCCTCATGTAACACTTTGTGCTTCAACCATAAATCAAACAAACTACTCTTTAATTCGGTGGAACACTAAACATGAATAATTATTAACACAATAATTATTTAGAAATAAGGTGTAATGCCATCCTATAAGTACGAAACATGCACCAAGTCTCGCAATATTTGGCGAATGAAAAATAAAACAAAACACTACCTAATTGGGAGGGCAATTATTAAAGGTGAAAGAAAATTAACGGGGTTAATTCCTGAGAAGGAAAACGCAATGGTTAGTGGGGGTAATTCCTTCATGTTCCAGCCTTTAATCTGGAGGGAAAGTGTTTTACCATGATTCAAAAATTAATACAGTAAAACTTCTTTAAATTAATAAGGTCGAGACTGTCAAAATTTATTAATTTAGCAAGGTATTAATTAATCGATAAATGAATAAGTTACTAATTTATCAATTAATTAATAACTTATTATTTTATAAAAAAAATCTTATTTATTTTGTCAAATTTAATACAGATACATTGTTCAATGAGTTATTTTATTTGATGTAAATTATTATTTCAACTTACCATGTAAGTTCAATGTACTATACAAGTTTACATGATGAACATTAAATAAAAAAACACACTATTTAAATAAACAAAAAACCATAGTTACACAACACATTAGAACCACAAAAATGACTTCTCATATCAAAATAGTTAAAACTCAACGATGACGGATGAAATGCGTAAAAAATTATGCGAGTACTGTAGAGATAATCTAAGTAACACTTAAAAGCAATTGCAACAGTGAGTTTTAAAAAAGTTCGACTTGCAAGTGAGTCAAGGGACGATATCGAATACGATCAAGCAAACTGCTTTCGTCATTGTAAAATTAGGTCAACATATATCATGGTTTCAGAAAATTTAGCTGCACACTTAGATGACGAAGCCACTCAAGAACTACAAAATGTAATCAAAGGGTTGATGTTGTTTTCTCATGTTTACAGAAAGGAAGACCTTAAGGTTTGAGTTTAGTAACGCTTGAAAAAAGGTTTGAGTTTATTAGTCACAAGAAACCCTTGAGCTTTGGACCATGCATCCAATAGGGGATTACTAGGTATGACAATAATAATGATGTTCCCTTGGCATGGGGAAATAAAGGCATTTCACTCACTCGGATTCATCACATTCACATGAAAAGTCAGAGTGAGTAAACACTCAGTTCATCAGTCTTATTAGATGGTTTATCCATGATTGCCTAATCTCTCCTTTTTTGATAGTAGTTAATCAATTTTAAAGGAGAATGTTTCCAAAAAATTTTAAAGGAGAATTGTTTTGTAACAAGCAATACCTATATCATTTATGAATTATTAATTTTATTATTTAACTAGATTTTTACTCTATATTTTTTTAATGAGATATTAATTTATAGTTATAAAATGAGATCTTAATTTATAGTTGTAAACTTGTATTTTTTATTAGAAAATAATATGAGTTTTTACATATCTTTATTAGTAATTTAATATATGTTAATAAAGTTAACAAATAATTGATAAAAAAGTTCAAGTAATATTTATAGAGATATGAATAGAAGCTCACATATACTATTTCTTGTTATATTTATTCCAAAAAAACTATTACCTGTTCTATAGGTGTCACGTGAATCTCTAAATAAGCTCTAAATAAGTGTGCAAACAATAAATCCCCACATCATCTCTTAGTATACACTTGTCGACATTTTTAAATTAATAAAATTCGTAATTTATTTATAATATTAGCCAATTGCAACCATAAAATAACATCTAATTTGTTATAAATTGAAGAATAAGATAGATAGAAAGAGAACAACAAAATGTATGAGAAGAACAAAATGTATGAGGATGAAGAAGTGTCAATTTCATTCTCATTAGACTCTTTTATATATAGGAGTAATATTTACATTGTAAGGACGTAACAATTGACTATTTGCTTGGACATCCACAAATATATAATATTTATAACACTCCCCCTTAGATGTCCACCAATGAATGATATGGTGTTGGACGTGTTTATTGTTGTCTCGTTAAAAACCTTGTCAGATAATAAAAAACTTGTGAGAAAAAACAACTCTGGTCAAATGAAAAAAAGAGTGCATCGCGCATATGTCATAAGTAGCTTACTTCTGAATAATCTCACTGATGACAATCCCCCCTTGATTGTTGCAAGCTTCATGTAACATAAACAACAATTTGATTTGTCTATCACTGAAGTGAGATCTCACACGCTTTGCATACAGGAGCTCATCACAAGATTATCATACCTGCAAAGTTAAAGCAATACAAACAAAGCTATATAATTTTAATAGGTCTTAAATTATTCAGTAATGTTATAAACAACCTCACATGTTCAAATTCATACATTATGTAATAACTAAACAATAGAAGCTAATTAAATGACCACATTTAACTATGTATGGTTCAAAACATTGAAAAATCAGCATGGCATACCTAGCCATTCATATTTGGATTTATTGATACGTCTCGTATATGTTCTTCAGGAGCTCATTCATAACTTCATGAAAGTTTAAACAACATAATTCGAATTCGGTTTTGTAGTCCAGTTGATCATAATACTCATTAAGGCAATTTTGATCATGTCAGCTATAAATATAATGAGTATCTATGATGTAGCTTTGGACTATCGATTTCATAAGTTATCTTCAGTGTAACAACCCAGCATATAAGATATTCTCAGCTTTGGGCATCTCCCTCATGGTTTTGTTTTTGGGTTCCAACGCAAGACACGTCTCACTAATAAGATGTGTGTTGGCATGCATAATATAATAAATAAAATTAAAAATAAATAAATAATTTAAATACCATAACCGACGAACCATTCGTCGGCTATGGTATAATAAGGTTATAAGGTTTAAGGTTTTCGTCGGTTATGGTATAATAAGGTTATAAGGTTTAAGGTTTACCTATGATATAATAAATTAAATAAAAAATAAAAATATTTAAATACCATAGCTGACGATAAAGAAATAAATTCGTCGGCTATTGTATAATAAAAAAATTAAATACTATAGCCGATGATAAAGCATTAAATTTGTCGGCTATAGTTTCTATACCCGACGAGATTCATATTTAGGGTATTCATCGGCTAAGGTTTTGATGTTTAAGGTCAAAACCTTCCACTGGTTGTATCTCATCGATTTGAAACTATTTTGTGTTGAAGGTCCGGCCAAAATACATAATTTAGAAGGTCAAATGACCGTTTCCGTGCGTTTAAGGGGTTTGACACAAGATTGACTGTCCGGATCGAGTCCGTAACTTTGTCGGATCAAGTTGATTTTTTCCCGTTTATATATTTTATCATGATGGTAATATCTGACGGTCGGATTTTCGTTTGTCAAGTTTTATTATCAGAATCACAACATACCTACTAATGTTGTATAACTTGTTTACTAAGTTTTAAGTAAATGCTCAAACAAACTCTACGTTGAACATTCAAACTCAAAAAAGTCGTAAAATACGCTTTGAAAAAATTCACAATCATGACCGGAATTGTGAAATACGTCTACGGTTGAAAAATCACCTAATTCCGGTAAAGTCTCAGTGCCGATAGTTGCGGTCAACGTAATTTACCATTCTTTCTTTCTATGGGTAGTCCTATCTTCGCATGTTATATTTCAGTAAATTTTTATACCACTGGTTGCGTCTCATCGATTTGAAACTATTTTGTGTTGAAGGTCCGACCTAAATACATAATTTAGATGATCAAATAACTGTTTTCATGAAATAAATAAAATAAATAAATTAATATAAAATAAATAACTTTAGCCGATGAACATAATTAACATTCGTCGGCTAAAGTTAAATAAATAAAATAACTAACTTTAGCTGACGAAAATAATTAAAATTTGTCGGCGAAAGTACACTCAAAATTTTCAAAATCCTCACCAAAAATTTAATCTTTGGCAGACGAATTTTAATTATTCGTCTGCTAAAGTACCCTCAAAATTTCAGCAAAATTTTTCACTTTTATCTATATCTTTCCTCTCTCTCCACCCTCCTCCTGCTCCCGCTCCTCCTCCGGCGACAACTCCTTCTCCTCCGCATCCTCTTTCTCCTTCTTCTCCTCATCTTCCTTCTCCTTCTACCGATGAAAATAATTAAAATTCGTCGCTAAAGTTAAATAAATAAATTTATTAAAATAAAATAAAGAAATAACTAACTTGAGCCAACGAAAATAATTAAAATTCTTCGGCTAAAGTACACTTAAAATTTTCAAAATCTTTGTCAAAAATTTTAAATTTAGCTGATGAATTTTAATTATTTTTCGTCGGCTAAAGTACCCTAAAAATTTTTAAAATTTCGACCAAAAATTTTAAATTTTTTATATATCTTTCATCTCTCTTCCCCCTCCTCTTCATCTCTCCTCCCCCTCCTCCTCCTCCTCCTCCACCTCCTTCTCTTTCTCCTTCTCTTTCTGCCGATGAAAATAATTAAATTTATCGGCTAAAGTTAAATAAATATATAAATTAAAATAAAATAAATAAAATAACTAACTTTAGCCGACGAAAATAATTAAAATTCGTCGGTTAAAGTACACTCAAAATTTTTAAAATCCCCATAAAATATTTTAATTTAGCAGACTAATTTTAACTATTTTCGTCGGTTAAAGTACCCTCAAAATTTTTAAACTTTCAGTCAAAAATTTTAATTTTTTTTTCTATATCTTTCATCTCTCTCCATCGTCCTCTTCATCTCTCTTCCTTCTCCTCCTTCCGGTCCTCTTGTGGCGGCAAACCCTCCTCCTTCTGCTTCTCCTACTCCTTTTTCTTCTCCTTCTCCTTCTCCTCCACCGTGGCTCCTCCTCCTCCAAACACCACCTCCTAACACTGGTGTGGTGGTGGAAAAACTAAAAAGAACAAAAAAATTAATCGAAAGTAAAAGAAATAAAAAATAAACATTTTTTAAACTTTAACCGACGAAATGCAAATTTCAGGCGAAGAAATTCAAACTTTAGGCGACAAAATTCAAAACTTTGGGCGACAAAATTCAAACTTTAGGCGAAGAGTTGCACATTTTAAGCGATGAAATTTTGTCGGCTAAAGTTTACTCGGCCAACCATTTTGACAAATTGGGAAAGTTTCCGGTGACGAAATTCATAATTTAGGCGATGATTGAAATTAATTTCGTCGGCTAAAGTATAGCCGACAGACTTTTCCCGAAGACCACCTTAGCCGACAAAATTTTGTAATAGGTTGATGAAGATTTTTCGTCGGCTAAAGTAGTTCTTCTTGTAGTGGTATATATACTTGAAAATCCTCAAGGTGATTTAAATCAAAACCCAAGCCAAAATCAACAATGACTTTTCTCTAAATATATAAATTTAAAACATACCCAGGCATCCAAAACCTGTTCCCTGACCTTACTTAAAAGTATAAAATCCGTGAGCCAAGTTTCTCCCATTTAAAATATAATATCCTTCCATAACCCAAAATTGTGATAACATTTAAAATAATCTCTCAAAAATTATTTTAAACTCAAGGGATAGGTGTGAACCTCTTTCCCGGCTCATTTAACTTAGGAAAAACAATAAATCCTCAAATTTTCTCATAATCACCATAAAAATCAACATGGAGGAAATTCTGATAAATAAAAAAGAAACTGAAGAAAAATCTGTTGCATGCAATATATTTAGAAATAAAAGTCCACTCACTGAATACGACTACATCTGTCGGCTGTTAAAAGACTGCTCACCTCGAGTCCCCCCACGTTGTGTTCAAATTATATGATTAAGGTCTCAAGTCCACAATTAAAATAAAAATGCCAAAAATAATTGTCCTCATTAACGTTCATCCTTAACCACTATTAGGATAATTGGAGAATTCTGTAACATCCCGTACCTAAAAGTTACCTTTTCACAGAGGTTTACGAGTTACCGAGGACTTTTAATTGCGATCGGTAATTTGATAAGTCATCGCTAGAGTTAATTTTCGAGTTTTTCTAAACTCTCCAAATACCTGATTTAATGACTCGATGTTGTAGTACGTGTCGACACGAGTCTCCCGGTATTTTCGGAATATTTTTCGGAGCTTCCGGCTAATTTCTGTGAATTTCTGAAGTTTATGGTAATTTTCAATTACTATTCCGGTAAATAGTTTTTACCATTTAACCTTTTTACTTTTAACCTCTTTAAATCTGGACCGTCAGATCCTTTGGAGAATTGATCTTGACCGTCCATTCAAGTATAAAAAGGAGGTAGTTGAGTTGACTTTGGTCAGAACTCAAAATCGGGTCAAACCCGAGCTTTTCTTCTCTCCCCTTTTTCTCGACTCTGCGTCGCCCACTCCGCCTTGATCGACACTGCCGGCGCGTCCGTCCACCTCACTTTGGCGCGCCACCACCATGATCTTCCTCTCTTCATTCTCTACAAAGCCCATACCTCAAAACACTTATGCGCCAACTGTGGAGGGAGATCGTTCAAGAAGAAGGGCGGCGGTGTTCCGACGAAGCTCGGCGTTTCAGGCCACAATTCGACCGAGATGAGGTGGGGTTCTTCTTTTCTCTCTTTCATCTTCAATTTCACTTCCTGGTATGTTCGATTTGAGACCCCAAACTCAAAATCTTTCTTCGGGTTTTTCTGGGTTCTTAGGCGGACTTCCGGCGGTTGAGCATTTGGAGTCCTTGACGTCTCCGCCGTTCCCTAGGGAGCCTCACCGAGTTTCTGCTGGAGCCTATAGCATGATGGTAGAGTTGGAGCAGCGACAGCGTGTGTGGACACTGCAGCAACAATGGTTCCTAGGCTGCTCGAAGTTTTGGGCAGCAGCTAGGGCCAGACATGGAGGAGCTGCTGGGGAGTCTGGGAGATGGTGGTGGTGGGCAGGCCAAGACAGTAGGTCTGTTTGGAAAGGAATCCGGTGAAAGAGATACCGGATTTGAAAACATAGGTGAGCACAGTGTTGTGATTTTATCGTTGTGTTGTTGTTTGAGATTGTTGTTGGTGTTGTTGCTGAAGTGATATTGACTTGCTGAAATTGTGTTGTTTTTGTTGTGTTGTCGATAACTTGGAGATGGAGGGAACGGGGAGGTTATGGCGAAATTCCGGCAAGTTACCGGAATCCGTCGAAGATTCCGGTGATGCAGTAGACCGGCAGAATGCCGAAGAGGTAGAATTCGAATCCTCGTTATGCTTGAGTCAAAAAGTGTCAGTTGAATCGTAATTAGGATATTTACGGAAAATTGGACGTAAGTAGGAACTTTCCATTTTGGGAAACTTTTCCTTTTTGGAAGGTTTCCATTTAAGAGAAGATGTTAAATCGGGTTGAAAAGGTTAAAGAAAAGTTAGAATTCAAGTTAAAGGTTTTGAATTTAATTAGTGAAATATGGAAATTATATTATGTTGACCACTCTAGTGGTTGAGGAAGATGTTGACTCCTGTTAACGGAAATGTCAAGTTGACCATGTTAAGTGAAGTCGGTGTTTCACGTAAACCGGTAAATCGACTCAAGGTTAAATATATTGATTAGTGTGACACGTTGGGTGTCTATAGTAATTCAGCGAATTATTATGTGACACCCTAACGTCAAGTTAAAGTGATTAAAGAAAGTTCGGAAGCTGGGTCGGACTTCCGGTAAATTGAGTTAAGAGTCGATAACCGTGAAAGAAAGTCAAAAAGGGCTAAAGTTCCATAAGAAAGGAACTTGGTCAACACGTGGTCAAATAGGATTTCCTGGTCAAACTAGGGAAAAGACCAAGTCAACTATAGAAAGACTAATTTATTGGTTTATTTGTACAGTCTCTGGTCGAACGTGAGACGGGCTCGACTACGCGGTTAGTTCGGGGCTTTCGCTTGAGGAGCTTTCCGAGCAGGAAGAAGGTCGCAATAAGTACTGTGAGTGGACCTTGCTTTTAAATTAAATTGCATGACATAGACTTTATTTGTTTTCTCCTTTATTTATGAGATTTCCTCCATTTAATGTTTTACGGTGATTTTGGGAAAATGAGGATTTACTATTTTAAAGATAAACGAGCCGGGAAAGAGGTTCCTACCTTTCCCGAGGTTTTAAAGGATTTTCCCGGATTATGGTTTTAATGGTTTTCACCGTTTTGGGATTATGGAAGGGGATGTTTTAAAAAGGAGAAATTTGGCTCTTGGATTTAAAGGGTTTTAAAGTAAAGGGAGAGAACCGGTTTTTGGGTTCCTGGAAAGGTTTTTAAATCCAATGTATTTGGGGTGAAGTCAGGGAGATTTGACTTGGTTTTCAGATTATTATTCCCACGAGGTTTTACGAGGTTTTAAAAGGATTTTAAAGGATAAGGATATATATTGCATGCTAGCATGGACCCTCTCCAGATGGAGCGGGTACCATCTCTGGATTGTAGCAGGTCTGACCCTCTTCGGTGGTAGCTGGTCATTATGACCCTCCCGGATAGAGCAGGTCAGGACCCTCTTCGGTGGTAGCTGGTCAAAAGACCCTCCCGAATAGAGCAGGTCATGGGACCCTCTCCGATGAGTTGGTCAATGGACCCTCTCGTGGTAGAGCGGGTCGGGTTTTCTCATGGATGAGGTTAACACCCCACATAATTGTTTATATTTGGGCCAAGGCATTATTTATGTTTTACTTGCATGCGGATTTTCTTAGAAAAACTTAGAGGGATAACATTAAAGGAATTAGAGCTTTTATATTTTATTTTTTGTCCAGTCACCCTGACGGTTTTCAATGTTTCTCCCCTAGGCCCTTCGTTTTCTAATGCCCAGTGGTGTAGGGTTCTCAAGCGGAGGTCGTGCGCGTACAAGAGTCGAGGCATAGTCGATCAATCCGCTGCCGCTTGAAATTCTTTAGGGTAATCATCTTTGTAGACTGCTCTGGCTAACCCAGTTTAGCTAATTAAGCAGGTTAGGGAGCAGGATGCCTTCATGAGTTAGGGATTGTTGTTAGATACTCATGGAAGTGCTGAGTTGGCCATTTCAAGGGGGTTTCGGTAAGAAGTTCCCATGAGGTGGTCCCCGCAGGATTTACTTCGGGTTAAAGGGATTTAACTCGGGGTGGGTCCTGACAAATTCAGCCTTAACCCCACCTCTAGCGTAAAAACCCTTTAACAATTTTCTCATGCCTAGATGGTAATTTTTCAATGGCCGGTTACCATTGATTTATCTTTTATTATCTCCAATTCTTCAAAAAAATCCGAAATGTAACCAACAATTCTCCAAAAATTATAAACTGTCCTCCATTAGCATTCTCTTATTTTTTTTACAATTTAATGAGCAAGAAAAATTGCTCAGAAGGTGGCAGCTCTGCCGGCGCAGCCGTCGGTAGGAATTTCCGGCGAAGCTCCGGCCACCACCAATCACCACCAAATTTTCCCAGTTTGTTCCTCTCATCATTCCGAACAACCTTCTAATTTAGCTCAAAGGCCAATTTCAAGCCTAACTACGTCAATCGAACCAAATTGTAAAAATCCCAAATTTTTAACCTAAAAAACTTCAAATTGTCGATTCTCCATCCACACTCCAAATCGATCCACTAAATTTTAGGAGGGTTAGTACTCCTCAAACCCGGATGGTGGCCTGATGAGAGAGAAATGCAATCAAAACCCACTATTGTACACTCAGTAAACAACTCAAAATTTTGACCGAAATACGGCAAGATAGATTGGAAAACTTACCTAGAAATGAAGTAGAGACTGAGGCGCTGCTTTTGGGACCGGTGCGGCAGTCTCCGATGGCTCAACGGTGGCGCTAGGCTGGTCGAAAGATCCGACAGAAAATGCGAAGGGGAAGAGGAGAGAGAAACTTTTGATAATTTCTGATTTTGACTTTCTACATTTGGTAAGTTTCCCTTTTAAGCACTTTCCTAAAACAATAAATTCTTGTTTTAGACCATAACTTCCTCATATGATCTCTGATTAAGACGCATAACATGTCTACAGATTCGTATTAACGTTCTCTACAACTTTTATAAAGAAAGTTTCTCGAAATGAAGATCCTAGGAAAAAGTCAACTTTATGACCCTCTACGGTAAAACGGTTACTACCAATGGTTAATGACTAAAGTCACAAAATGTAACCGACCGTAAATTGATTTTAGGACCGGGATGTGACATTAAATACCTTAATTGTTCAATTTAGCATCAAAGTTCATCCCCTAGAAACATCCTTTTGCCCATCCATTCTTGAGTTTTATGACCTAACTTCATACTTGGGTTGAGTTTTATGACCCAACTTTAGGTTCATCTATGTTGCCAATGCAAAGTGGTTCATATGATCACTGCATCCATTTTCTTCTTGGCTTTGGCAAAGGCAAATTCCTGAAAGCACCCAATCCACCTTTCCACAAGGTTTTTCCAGTAGGCCTAAGGGGTAGGATTGAGGCCGCTTTCTAGAATGACTACCTGCTGTATCTGCAGTCAAGTTACAGCCGGAGATGTCAGATATCTTCTAGAGATGCATGTTATCCGGGACCTCAACTGTAAGGGGGCCCTATTAATAGACATCTAGGGGGATTCACTAATACCAAATTTAGAATAGTTGTATGGTATCAGTGTCACACCCCGAATCTTTCGAAGTTAATAAAAGTTATCTTCTCCGTTTACTATTAGAAATTACCGTATCTATTTTGGAAAGTGTCGGTAATTAAATTCTCAGAGGGTAGATTTTGAGAAGATAATTGGAAAAAGTTCGGTGAATTTTATTTGGGTGACGACTTCCTATTTTTTAAAGAAGAAAGAAAAATGTTAAAGGAGTTAGAAAGGTTTCCGTTTCGGGAAACTTTCCTTTTTCTCTCCTTTCCTTCTTTTCCCTCGGGTTCCCCTCTCTTTCCTTTATTTTCTTTCCTTTTCTTCTTTCTCCCTTCTTCCTCCTGGCGCGCGACTGCTTCTCCCCTTCCAGCACTGTGCTCATCCCGGTTCTCCCTCCACCGGCCACCGTTTGACGCGCCACCGGTCCCGGTCGACTCGCCTCCACCTCCGCCGTCGATCTGGGCGGCCATCTGTGGCAGAGGAACGCTGGAGAGGGAGCGGAAGCTTGCAACAGGGACTGCACAGTGACTGCTCACCTGGGTTCGCTTCCTCCTGCCGCCGCGCCGAGTTTAACCGATAAGGGGAGGACCGTCGTCCTCTCAGGAAGCTCCGACAGCACGGAGTCGTCCTATAACGCGTCAGGTGAGGAGATCGAACTCCGGTTGACTTGGTTTTGCAGGTTTACTGTTTTTGGATGATTTGAGGTAGTTAGACTTTGTTTTGAGCTTAAGTTTCATGAGAGAAGTTGTTGTGGAGGAGGAGGCGGAGCTATTGATGGCCGGAGATCGTCGGTCGGAGGCTTGCCGGCCGGCGACTGTGTTTGCACAGTGGAAGGGGCATTTTGGTCATTTTACCCATGATTTTTGAATAATTGTTAATTATTTACTGTTGTGGTAAAAGTGTTTTCACTTGGGGTAAAATGTATGTTTGGAAAGAGTTTGGAAAGCTTTGGTAAAGAAATTGGAATGACCGGTAATTAGGGTTACCCCGGTAATTGTCGTCCGACATAGGATATATTAAGGTTGGACTTGAGTATAAGCTGAGTCGTTGGTTAAGTCGGTAAAGTGTTATGGTTATCGGAAATAAATGATAACTGGAAATCCTGGAAAAATGTCGGGTCGGTAAGTGGGAAATAAATCTAATTGTTGAAAAGTTGTTAAAAGAAAGGAACTTGGTCAACACGTGGTCAAATAGAATTTCCTGGTCAAACTAGGAAAAGACCAAGTCAACGATGAAATGACTAATATAGTGATCTGTTTGTACAGTCTCTGATTGAACGTGAGACGGGCTCGACTACGCGGTTAGTTCGAGGGTTTCGCTCGAGGAGCTTTCCGAGCGGAAGGGTCGCAATAGTACTGTGAGTGGACATATTATTTTAAATAAATGCATGCCTTAATTATTGAGTTAATTGCATGGTGTTTATGATTGTTTCCGAAAATTATATCCTTCTCGGGTTCTTGAACGTATTTACATTATTACTCGATTTTCTATTTCTTCCGAAAATGGGTATAGACGGTGAGGGCCGTCCTTCGAATGGAATTGAACCCGAGACTTCGTTGGAAATTGGTTTTATGCATATATGACAAGGAATTGTTTTAATTAATTGTTTTGGGAAGAGAATTTGATTAATGTTTATTTTAAGGGTTGACCAATAAATATGCTAGCTAGAGTAGCGTGAGGGCGCTACTAGAGCTCTTAGCTCCGACCCTAGCCTGAGAGGTCAGGCAAACTACGTAGTGCACTATGAGGGTTGACCGTATCATTTTATGTAGAGCTCTTAGCTCCGACCCTGGTCTGAGTGGACAGACAAGCCTGAGAGGTCAGGTTGATATTATAAGGGTTGACCGTTATTATTCTATTTAGAGCTCTTAGCTCCGACCCTGGTTTGAGAGGACAGACAAACCTGAGAGGTCAGGTTGATATTTCAAGGGTTGACCGTATTATTTTATATAGCTAGCATAGCGTAGCGTGAGGGCGCTACTAGAGCTCTTAGCTCCGACCCTAGTCTGAGAGGTCAGACTTATTATGTTTGGTGAACATTTCTCTTCCCATATTCTTTAATTGTTTACCTTGTCATGCGTTTGTGGAAATTTGATAATTGTGGGCATGCATAAATGATATTTGAATCATTAAAGTTTTGGGAGAGCATTAAAGGAAATAGAGTTTTTATATTTCATTTTCGTCCACTCACTCTAACAGTTTTTAAATGTTTCTCCCCTGGGCCTTTCGTTTTTAAATGCCCAGTGATGCAGGGTTCTTGAGAGGAGGTCGAGCGCGTACGAGAGTCGAGGCATAGTCGATCATTCCGTTGCTGCTTGAAATTCTTTGGGGTAATCCTCTCTGTAGACTGCTCTGACTAACCCGGTTTAGTTAGTTCAGTAGGAAGGGTTGGCCATTTCAAGGGGGTTTCGGTAAGAAGTTCCCTTGAGGTGATCCCCGCAGGATTTACTTCGGGTAAAAGGGGTTTAACCCGGGGTGGGTCCTGTCAATGGTATCAGAGCCAGGTTATCGTTTCCTGTTACTACCTCATGTACTTAGTATCACTTAGTGTCTATAGAGTGATGGTCCGACCGCGGCGGATCCATCGGCATTTTATGCTTGGACGCTTAGTGTTTATTGAGGATATGAGTTAGTACTTCCTGATTGAGATATGGACCGAGTGGTCCTATAGACGATCAAATCTTCAAGACTATGCCTCAGTACGCGCGACCTCACAGAGAGTTCCTGTAAGGAACAAGGTAAGCTCGTTACGTATTTATGTTTTTGTATTCCCCATTGATTTATGAGATTTGAGTTGGGGATCGAGCTGTAAACTCACGTTGTTTAACGTTTGAGCATTATGTGTAAGTACTCGGTGGTGAAACAGTTAATTCACACCTGGGAGGCTGTCATAGTTGTTGACAGGGATGCTGTAGAAGCCTAAGACAAGGCTTGGGTGTTCGTGTTATGAGGCTCTTAGCAGTGAAGAGTCGTACGAGTTATTGGAAGATGTTGCATCCTGTGATGGGAAAAGGAGCTGAAGTCGCTTAGCGCGATTATTCTGAAAGGATGAAAGGATGAATATTGAGTTTTGACGATTGTCACGACTTTGTTGAGGTTCGTCATTAGTGTGGTTTCGGAGAAACCAACGGACTTATGGAAGTGGAATGACTCAGGGAAAATGAGTGTAGTCATTTTGGGATCAATGGACTTGTTTCGGGTGACGAGTCCATGATGTGACACTGCTGGAAATGTTAAGGACGTACAGACTGGTTTGGTCCCTCGATGCTTTATGGGACATCCACTGGAACTAATGGCTTGGGTCACCTTTGGTGCTGACATTGTTGTCGACAGCTACGACTAGAATCTCTTCGCTCCAGCCACCCATGATTGGGGTACTAGAAGGTTTGAATTGTTAGTGAGTCCAAGCGTGATTTGAATTGTTGGTGACAAGGGTCTTTGGGCTATGTTTCGTGGAAGCAGAAATTGAATTGTGTCACCAGATCTTGGGACTCATGTCGACCATAATGGGAGTTATCCACCTGTGGTCAAAGTATGTCAGTTAGTACACCTGTGGAGGAGTCTCCAGGTTGGCTGTGTTAGAGTTCGATTTTCTGATCGAGGAAGCGTTACTAGTGGTAATTAAAGTTAAGTGGTTCCGGAATTTTAAGGAACATGTTGGAAGTAGCAACAAGCCACCGGGTCTCGGACCAAGGGTGCTTGGGGTACCGGAGATAGTGATACGAGCCTTGATGGACTTGGTATTATTGTGGGTAGGAACCGGTAGTTGTGCAAACGGCACTGTTTGACGGTTGAAGATGTACATGTGTATACCCCACATGAGCACGTGTACCCTCCTGTGTAGGGAAGTGGTGAAGTTGAAATTTGGGTAGCACATGCTGGTAAGGCATAATTATGGTGTGCAGTTATGTGTGGTCAAAATGACACCAGGTATGTGACTAATACTAGTGATGACATCATCTTAAGAATTTCTCATGAGAGTTCCATTTAGTGAGAACGGAGATTAGAGACGTTTGGTTGGAAGTTTCTGTACAAAACGTCCAGAAGATGGCCTAACCATTTAAGTATATGTCGGAAGTGGGTTATTGTTGGTGGCTCCGACTTTTATGATGGTTAGCGAGATTATTACATGTCGTTAGTAGGTGGCGGAGTGCATGTTGAGTTAGATGCACGGAAATGGTGAAGGGACAGCAGTGAGGCAAGGTTTACTGGGTCATTAATTTGAGCAAGAATGTTTGTAGTTGCTCAATCTTGAATCTGCAGTCCCAGTCGTCCGTTATGACACTTGGTTTCTTCGAGGACGATTAACTGAGCTTGATGGCATGGGAATTTGTGCACTCACTGGCTGTGGTCTAATCTAGTATTGTAACCGGAAGTGTACTTAGTCGTATTTAGGGTTCATAAGCTACCTTCACTGCAGCGACAGAAAATATCCTCAATCTTGATATGGGGAATAAGGATTAAGATCTGGGAGATCAATTATTGAGGATAATTTAAAGAAATCCTGAGAGGATTAAACTATTGTAGGCATTGCTATGGTCATTGGTCATTTGAGTAGTGACCCTACTTGTTAGGAATGATTGACCTAACGACAATTCTTGGCGCCACGAGTGTAAAGTGGTAGCAAGAAAGATCATTGGAGATGACTTGCGAAATTGTCAACATTTCGGCGAGTATGAAATGCAGTGAAACTGAGGAAAGAGTTTCTTTGATGACTCAAAGGTGTTACGAGTCAAGGTTTTGGAAACCAAATTGTTACAAGAGTAGTAAAGTATGTTGCTAAGTTGTGCAACACTCCATCGGAAACCGTGGAGTGATTAAGCTACGTTCAGATTAAGTTATGATCTGAGAGGATGTTAACGTGTGGCAGTGGACCTTGTGATTTAAGATCTAGAGTGGTAAGCGATTGAGAATTTTGAATCTTACCGAATAGAGGTTGCGGTGGATGGTAAACCCGCAGCGCCTGGGGGACAGTTTTGTTAGAAACTGTCTAGTTGTACGAGTTGACTCTGTGATGTATACGTGCCCAGTGCGGTAATGGTATTTGTTATCTTGTGCCTCGTTAACTGGATGCTCGGTGATCAACATGGTTGTGTCTGGTGAAATTAATTCCCGATGCTTTGATCAGATGTTCCTTTGGGCGTGCACCAGTGGCACTAAATTTCATGTAGATGTCTGATCTGGTTAAATGTCCAAGTTGCTGGTTATTACCGGACGATGTGGTAATGGAGGCATTTGGGAATGGATTATACTTGTTGAGCGGGTAAGGCTCTGAAATTCTTTTAATGGTAAGTCTATTCCGGATTGAGATGCGGATAATGTTTAATAGACGCACGGTTATGGTGGAAGTGCAAGTTCTGCACTATGCGTCATTCCAGGTTAAGGTAAGAGATAGGGAGGTCAGTGGCGCCTCACCTATGAGTAGTACAGAGATGTATTTCCAGTTGTAAAGTATGCTGTGACCTCACAAATTGATAATTGAGTTGGCGATTCTAATGATCGGCTTGTTGGTAAAGTTCAGATTTATCCTGTCAGAATAGCTTGGTAGGCAGTGTGAAGCCTGACAATATTGTTTTCATGCGAGGAGTCAGTATTGTTGGATCTCGATGTCAGGAGCTTTTGGATCTCCCCGATTTAAAGGCTATGGTTTTGGATTTACGCTAATATTCACGGCAGTTCATGTCCTTTGTGTACAAGTGGGTTGAGTAATGATAGAGTCAGGGAAGACAATTACTCTACAACATGATAGAATAGTTTCTAGAAAGCGTAAACCAGATCAGGGAGCCTGGTTCAAATGAGGTGATGGTTCGTGTAAAACGAGTCGCCATGGTTTTCTCGTGGACTTGTTGTCCGTAGATTTGGCTCCACGTGGTATTGTGTTACCAGAGGATTTAAATCCATTAGTGACATCGAACCCTACTCCTCAGGCGTGATAATCATTACCTGCATAGGGAATGTGTGAGCTGATATTTAAGGTTCCACGAAAGTATACGAGTATTCTTGAAGAATTTATACTCACGACAAGCGAGTGGTTATTGGAATCAGAATGATTGATAGCGGTATAGTGACGACGTCACATGCGGTTGGTAAGGACGATTATTGGATTTTCAAGGATATGGTTATAATCCGGTTTAGGCAACAGGGAATTGTTGCCAAATGATGTTTTCAGCGTGTGACAGAATTTATCATCTTTTGGTGAAAAACAATAGTGATTTTCGCGAGGAATACATATGGTGGATCAGTATTGGCAGTGTCGTATTCCACCTCATAAATGAGATGGAGTACAGTAAGAATTCGGTGATTCAGTTGATCAATGATTCAAGAGGAAATCATTGTGATCCACGGTAAGACTTCAAACGGTTTAGTTTTGACCCGAGAAAAGTGGTCGGGTGTCAGAAAAAGAGAAAGTATGGGAGGTTATCATCCACGTAGGAAGGAGTGCTACGTTGGCTAGTTGTGACACGTGACAAGGTTACATGAGTTTGAGGAATATGTTGGGTATCCTTAGAGTTAATGGATACCTAGTGTCACGTATGTCCATGTTACGTAAATAAGTTTACTACCTTACATCCTATGTCAATAGACTTCTGGGAGCAGGTGTTTAGGTTTTGACAATGCTTTTCGTGAGGCGTCTCAGAAGAGTTCTCAGAAGGAAGTGGATATTGGAGAACAATGTTATTATTTTAAGTGGTACTATCCCCCACTGTGTCGGACTTTGAGTATAGAAATTTCGAGGACGAAATTTTTATAAGGTGGGGAGAATTGTCACACCCCGAATCTTTCGAAGTTAATAAAAGTTATCTTCTCCGTTTACTATTAGAAATTACCGTATCTATTTTGGAAAGTGTCGGTAATTAAATTCTCAGAGGGTAGATTTTGAGAAGATAATTGGAAAAAGTTCGGTGAATTTTATTTGGGTGACGACTTCCTATTTTTAAAGAAGAAAGAAAAATGTTAAAGGAGTTAGAAAGGTTTCCGTTTCGGGAAACTTTCCTTTTTCTCTCCTTTCCTTCTTTTCCCTCGGGTTCCCCTCTCTTTCCTTTATTTTCTTTCCTTTTCTTCTTTCTCCCTTCTTCCTCCTGGCGCGCGACTGCTTCTCCCCTTCCAGCACTGTGCTCATCCCGGTTCTCCCTCCACCGGCCACCGTTTGACGCGCCACCGGTCCCGGTCGACTCGCCTCCACCTCCGCCGTCGATCTGGGCGGCCATCTGTGGCAGAGGAACGCTGGAGAGGGAGCGGAAGCTTGCAACAGGGACTGCACAGTGACTGCTCACCTGGGTTCGCTTCCTCCTGCCGCCGCGCCGAGTTTAACCGATAAGGGGAGGACCGTCGTCCTCTCAGGAAGCTCCGACAGCACGGAGTCGTCCTATAACGCGTCAGGTGAGGAGATCGAACTCCGGTTGACTTGGTTTTGCAGGTTTACTGTTTTTGGATGATTTGAGGTAGTTAGACTTTGTTTTGAGCTTAAGTTTCATGAGAGAAGTTGTTGTGGAGGAGGAGGCGGAGCTATTGATGGCCGGAGATCGTCGGTCGGAGGCTTGCCGGCCGGCGACTGTGTTTGCACAGTGGAAGGGGCATTTTGGTCATTTTACCCATGATTTTTGAATAATTGTTAATTATTTACTGTTGTGGTAAAAGTGTTTTCACTTGGGGTAAAATGTATGTTTGGAAAGAGTTTGGAAAGCTTTGGTAAAGAAATTGGAATGACCGGTAATTAGGGTTACCCCGGTAATTGTCGTCCGACATAGGATATATTAAGGTTGGACTTGAGTATAAGCTGAGTCGTTGGTTAAGTCGGTAAAGTGTTATGGTTATCGGAAATAAATGATAACTGGAAATCCTGGAAAAATGTCGGGTCGGTAAGTGGGAAATAAATCTAATTGTTGAAAAGTTGTTAAAAGAAAGGAACTTGGTCAACACGTGGTCAAATAGAATTTCCTGGTCAAACTAGGAAAAGACCAAGTCAACGATGAAATGACTAATATAGTGATCTGTTTGTACAGTCTCTGATTGAACGTGAGACGGGCTCGACTACGCGGTTAGTTCGAGGGTTTCGCTCGAGGAGCTTTCCGAGCGGAAGGGTCGCAATAGTACTGTGAGTGGACATATTATTTTAAATAAATGCATGCCTTAATTATTGAGTTAATTGCATGGTGTTTATGATTGTTTCCGAAAATTATATCCTTCTCGGGTTCTTGAACGTATTTACATTATTACTCGATTTTCTATTTCTTCCGAAAATGGGTATAGACGGTGAGGGCCGTCCTTCGAATGGAATTGAACCCGAGACTTCGTTGGAAATTGGTTTTATGCATATATGACAAGGAATTGTTTTAATTAATTGTTTTGGGAAGAGAATTTGATTAATGTTTATTTTAAGGGTTGACCAATAAATATGCTAGCTAGAGTAGCGTGAGGGCGCTACTAGAGCTCTTAGCTCCGACCCTAGCCTGAGAGGTCAGGCAAACTACGTAGTGCACTATGAGGGTTGACCGTATCATTTTATGTAGAGCTCTTAGCTCCGACCCTGGTCTGAGTGGACAGACAAGCCTGAGAGGTCAGGTTGATATTATAAGGGTTGACCGTTATTATTCTATTTAGAGCTCTTAGCTCCGACCCTGGTCTGAGAGGACAGACAAACCTGAGAGGTCAGGTTGATATTTCAAGGGTTGACCGTATTATTTTATATAGCTAGCATAGCGTAGCGTGAGGGCGCTACTAGAGCTCTTAGCTCCGACCCTAGTCTGAGAGGTCAGACTTATTATGTTTGGTGAACATTTCTCTTCCCATATTCTTTAATTGTTTACCTTGTCATGCGTTTGTGGAAATTTGGTAATTGTGGGCATGCATAAATGATATTTGAATCATTAAAGTTTTGGGAGAGCATTAAAGGAAATAGAGTTTTTATATTTCATTTTCGTCCACTCACTCTAACAGTTTTTAAATGTTTCTCCCCTGGGCCTTTCGTTTTTAAATGCCCAGTGATGCAGGGTTCTTGAGAGGAGGTCGAGCGCGTACGAGAGTCGAGGCATAGTCGATCATTCCGTTGCTGCTTGAAATTCTTTGGGGTAATCCTCTCTGTAGACTGCTCTGACTAACCCGGTTTAGTTAGTTCAGTAGGAAGGGTTGGCCATTTCAAGGGGGTTTCGGTAAGAAGTTCCCTTGAGGTGGTCCCCGCAGGATTTACTTCGGGTAAAAGGGGTTTAACCCGGGGTGGGTCCTGTCAATCAGAGCCCATTTGGCTCTCTTATGTATGAAAGTTTATTGGCCACAAGTCAAACGTTGAATAAAATTTACTTTTAGAACACAAACTATTCTTGATGTAATTACTTTTATGGTAACTCCAGATATGAGTTCAATAATATTTGTAAAATTGACAAGTAATGATGAAACTAAAAAAGTTTCAAAAAACCCGAAAAGTTTCAAAATTCACAAAATTGCTCTTTTCTGCATCTACATCTGCATATTGTGGTGCCCCCTGTTTTACATGGTGGCGCGGTTGAAGAAATATCAAACGTTCGAGACTGAAACAAGCATAATCACGTAAAGCTGATTGTCCTAACATCGCTTCCTTAGTATCAAGCAGATTAATAAAACATTCTTCCAACCGCTGCCCCCCCAAAGCATCTAAGTTGAAGAAATGTCTTTGTTGTTCATCAATGAAATTTTCCAGCGCTTTTCTTTGTTGTCATCCGTTTGTATTTTATTCATATTTTGTATGTCTGAATGAAATCGCTAATATATTATCTTTGTTCTTGCAACTAAGAACCATTTCTGGTCATGCTAGTTGTGTTCTTAATGACAATAATTAGGATAATATGTTTCATTGACTGGTAGCTGTTGTAAAGCTGACAGTTACAAAATATGGAAGCGCTAGGACTAGCGCCTTAGACTGTGAACCGTCTACAAAGAAAAATCGTAACTAAATGGCAAAGTGACCGCTAGCCTTTGGCTAGGCTTACTCAGCATAATTCCTTCTTAGATGCTGGATATTCCATGGGTGGGCGATTAGTTTGCCAGCCTTATCTTAGAGATAATAAGTGCCCGGGCTTACTTCTTCCACAACTTGAAATGGTCATTCCCATTTGGGGTTTAGCCCTTTAGGCGCTGGGATGACTTCCCTCATGACTCATTCCCCAATTTGGTAGCGGCGACTCATGACCCGCTTGTTAAAGAAACAAGCGCTTAGTTGCATGTTTTGAAGGTTGGTGAGATGGGCTTGGATCTGTTTCGCCTCCACCAAGTCTTTGTCTAAAAGTAGGCCTTCTTCATTGGGCTCCTGACGGAACCACTCTAGACTAGCCGTTGGATGTGTTACCTCAACGGGCAGCACTGCCTCTGTGCCATACGTCAAACAGAAAGGAGTTTGTCCAGTTGCTGTGGTTGTAGTTGTTCTGAGCGCCCATAAGACTTCAGGGAGCTTATCCACCCAGAGTCCTTTTGCTTCATCAAGCTTCTTTTTAAGTAAAGTTTTGATTTTCTTGTTAGAGGCTTCTACCTGATCGTTGGTCTGAGGGTGTGCCACAGAGGCAAACTTGATATGTAAATAGTGTTCCAGTACCCAACCGATCAGCGCTTCGTTGTTGAATTGTGCCCCATTATCGGTGATTATGGTGTCTGGCACTCCAAATTGACAGCATGTTTTTCCAAATAAATTTTTGGACTCTGGCGGTGTCCATCTTGACAAGTGGGACAGCCTCAATCCACTTAGTTGTATAGTCGATAACCACGATGATGTAGTGGTATTGGCTTCTCGCCACAGAAAATTGTCCAATTAAATCAAGCCCCCATAAAGATCTTATCCATGAACCCACAATGATTGACAACGGCTCTGCTGTCGCTCTGGGGATAGTAGCGAATTGCTTGCACTTCTCACAACCCTTCACAATCAGCTCAGAGTCCTTTACCAAAGTGGACCAATAGTAACTGTAACGCATGGCCTTGTTTGCCAGTAAGCGGTGTCCAGAGTGATTCCCATCTACCCTGTTATGGATCATGTGTAAGATTTTCTACCCCTCCGCTGGCGTGACACATCTCAAAATTGGATATTTGAAACTTTGGCGGTACAACTTGCCTTCAAGTACTGTGTAATTGGTAGCATGCCTGATAAGAGTTTGGGCCGCTATCTTGTCGACAAGTAAGTCCTCGTTCTGCTTATAAACGAGGAATGGATCTATCCAAAAGGAGCCAATATCAATGTGGAAAATTTCTGCTAGTGTTTTTGTGATTGATGGTTTTTCCAATATCTCAATCCTAGCGTCACAGGAATAGGCATGTGGCTGAGCTGTTGCTAAACGCGCTAAGTTGTTTGCCCTTTCGTTGTCCGCTCTAGGGATCCTGGTAAGTGTATATTAGGAAAAGCGTACCAAGAGCATTTTTACATATCCCAAGTAAGTTGTCAGTGACCCTTCCTTGGTTTGGAATTCCCCATTAACCTGATTTACCACCAGCTAGGAGTCGCTGAAGATATCTATCTTGGTGACTCCATTTTTTAGTGTCAATAACAGCCCTGCTATGAGCGCCTCAAACTCTGTCGTATTGTTGGAAGCTTTGAATTCAAACCTTAGTGCATACTCCACATGAATCTTCCCTAGGTCCGTTACGATAACACTTGCCCCGCTATCGTTGTTGCAGGATGAACCGTCCACATAAAGGTTCCATTCTGCTTTGGTGGCGGTCTTAGCTGTGACTACCTGAATCTCCATGCCCTAGTCTCCAGCTTGATTCCCCTCCATCCACTCATCTTCTCTTTTTGTGAATTATGCGATGAAGTTTGCCATTGCTTGCCCCTTCAAGGCGGTCCTGGGTTTGAACTCGACATCGAATTCACTAAGCTCAATGACCCATTTGCTGAGGTGACCAGAATGCTCTGGGCTTTACATAACTTACTTAAGCGGCTGATTAGTCAAGACAATGATTGGGTGCGATTGGAAATACTGGAGGAGTTGCCTGGCAGTCATTATAAGCGCTCAGGCCATCTTTTCGAGGGCTGGAGATCTTGTCTCCTGTCCGCTCATCCCCTTACATCGATCTTAACAGTTCCTATCTCGATGGTCATCACATCTAACCCTAATGGCTGCACGATGTCGCCCGAGAAGCTGAGCAGCGGTTCATGATCTGCTATAAGCTTGCGGTCTGAGCGCTATAACTTTTCGTGACATGAGCAGAACATTGACGGCAAACCCGCAATCGATTAAGACTAAACCGAGGCTGAAAGTGTCCACTATGACTATGTCACAAAGAAATGGATCATCACAAGGCCCGCTTACCCCATGTTCCTCTTCTTCATGGAAAGTTATAGGTGCATACCCTTGTTTGGTCATCTTAGATGCACGATCATAAGTTACTGCGTTGACATTTCTAGGGTCGTTAGCCCTTGCATATCTTGTTTTGCTTCTGTTTGATATGTTTGTGAGTGACGCCCCGTCGTCGATCATGTTGATCTGCCGAAGCGCGGTGTTAGCCGCTATAGGCTCTCTGTCTGTCGATCATGATCATCCAATTTTCCTTCTTTGTGCAGGTGGTCCAAGGCTCTCTTTAGATGCCTACAGTCATTGGTGTTGTGGCTGGCATCTTTGTGGTGCTTACACCATCTATTACCATCTCCCTACCGTTTAGGAAACTGCACAGGTGGGGAAGGTGGAATGTGATCCTTATAGCGCTCAAATAGCACTTCATACGTTCCCATCAGAACATTGTTTACCCCAACTGTTCTTTGCTGGGTCCGGTCCTACCCCCTTGACCATGCCCTAGTTGGCAGTTCCTCTCCTGCCAGTGGCTTCCTAGTTGGCGTTTGTCCTGCTGGTTACTTGTGGGCTAGTCCCTCTTCCGGTCCTTTTTATCGGGTTCTTTGTTGGGGACTACTAGTGGTTGGATTGTTCTTCCTGTCGCTGGCTTGGCCCTCTCGCAATATGTAAGGTATTCAGCTTGGGTCGTGCTAATGGCTTCCGCCATTACCTCATCATACGTGACGGATAAAAACTTCTTGTTCAGTCGCACGAGAAACCTACCTTTCAGCAAACCCTCCTTGAACGCTGCCAAGACAATCTTTTTGTTGAAATTACGGACCTTCTGACATGAGCTGTGAACGGGCCTAGACGCTCTTATACAATTGTTGGGGTTGCCTATGGGCGGCTTGTTCCGTTATCCATTGTTCTAGTTCTGCCAATCTTCTAAGGATCACATCATTCTCAGCGTGTCTCCTATTGTTGGGCTAGCCTTGACTGACGGATGGTGAAGGAGAATTTTCCCTGATTCTTCTAGGAGAAGGGGCCTGCCGGCCTCCCAATTCTGTGGGATTAATAGGATATCAACGTTCTCGATCCGCAGACCCACTTGGTGTCTAGCTCCTCTTGTCTCGAAGCTGGCGGACTCTGATATGCTAGCATCTTGGGTTTCCCCTTTTCCCAGCTTTGCTTCAGCCAGGCGTAATTCTTTCTCCAGGCTAGCCTGACGCGTTACAGAGGGCTGCAGTTTCATGGTGAGGGCGGCTAACACTTTGGTGCCATCACCGGCTGAGGTTAGAGAAGTAAAGGGTAAGTTAGTCACTGGCGTTTTGATAACATCCCCAACTTCTAAGGGACGCACCGAAAAATTTAGGTTTCTTACGATTTCTTCCGCTGCCTTCTGGCGGCTAGGCTCGAGGGGTTGATCACTAGCGATTATCATTTTCTTTCTGCTTTTGCTATCTTATGTGTGTGGTTTCCTACAGACGGCGTCAATGTTTGGACGAGTCCTCTCCTTGGCGGGCAAGAGGGGAGTTGTTCGAAATGTTGTCCTGAAAATAGCAGTAGGCAGGTATCAGAAGTAGTGATCTCGGCTGGTGGCCTATTACTCTCTGATGCCTAAGTCAGTAAGTCTGGTAGAGTAATAGAAATAAGATAGTAACCGTACTTTAATCATTTGAGCTGCCGTTATTTATAGGCTTGCCCTGAGGAGTCACTGAGCTCACATTTCGATGTGGGAGTAAATGCTCTCCTCGGGAAAGGTAAGAAAATTATCCAGCCAAACCAACATAGTATCAAGTAGCGGTTTACGCGCCGTGCGTGTGGGCGTGTCGCTAGGCTGTTTGGCTGGCGGGTCACCCCGTTGCGTGGAACTTGTTGCTGGCTTGCTTCTCGTGCCGTTAGTGCTAGCTGGCGGGATGGTTATGATTGATTCATAGGTCGCCATAGTGCTCTGCTTAGCACATATGTTAACATTTTCATTACAACACGTATATAAAGAAAATATGCATATGCATGTAACCATAAAATCCTCATCTGAAAATCCCATAATAGGTGACTTCTTAATCAAATAAAATTCTGAATAAAAAATTGGAGATTAAATCATCCAATAGTCATAAATTCTCAAAAGAGGAAACGATTCAGATATAAATAATTTAAAACAAACGTCCACTCACAGTTTATGTCACTAGAATGGCCACATACGGATATCCTTGTCAAAGAAATGTCCGACTACCGTCCCTGATCATGGACTCCGAGTGTCAGTCCTTGATGCTATCGGGATTAGTAACTCAGCGACACAGTTTTGAAATCCTTATCCTTCTGCTTCTGCAACCACCAATATTCATCGAGTCCTCGTACTGATTCCTTGTTCCGAGAAAAGTCGATAAATACTTTATCTTGATATGAGCATGATCTCAAATTACTAAGGACACCCAAATCATTAATCCGTAATTATCACATTCTCCGATGATCTTCGAATTAACTATATCCTCTCATCCCTATATCCATATTCCATGTTTTCCCATTATTTCAACTCCGCAAGGTTACCAAATTTCTAAACATGCAACCACTTATGAGTACCAAACAAGACCTCTACTGCTCTTGCTCAGTTATGCCCAACATAACACATATCTTCAAGCTCCTTCCAGTAATCCAACCAGGCGCGGATGCAGGTGATGGTTTGGTGGGGCTTAAGCCCTACCGAAAATTTTGGGCTAAAAAAATTAAGTATATAATATATATATATATATATATATATATATATATATTTTGTTCCATCAGAATTCCGAAACCCCATATATATATATATATATATATTTTGTTCCATCAGAATTCCGAAACCCCAATTTCACTCTTCACTGAGTTCACTCTTCGATTCGATAGTTTGATACTTCGATTACGACTTCAAACTTCTCAAATCTAAACCAACTTCAGTCTGAGTCTATGTCTCTCTGACACTCTTCGGTTACGACTTCAGAAAAATCCGATCTGCAAAGCTTCTCTCTGGCTCAATGGCTCTCTTACATCAAGTTCAGATCGGCTCCTCGGCGGGCCGGTGGGCGACTGCACTGCGGCACCTCTGCAGTCTACACTAGATCGTTGTCGTCTCAGACACGGAGACACCAGATCGGCACCTCTGCACCAGAGCATCCAAATCGGCAGATTGCCACCGTCGAGCGCACTGCGCAGAGTAAGTTTTCCAATTCCTCATATCCCGATTCAAATTCCTTATTCCCGAAGTTGCCATCTTATGCTATATCTCAATTCTCGAGAGGCCGAGAGCTTAAGTTATTGGTTCTAAATTTCTGATAGGTGGACTTTTCATTTCCAGATGCCATACATATGATTAATTGATTATGCAAGGCACTTTGTTAGTGCTTGTACTCGTATTCTGGGTTTAAAGGGTACACCTGAAGGAGTAGAGGATAAAGAAAAGCTGACTCGTGTAGCTGCAGACAGCAGACCTGCCCTGCAGTATGTGTTTCAGAAAAATAAGCCTGTTACTTTTTGAATCTCCTTGTTTTTTCATCTGTTTATCATCATATAATGTTTAATTATTACTGTTATTTGTTTAATCTTGATGTCATAGGGTTGGAAGTTATAATCTTGATGATTGTATCTAATTTCAAAAATTTAAAGGGTGGCTTGGAGGGAGTTGGAGCTTTGGGCAGAAGCCGCAGAGCTATAAAGTGTTTGGCTTCGGGCTATTGTCTTAGGCTCTCAGGTTTGTGTCATATTTTCTGCTAATGTCTATTGATTTTGTCATTTTGGTGATTAGTGATTACTGCTACAGTGTTTGCAACTTTGCATAATATAGTTATGTGGTTTTTTAGAAGAATATAAGTGTAATATAAGTATTGTCTCTTCATCAATAGGTGTTGTTTGTTAGAGTAAAATGTCGAATGACTCAAATCCGAAACCGAAGAGATTAAAAAAAATTACTGGATGGTTTCAAAGAACTAATGTCTCCTCTTCAAGTTCGAATTCGATCTTTAATCCTTCCATATCTTCTCCAAGTATTGATGATCCACCTCTACCACAACCTGTACAACCACCAAATAGGGTCAATGCTCTAGAACATGATCCTGGATTGCGTTCTGCTATATGGGAATATCCGGTGAATGAGTGTGATAGTGTTCGAAAGACCTATATTTTGTTAGGGCCGTTTCAACCTCAATTGACGTTTCCATTATCAGAACATGGGGGTCAACAACGTAAGTTTCAGTATTCTTGGTTCAAGGATAATCCATGGCTTGAGTATTCAATTGCTCTTGATAAAGCATATTGCTTTCCATGTTTCCTTTTTGACACGAAAAATTCTCACCATCATACATTTACTGTTGAAGGGTTTACAAATTGGAAGAGGGTTAGTGTTGGTGATAATATGTTGATGAAGCATGTAGGGGGCATTACATCTCCACATAATGCTGCAATGCAAAAATGAGATTTGTTAAGAAACCCAAGAAAGCAAATTGAAACAATTATTGAGTCAAGGTCACTAAAAGATGTTGAAGACAACCGATTGAGGCTTAAGGCTTCAATAGAGGCTGTTAGATTGCTAGCTAATCAAGAAGCTCCTTTTAGAGGTCATGATGAATCTGAAGGTTCTTTGAATCAAGGATATTTTAAGCAAGTTATAAAATCATTTTCAAGAATGAGTGTGGATGTGGAAAGAGTTGTGTTGGGAAATGCTCCTGGAAATGCCAAGTACATTAGTCCAATAATTCAAAAGAAGCTCCTAAATATTCTAGGTAACAAAGTGAGAAGCAAGATACTTGATGAAGTTGGTCTTTCCAAGTATTGTATTGTTGTTGATGAAGCAGTGGACACTTCTAGTAAGGAACAAATGGCAATTATTCTGAGATTTGTTGATTCTCAAGGCTTGATTCGAGAAAGATTTTTTAAGATTGTGAGTGTTCCTAACACCACCTCACAAACTCTTAAAAATGAGATTTCAAAAGTGCTTACTATGTATAATCTTCAAGTGAGAAATATGCGTGGTCAAGAGTATAATGGTGCCAGTAATATGAGGGGCATTTATAATGGTTTAAAGTCATTGTTTCTTCAAGAGTGTCCTTATGCTTATTTTGTGCACTGCTTTGCTCACCGTTTGCAGTTGACATTAAATGCTACAGCTCAAGGAGTCCATGACCTCTGAGAATTCTTTTCTACTTTGAGTTTTATTATGAATTTTATTGATTCTTCTGCTAAGCGGTATTCAGCATTGAAAGAAGTGAGAAAGGATGAAATTGCAGATTTGGTAGCTTGTGGGGAGCTTCAAACAAGTAGTGGTGCTAACCAAATTTGTACTTTGCAAAGACCTGGTGCTACTCGTTGGAGCTCACATTCCCGTTCCATCAAAGCTGTAATTGAGTTGTTTGGTTCAAAAAAGATAACTCTTACTGATATGGTTAACCATGCTCCTGCGGAAGTGCAAGGACAAGCTAAGGCTGTCCTAAAGAGGTTGAGATGTTTTGATTTTGTGTTCTGCTTGATTCTAATGAACAAAGTAATGAAAATTACTGAAGTTCTTTGTCAGAGATTGCAGCAAAAATCTCTTAACTTTGTGCATGCTATGGACTTTGTCAAACATACAAAGGAGCTTCTTCAGGATATGAGAGATAAAGGCTGGACTGATTTGGTAAGAAATGTGGAATCTTTTTATGAAAAGCATGATTTTGATATGCTCGACATGGATGCTTCTTATAAGGATGGTACAGGTCGTAATTGCCAACAACTGAATTTCATTACATTTGAGCATCATTACCATATAGAAGTATTCAATGCTGTGATTGATTTTCAGTTGAGTGAGTTGAATAGAAGATTCTCAAATGAAACATCAAATCTCCTTAAACTTAGTTCAACTTTGGATCCTCATGATAACTTTAGGAATTTTAACTGTCAAGGTGTTTGCAATCTTGCAAAACAGTTTTACCCTGAAGATTTCGATAATGGTGAAATGTATGCTCTTGAATTAGAGTGTGCATTTTATGAGAAAGATATGTGTAGTGATCCTAAGTTTCAAAATTTGGAGTCCATTGCTGACTTGTGTCTCACCTTGGTTCGAACAAGGAAGTCTGAATTTTTCCCTATGCTTTATAGATTGATTTGTTTAGTTTTGACTATTCCAGTTTCTACAGCAACCACTGAAACGGCATTTTCAGCTATGAACATCATTAAGAATAAACTTAGAAACAAAATGAGAGATGAGTTTCTTGGTGATTGTATGGTCCTTCATATTGAGAAAGAATATGCTAAATCTATTACTAATAAGGAGGTGATTGAAGAGTTTGAAGCTTCATCGACTCGTACAATTAAATTTTGTTAGTTTATGCTATCATATTATATCACATTGTATATTTAGTTTAATTGTTCAGTTTGTATTATAATTTTGCATATGTATTGGAGGGAAAATGCTTAATATATATGTCCTTCCCTGACTAGATGTATCATTTTCTTTCGAGATTCTCCACATTTTTTCTTTCTTTGGTTAAAAATTTCAAGCCCACCCAAGATCGTAATCCTGAATCCGCCTCTGAATCCAACACAGGTTTATTATTACCATCACCCAAACTTACTAAACGAATTAATCAAACTCTCAATCACAACATAACCGAACTCACACCTCATGACTCCACTATCACCAATTTCTGCAAAAATTTGAAATTCCTCATCTCTCTATCAAACATAAATCCTTGAACTTTAAATCATTAATTGAAACCAATAAACTAATCAAAACCAGACAACAAAAAGAGCAACCTTCATTGTCGCCGTGCACAGTGGCACCCACGGTGGTTCTCCACTACCTTAATTCCAATTTCCTCAAAACTCAACCAAACTAACTTTCAATTATAAAAAATAGATGAAGCTTGATAGGTAGATTAACCTTGATACCTGAATTGAAACTCAACTTGTCGGTATGGGCTCAGGTTTGATCAAAAAGGAAGAGATGGATGGGGTGGTTAACACCGCTGCGCGGTTGTTTGGAGGTGGTGGTGCGGCTGTGTTTGGCCGAGACAGAGAACAAGCCGAGAGGGAATAAAAGAAAGGGGTGGAAGATGAAAATCGGTCCCTCTGATAAGTAAGGGCAGTTTCCCGAACTATACCCACCCTTCTCTTTTTTTTAACCTAAATAACAAAAATTACCATTAACTAATTACTCATTTCCTAATCTCTGTAAAATTTGTATAATAAGAACACACTCCAATTGGAGTTTCTCCCCAACTCCATTTAGTAAACTTACCCAACTAGTCATTTTAGATGAAATCGTGACAAGGGTTCCTGAACGGTAAAACTAATTCAGAAATTGTAAAACTCAATGTAAAGATGATCAAGGTAACTAATTAAAATTCGGTGTGTGACACGTAGTCATCCCTATAAAGTACCACTATGTCATCACTGTGACCCTAACAAACAAACTCGTACTTATGAGTTTTTCAACACTTAGTAATTCCCCATAAAGTACAACTACGTCACCACTATGACAGACTTGATGGCACACTATTGTCACCAACTATGACCCTACGTCACCAACTATGACTGACCCAATGGTCAAACCAAACGACAACACACCCACACAAGAACATTAACCCAAACTCTCACCACTAAGGCACAAGTCCTCGGACAAATCATGAGAAACAACTACTTACTCCATTTCAGTACCGCACAATTTCGATACACATTACAAGTCATATAAACTACTTACCCGACACATATACCGTGAGTCAACATCGACGACTCTAATAGTCCATACTTTAACTTCATCTGATATCCCACAATCCTGGAGGCTTTAACGTCAACATACGATGGCCGACACACATATCCTTCTCATTTTAAATATTGTCTAACAATACTTCATTCTTGATGATGACGTAATCTCAAATCGTCATCACATCTTTTTATAGATCATAGTCGCAAAACCACTTAAAATCGTTTTATAATGAAAATCATTCTAACTTTCCAATGGACCGTAGTCGATCAAGTCCATTTATTTTTAAATCAATAATTTGGTTTCTAAGAAAAATAATTTTATAGTTTTACGACAATGAACCATAAATGTAATAATGGTTCCACCGTGAACCAGGTGAGATATGCTCACCACATGAAAATCATCCAACCGCATCACTCCGTAATATATTAACCATGCCCATATATATAAAACACATATATATATATATATATACACGCATAATCCCACGAATATTCTCACATAATATTCTATCTAAATAATTATATAAAACCAAAACAGAACCTCAGTGAGATTTACTCACCTCAAAATTCCGCTGCGTCTTCTACCGTCACACGATAAGTCCTCAACACTTGGTCGATCAATAAAACACCTAACAATATATATAATCAACCTTAGTGCTACACAAAAGCAATAATGACTCGATCCAACCGAACGTCACACTCCAATCCTCCAAAACAATCAACCACAATTTAAACAAACTTCATCACCCCTCAACTACCCCAAAACACCCAACAGATTTACCCTCAATAGAAACCGAAGGTAAGTAAACTTCGATGAAACACTACGCACACAAAACAATAACTAAAACCGGCAAATTATATATTCACGCGCTTGTTTCGACGAGTACATGAACCTGGGACAACTCACTGCCCTGAGGATGTTAGACGCGCTGCCACGTGCCACCGCCTCAAACCTATAAACCTCACCTAAAAACCACCTACATGCAACCACAACAACCCTACGATGCCTATAGAAGCAACCAAAACCCCAGAAGTGCCGGACGCGCCTACACACGCAGCCACAAACAGCGATGCGTGGGTGTCACGTGCCTCCACCAAAACACCGAATTTCAATGAACTCCTAACATGAAATTTGAAGATCAAAGCAAGGGGAACAAGTTTAATACCTGGAGTTTCGATCAATTCGGACCGGAAACAGCTCAAAACTGCCTTGAAAGGAAGAATTTGTGATCTGCACCTCTACGCTCCAAATTGACCGTCAAAGGATACACCATCATGTTCAGAAAGAGTAGACGATCACAACAAGGGTGGTTTTAGCTCCTAGAACCACCTCAAAAGACGGGGCAACAACCGGGTCGAAACTAGGTCGTCACTGCCACTGTTGTACGCTACGTCGCCACCATAAGGAGGCTCGCACGGCGGAGAGGAAGGGATTCTGACCGGCCTCGACGTCTTAGGTGGCCGGAGCTCCCTGCAAAAATCAGGTCGGGTCAGCCGGGTTCGTGTCGGGTCGACTGGAAATCTTCGATACCGAAGAGAGAGAGAGAACGCGTGGAAAAAAGGAAAGGAAAATGGGAGTTTCCCATTTTGGAAACCCAAGTTTCCTTTTATATACTTTCCAAAATTGGAAACCTAACTTCAAACGATAATAACTTCTTCACACGTATCTAATTCACACCTGCTACATGTCCATGGACTTGTATCGTTGAGCACTATATCTTTCGTGAAGGAAGTTTTTTGAGAAACTTGACGTAGCAAAAGGTCAACCTTTGACCCTTAAATAAAACGTTTCTGAACGTCCCTTGACTCCGAACATGTCGACATTCTTCTCGAATGTACAAATACGCACCAATTCCACTAATTAATTTCCAAAAAATATTAGAAATTAATATTTGAATTTTCAGGTTATTACAATTGTTCTGATGGTGGTAGCAAATCCATTGAGATTGACCATATCTTCTCAGATCTGATTGGTTTGACAAAGAACAAGACGTCGGGGACATTAAGGTTGGATGTTGGCATCGTCAAGAAGGGTGAAACTCCAAAGATGATTGCACCAGAGTTGTTGGCTTCTAGTGGTGATGACGGCAGCCGAGTAACTGCTAGGGCTTCTGTCATGGACTCTGTGGGACCCCGCACGTTTTAACCATGGTTAATGACGAGTTACTGTGGTTTAAGTCGCATTCGGTAACTTCGCGAGTTAACTACCACGTTCATTTTCGAGTTTTTCAAAGTTCTCCAAATACCTGATTCAATGACTCGATGTCATAGTACGTGTCAACACGAGTCTCCCGATACTTTCCGACGAGGCAGTAAATCCGGTTGAAATGCCGAGAGGTAGTCTTCGACTCCTTAAGATTGTGTTGTTTCCGTTTAGTAGAGTTAAATTGTCGTAAATCGGAATTTACGTAAGGAAACGTATTAAAACGGAAACTAACCGTATTTGGGAACCTTCCATTTTGGGAAACCTTCTATGTTTGGAAACCTGCTAAATTGGGAAACTATCCATTTTGGGAAAGTTTCCATTAAGAGAAAGTTTCCATTTTGGGAAAGTTACACTTTCAGAAAAACGGTTAAGTAAAGAATTGAAGTTCAACGAAGTTTGACACTTTTTGGTTAAATTTGTAGTGTTAAATTGTTATCAGAAAATGATAACTGAAATTCTGGAAAATGTTAAGTTGACCATGTTAAGTAAAGTTGGTGTTTCACGTAAATCGGTAAATCTACTCTTGGTAAATAAATTGATTAGTGTGAAACGTTGGGTGTCCATAGTAATTCAACGAATTATTATGTGACACCCTAACGTCATTAAAATGGTAAAGGAAAGTTCAGAAGTTTAGTCGGACTTCCGGTAAATGAGTAAAGAGTCGATAACCGGAAAAGAAAGTCAAAAGGTTAAAGTGCCATAAAAGGAAATTGGTTGGTCATCTTAGTCAATGTGGACATTCCTAGTCAAACTAGGAATGTTGAGGTCTGTTGACTGTTATTGTATCATAGTTGCTAAGCTACTCTTTTCTGCAGTGATTATTGGACGAGATAGCTTACGCGGTGACCTCGGCTCACCGAGGCAGCTCTTGGAAGCTTGGAGCTTACGTATGAAACGGCAATTCCAGGTAGGGAATCTGAAACCCCCTTGGTAGTGGTTTTATATATGTATGAGAAAGTGCATGATTTTGTGTATGCTCATGGTCGATGCCTCGGGAAGGTTTTCTGTATATTAAATGATAAATGATTTATGATTGGGCCAAGAAAACCCGAGGCTAGACGTAAAAGATTTTTATACTATGATGTGATATGTTGAGCACCGTTGTCCTGATTTCCAGTGCGTGACCTGAGAGTGACGGGACCTAGTATATAGCACTCCCGCGGTGTCGATGACCGTGAACCTCCGGAGGGGCAATGCCCTGTTTATTTTAATTATCCCGCTTACGCTCGTCTCGTACAGAGTTAAGCGTGACGTAAGTGCGGTGTGCTGTCAGTTGGGCGTTAGCTATAAATGGACACTCTCGCTACTACGCGTTTTCAAGCGCATAGGTAGTTGGCCCCAGTTTGTTGTGAAGACAAACCTAGGATTCGGTCATAGAGATTCGTGAAGCCCTGCAGGCTGTATTGGTTATCGAGCGCTCTGGCCCCCCCTGTTTTAGCATACTGCACTGTTTTCCTAAAGGATAAGAAATGATGTTTTTGTGTTTCAAGGATTTTCTAAATGATTTTATTAAGAGCTCAAATCTATATGTATATATATATGATTTTATGGTTTTCAAACCTATCATTGGTGGGCCTATATGTGAGCACGCGAGGACGACGCTCACCCCTACAACAGATTGATTGCAGGTACTGTGACGGGATAGATAAAGAGAGCTGTATGTGTGGAGCTTCATTCCTTACTCGATGTTTGGTCCAAGTGTACTCCCTATTCCGGTTTTACCCTTCAGGTCATTTACCAGAGCCTTTTTCATAAACAGTAAAGGTGTCACCCTGATTTATAAACCTTGTATATTTTTATTGTTGTCGCTAAAGTTTTTAATTGACCCCTTTATTTTGACCACCTTCCGCGAAATTAGAAAAACTCTGATGAATGTTTTAAGAATTTCATGTGGTGCCACTCAAAGTATTGAAGTTTAAATTTTATTTTACTTACTAAAAGCCTACGACTTTAGGTTAATAAGTTGTTGGCACGTCCTTCGGACGTGTTGGCTTCTTATTGGCTTAAATTCGTGGCTACTGTAGTTTACCCTCTCGGGGTGCTACAGACTCTAAGGATTGGGCTTAAATTGGCTTAGGTTAGAGCTGCTAGGGTTTCCCTTGGTTGGGACTTGGCTGATGAAGTTGGGTTTGGGCTTCTAGTTTAATATTTAGATTGGTCCAGGTAACTAGTTAGCTTTCGTAGAGTATTTGATAATTTTCTACGACGCCTAGTTCACATGTAAAATAAAAGTGTTTAACTATAACGAAGTGAGTGTACTTGGGATCTCTTAGCTTATGTTTTATTTAGTACAAGTTTCATAGTTTATGTTGTATCTAGTATAAAACTTGTGATTCTATTAAAACAATATTTTCTGATGACCCTACCTATATACGTCCTGTTTGTACTCTTTATTCTAATTGAAATTGAATAACCATTGATAAAAAAATTATGTAACAAAAACGGACAGAAGGAGAAAAATGAAGGAACAAGAGGGTCGAGAGTGCAAAAAGCCTAATATATGAAGTGAAGCGTGTAGCTTTGCAAATCAAATCAAATCAAAACAAAAGAAAAGAAAAGAAAAGAAAAGCAGAGCGAGAGAGAGGGAGGGAGAAATGGGAAGCAGCAAGCCGCTGGGAACGACCGGAGAGTTTTTCAAGAGGAGGGACGAGTGGAGGAAGCACCCCATGCTTTCGAATCAGCTCCGCCACGCCACTCCCGGCCTCGGCATCGCTCTCGTCGCCTTCGGCGTCTACTTGGTCGGCGAGCAGTTCTACAACCGCGTTATCGCTCCTCCTTCGTCTTCTTCTCACTGAGACTCTACCGATTTCAGGTGACCCATTTCAATTTGTGATTGGTTATTGCTGGGTCTGAGATCCAATTGGTCTGCTGTGGTAGATACATTTTTCGTTTTAAGTTTGCTGACGTAATTGCATCAATGTACATACCTGAAATCTGTTGCATCAATGACGGTTTTGATTAGGATTTCACCTCTTTGGCTTTTAATTCTAACCCCTAAACCAACCTACATTATAAACAACAAAACTGAAAGCTGGCAGGTCACTTCTAACTGTATCAAGAAAGTAATTTAGATGAAAACCTTAGGAACCAAACATGTAGAAAACCATTCTGACGATCTAACTCCCAGGAACTATTGACAATGTAAGAGTCTACAGTTTCAGTAAGATTAATAAGATGCTCGAGATTATCAGGAACCATATTCAAAGCCGGAAGTTAATTTCATAACCATTTCCAACAATCCAACGCATCCCGTCTTGTTGAGTAGTTTTAGTTTGTAAGATCCCTTTCCGAGCAGTGGGGTGAGAACTAAGAGGTTTATCATTAAGGAAAGTATTTATTTTGAACTGATGACTTTACCTCAAAGGTTATCAGGGTGTCAGAACTTTCCACAAAGCTTAGCAAGAGCAACTGGTTGAAATGAACAGTAGCTCTAACTCCAAGTCCTCTATGTTTAGGAGTGCAAATAGCATACCAAATTGCCTGTTTAAATCTTTGATTTCCCAATTCATGAAATCATAAGCTTTTTCAAGATATATTTTCATGGGAAGGGATCTATTGAGGAGCTTCTTGTTGAGGACTAGTTGAGGACTTTCTTTTTAATACCCACTTTTCAATCACATTTTTTCATCTCAACCGTTTAGTTTATAGTTCTACATAAGTAGATCACTTATACAAATTTTCAGTTAAATTGGTGATCGTTAATGCATCAAAATAGATCAAATCAATTGATGGTTCAAATATGTCAAACAAAAGTCGTTCAAGTTTATAATCAATGAATCACATTTATGAAAGCCTTAACGATTTTCAATTTGTATGAAAATTTGTAGGGATGATCTACTCTTATATATATCTACAAACTAGACGGTCGAGATGTGAATATGCGATCGAAAATAGAGTGAATCGAAAAAGTCCTTAACAACGTGGTCCTCAATAGAACCCTTCCCATATTTTCATAGCCAAAAAATTAATCTTTCTTTTCTTACGAGTAAATGAGTGGAAGGTTCATGAGCAATCAATATATTGTCATAAAGTTTAGGCTTTCAGAGCTGCATTCAGCAAGTAAAGGCATCAAATCTATTCAGTAAGATTCTTGAAATTATTTTGTAGCTCACATTACATAGGCTGATTGTGTCTGAATTGTCTCACTGTTCTGGAGAGTCAGATTTGGGGATTAAAACAATTTAGTTGAATTAATAGGTTCCAGACTATTATTATTCATGAATATATCATGGACTAAATTGCCTGTCATCAAGTCAGGTAGAAAGCTGCATGAACCATTAGGGCATGTATCAAGGCTTGATCCTTATTGAAGTATATTTATCACTATATGCGACTTAATTGTAGTTCTGATCCCTATGATATTTTCCACTCCTGTTTGGTCTCCAATTTGTTTCTTTTTATTTATCTATTCATTTTTATTTGGTACTTTTCCACTGTAGCCCCACAGCGTCACCGCTATGATTCCTTCATTCCATTAGATGTTCTGCAACTTTTAGGGGTCAAATGTCAACCCAAGTCATCACCCCCTCTTTTCCCCTTTTTTCTCAACTCTTGGCCTCTTTTCCCCTTTTTTCTCAACTCTTGGCCATGAAAACCATAGTATTTTCTGTTAGCTTGATCGGGTCTGAGCTTTTTGGGTGTGCTTTAGTGAAAGACATGTTTGTCATGACCATAAGATGAGAAGGGTAAGGCCTAAAATTGACAGAAATGGACAAAAAGGCCTGGCACACGATACACTGATAAAAGTCGCAGGATTACAACATTATGAAAACAAATTAGACTGTCAGAAGTTGTGGGATTGACAGCCTCACTGGATATTATAGTCAATTTATTTTTGATGAGTAAGAGGTGGTTATAGTTGCTTGTTAATACTCACCGGGTAGCTCTTTCATTGTTGATTAGTGCAAGCGCATGAATGGAACCTTGTAAAGCTGGTTCATACAAGATATAGAAAGACAGATCTTGTCTATGGTTTCCCAAATCCATTTTTGGTTTAGCAAGTTCTCTTTCTGATTTTGGCTGTTCTTTCAGATTGGCTACTCAGCAAGAGGAACGAAGTCTGGAGTTTCTCATCATTCACTACCCCTTTGCGGTTTGTACTTCAATAAAAACTATCAAGTTAAATAGAGCCTTAACAAATTTGAAGGCTCTGAATTTTATTATGTAGAGGTTAGAAATATTGCTACTCTACCCCTGAATGGCTACACTAGAAAGTTTTTTTTCTTATTACAGCTACATTTGAAAGTTGCATAAGTTGATGCATGTGTTGTTTACTTCTGTTTTTCTGAGTTTTGCATGTTTGACCAGTTCTGTTATTCTTTTTGGCGTAATTATTATTTTTTTAATTTTATTGGGACTTCCTATTAAAACTTAGGGAACTGAAAACTTGCAAATCAAAGTGGCAAATAATGACTTTGTTAGAGCCTTATGCTGATGTAGGGGAAAGGAAAAGAGTGACTTTGTGAGAGCCTTATGCTGATGCCGGGGAAAGGAAAAGAGTTCCACATCCCCATTTTAACATGTTGTACAAGTCCTGTGGGACAGAATAAGAGAGCCAAGAAGTCCCAGTTCCCATTCAGAAAGTGGATTGACATTCCTTATAATTGGTTTCATAGTTTGCTGCAATTTTTTTTTTTGAATAATGGACTGGTGCGGCTGCTCTTAAGTCTCGATTAATGAAACTGTTGAATCCAGGAGGGACATTGAGTCTAAACTCTGGATTATAAAGATCTGAAATAATATCAGAAACCTCTACAATACTCATGTACTCAAACAAGTACCAACTAGCAAAGAGTAATGCTTAACGGTGACTATTTGCTTTGAAATTGTTGTGACATTTTAAAAAGAACAGTAGACATGTAACACGTTTACACATGCTAATATCCAATTCTAAATCAGTTTTCCAGCTATGTTGCTGTCAGAGTCTAAATCCGACGACATTTAGCTTCACCTTACTATTAGGCGGTAACGACCATTTGTCTAAGCAAGGAACTCGTTGTCTACCCAGGACAGACAAGACACTTAAAGTGCACATACAAAGACAAATGCCGACTGGTCCCACATTACTGATGTAAGGATTTATTGCTTGCAGAGCACACGAAAACTAAATAAAGCAAAAACAAACAACTCTTAAATAAAAAGACCTTAACAGACCGAGGGTGAAGCCCTAAGCCCAACCACTTATAGGCCAAGGACGATCCGTCATCTGAACAAGGAGAGAGAGTGCCCAACTGTTGGACCCGACTTGATTGCGTTGATGCACAGGTACCGCCGTTCTCTTCCACCATTCTCTTTTCCCACTGAGATCTATGAGCCGCTGTTTGGGATTTCTGGCCCCGACCACCGCCTTCTAGCAACCACAAATAGCGAACCAGTCGTCGTCCCGCACCACCAGACTTGCAAAAAAGCACAGCTCAAATCTCTGATGAAAATCAACACCAGAATATTGGCACCCATTGTCGCCCTCCCCAAACCCATCTGCGAGATCGAAAAACCCTGCTGCCACCACGCAAGCAACCTCCATCGTCTGCCGCGCAACTCCTCCTTGTACACCCGACGATTCAAGCCGAGATCCAAGACATTTGGACAGCCAATCCAGCCTCCAATAGCCAAACCGTCCACCTAACTCAATAGCTCATCCGGCCGCACTCAACGGAGCCGACGAGGCCAGAAACCTACGCCAAACTCCGCGGCGCAGCGAGACGAGGACAAGGAACCACCACGAAAAGTTTTCTCCAAACCCTAGGCTCGTGAGGCGCGTTCCCTCTTTACCCTCTTGATTTTTGGTTTGTAGATTGCTGCAATTCTTTCCAACACTGTCAATGATCAAGTTTAAGTCGTTTTTTTTCTGTTTCTTTTGCTCTAGAGCTTTGACAGGGTCATCTCTGAAGACATGACCTTCAGAACATTTGCTTTGAACCCTGGGGCAAAATTTCTGTCTTCCCTCCACAAAATCCCTGTAACGAAGTCTCACAAATCCCTTCTTTGGAACCACCAGCTACTAATTTTTTGGAACCCAAGATGCTGAGATGCTGTAGCTAGGACCCCAAGATGCATACTGTGGCTAGAAATAACAGAAGATGGCATATTGCTTGGTTGTCTCATGACTCTCCTGACACCAACACGCAGCTCCCCAGTCTCACCTCTGGAACATAACATACATGTAATTCATAAACAAACTATGGACATATACAAGTAACAAAAGAGAAAAAAATTATTCTTCCCTCATTTACCAAACTTGACTTAAGAATATAAACGCATCACCAGCTACTAATTTTTTGGAACTAACAAAAACACTCCACCCAGTTGTGAGTAAGTGGCGCCTAGGTTGCCCTGGATTGTTTTTGAAGAAGTAAAATACATAATTTAGTAACACTAAGTGAAAGAAACAAAAATATTAGGTTAAGCAGCATAATATCTCCGAATTCCATGCAAAATGACATAAACGGATATGATATTCATGCTAGATAATAAACAGGAAGGTCTTCATAAATAAACGAGAACAATAAATACATAAATAATGACATGTCAGTTCAAGAGTGAAACAACCGAACCAGGAAACTGAAAGTCTGGCAGACAAAAGTCACTAGGACCTCCGTAGGTATTTCTTTCCCATGGCCAGGAACATTTTGAGGATTTGACACAGTAATGAAGACACACAATTTGATGAATGAGAAAAAAGAACTAACACGAAGAAGGAGCAGCGTGTGTTTAGATTCTGGCACCATACCTGAGGAAGAAGCTACGTATCAAAGCTTTACACACTCATCATTTCTGAGGGTATATGGATCATTGAAAGACTTAATCTATAGACTTCAGATGTCAAACACATGACTCATGATACCTAGGTTGAATCACCGCCTTGTCCCATCAACAAAGTTAAATGTCTACTCTGCACTAATCACAGGGTCAACCCATGCAGTAACATGAATCAAACCTTTATTGAAACAAAAGCACACAAGACCAAGGATGCCGATAAGATTTTCATTGCTTTGTATATTGACATAACATCTTTCTCTTCAGTTACAGCAGATCTGCGTCGTGGGAAGCGGATACTAATCACACTGATAAACTCAATATAAGTTAAGAGAACAACAATTCTTGAGAAAAATTTTAAGGACTCCTAAGTTATTGTTGAAGATCGAGGATTTTTGTTGATTAAATTTGAGAGTTTTGGCCGAGGGTATCGTTATTGCCAATTTTAAATAATTATTCGTTTGGCAATTGAGATTTATTATTGTTCGTTGAACAGAAGATGAGTTCTCGCTTGAGAAGCGATCCAGATTTCGTCAGGCTAAGGTCTGTGAGTGGACTTTTTATTTTAAACCGTGGATTGTCAAGACCCATCCCGGCTTAAAACCCTTTTAACCCGAAGTAAATCATGCGGGGACCACCTCAAGGGAACTTCTTACCGAAACCCCCTTGAAATGGACAACCCTTCCTACAAACCAACTCAACAATTCCATGAATAATTTAAATCACCCTCAACTCTTGGAGCCATCATGCTCCCCAAGTCACAACTACGCTTTACTATCTTATTCCACTAACATGGTTGGGGTAATCAGAGCAGTCTACATGGAAGTTATACCTAAAACACTAAGTGAGCAACAGCGGATTAATTAGCTAAGCTCGCTCATCGGCTCCACATTTCTCATATTGTCAACTAAAAATTCCCAATCTTCACCAATAACTTAGGAGTCCTTAAAATACTTCTTAAACCTTATCTGGCAATAATCGATGGTCAGAATAATATTTAATTATCCGCCAATAATACTAAACTAGAAAATTCTAAAACCTAACCAAAACTCCTCCAAAAATTACCAAATTTAAACCATACACTCCTCACAATATATACTATTTAATGGGCATGAAAAACTGCCCAAAAAGTGGCGGCACAGCCTCCAGCTCCGCCGCTGACGGCGGCCGCCGGCAGAAATTCCGGTCAAAATTTCGGTGACCTCCGATCGCCACAAAATTTTATCAGTAGCTTCGTCTCGTCATTTGGAACAACTTTCTAGTTCAACCCGAAGGCCAATTCGGCTTCTAACTAGGGGATGAACAGTAAACCCGAAAATTTACACTTCAAAACTTCAAATCTTCAATTCTCCTTATATACTTCGAATCAAGCTACCAAATTCTAGTAGATTATAGTACTCCTAAAACCCATCCTAATCATATAAAGAACTCAACAAATGGTGATCTAGGGAGAGAGAAATCCGATTAAGAAAAATCATTGTACACATGATGAACAAATTAGAATTTCTCCCGATTTACGGCGAGTTTGGTCTGAAAACTTACCTATGAATGAAGTAGACTCGGAGGCCGATTTTTTGGGACCGGTGCGGCGGCGATTGGTGGCCGGACGGCGGCGCTGTGGCGACCGAAAGTTCCGGCAAGCGCTTTCCGTCGAGGAGAGGAGAGAGAAGGTCCGTTAAGTTTTTGATTTTACTTTCTACCTACAGTAACTTCCCCTTTTTATAGAGTTTCCCGAAATAGTAACTTCCCGTTTTTAGACCGTAACTTTCACACACGAACTCCGATTTGAGCGTGCTATGTGTCCACAAACTCGTAACGACGCCCTCTACAACTTTCATGAAGTCAACTTTACGATCATTGTACGGTTAAACGGTTACTTTAAATGGTAAAAGACCAAAGTACCCAACCGTAAAATAATTCTAGGATCGGGATGTGACATGCATGCTAAAATATTTATGAAAATTTATAAACAACATGATTTTGTTGATTTAATGAGCTGGTGGGGCTAGGAAGGTGGATTGTTCTCTTCCCGTAAGCTCCTGTTTTATGTCGGTTGAAAATTTATGTTATGTCGATTATATTTGAAAATGCATTTTTTATGGCCATAGTTTTAAGATGGTCGGGGACCCGTGCCTCATGCATGATATGCATGTTTTAATTTACGGGGGTGGAGTCATATAATAATGACTTTTCGTATTTGCTTGTTTTCTTCACCATGAAAGGTCGTCATATATATAAAGATGCTAGCTAGTCATACGGTCCCCTCACTTTAGAAGTGGAGCGGGGCAATAGTAGCCCTAGAGGGTTCCGACTCTAGCCTGAGAGGCTCATTGTCATTGGTGGAATCTCTCTACCATGAAGGATCGTCATATTACTTAGTAGCCTTAAAGGTTCTGACCCTAGTCTGAGAGACTCTCTGTCATGGTGAAACCTCTTCCCATATTTTTAATGTTGATTTGTTTTTCGAAAGAATTATTTAGGATTCTTTCCTAACGAGGCGTGCACATGGATTTTCTGGAAAATCAAAGGGAGAGCATAAATCAGTAATTTTTATCGCGCTTGGATATTATTTTTATCCACTCACTCTAACGTCATGTTTTTAAATTTTTTCCCTTGGGCCCTTCGTTTTCAAATGCCCTGTGTTGCAGGGTTTCTGAGAGGAGGTCGTGTGTACAAAAGACGAGGCATATCCACTAAATCCGTTGACGCTAATGCGGTTATTTAGGTAGCACTTTCTTGTAGATATGCTCTGATCACCCCAGTATAGTTTAGTTGAATTCGATTGGTGAAGTGTAAATGTGATTTTGGGAGCAGAGTGGCTCCAGGTGTTAGGGTTGGTATATATTATACGTGAAAATGTTGTGTATTTGCAGGAAAGGTTGTCCATTTTAAGAGAGTTTCAGTAAGAAGTCCCCTAGAGGTGGACCCCGTAGGATTTACCTCGGGTTAAAAGGGTTAACTCAGGGTGGGTCCTGACAGATGGTGTTATATGGAAACAGTATGGCTCTAGGAGTTTGTGGGTGGTTAATGAATAATTAGAAGTGTGTTTTTTTGGGTTGTTGTAGGTTAAGGGTTGTCCACTTTTCAAAGGAGGCTATATCAAAATTTCGGCATAATCTTCTTTGGAAGGCGGACCCCACATGATTTACTTCTGATTAAAGAGGTTAATCTGAGTGGGCCCTGACACACCGTGGTGGCTTGAGGAGGAATAAATCAGGCAAACACCTCCACTGCACAATCGCCTCTTTGTGACGATTTCTCTCAAACGGCGGCGAATTAGCTTCGATTACCTACCCAGACATATAGATGGAAGATCAAGCTTTAATTTTATACCCAACTCGTCAGGCTAACGACGACGCTGGCGAAGGGCTCGGGAGAGGTGAAACAGTAACTTTTTCTGATTTTCTGACTTTTTACCATCCACCTCCGGTAAAACCACTAGTCTTTTTATAGTATAGTAACTATACATTTTCATGCATAACTTTCTCATATGAACTCCGATTTGAGCATGCTACATGTCTGCAAACTCGTATCGTATCAATGTACTCTACGACTTTCATAGAGCCTTTTCTCAAATTTTGATTCTAGAAAAAAGTCAACTCTACGGCTCTTATACGATGAAACAGTTACTTAATATATATGATAAAAGACCAAAGTAACAAAAAATAAACAATTGTAAAATAATTTTAGAACCAGGACATGACATTATAATTGTTAAAGCAGTGATATTAACTAGTAGTGAGTACGCTTTATCTCTTTATTTTTATTTTGTGGTTGTCATGTTGACACCCTTGTATACTGTGCCTAAATCAGTGACTCATCTACATGTCACTAAAAGACTGCTTTAGACAAAATGGGTTGCCATATATGAACCTAGACAAAGTAGAACTTATTACCCAGATCCATGTTACCATTGGTCCATTGCTCTTTCCACTCATCTCTGGCTCAGCTTTGATCGGAGAGAGGATGCTGGGTTTTAACCAAATAATCATTCTCTGGATGCCGACATGTGGACAGATTTTGCCCCAAAATGAACAGGAACATGACGTCATCTCACCAATTAGCTCAATACTAGGTAGTAACCCGCGCGTTGCTGCGGAAAATTATGAGGATGCAAAAGATAAACAACTTCGTATAAAAGATAAAGAGCATCCATTTAATTCATAACTTGTAACTGCTATATAAAAACAAAATACAGTTGGAAAAATAAAAAACAACTTGTTACGTCCTCTTTCAACGATCTTCCGGCTCTCCTGTGAGGAAACATAGCAACTTAGCAAGCAAAGTGCTAGCAGCAAGCCAATCATGAAGTTTGAAATATGAAGATTGCTCTAAGGAATAAAGAATTAACAGCAAGCAAGAAAGTAACCAAGACCAGATTTATGCATTCAGCCAAAGTCAAAATAATGCATGAAAACATGTTTGTTTACTGCTTTCTTTCACCATTTTCACCTTTTCCCTTGTAACTGAACGGAAAATACTCCACTGTAGAACACCAACACAATAAACACTTCAAAGAATTCTAACTGATTTTCTTGATGATGGAAATGTAAGGGAAGCAAAAGGTAACTATTTTCCTCAAAATCAATTGTAAAGAATAAAAACAGAAAACAAAAGAAACAAACACAAAGTCATTTACAGAAATCTAGAAGATTTTACAGTTGTCATGAGGCAAGTAGTAACTGAAAATAACTAAAAAGTGATGAAAAAATACGAACAGATCAAAAGCCACGAACAAAAAATAAACGAAAATCGAATGAGAATGAAATTTTCAAAACTAAACTCTCCTATATCTTCAACTTTCCACGTGTTGAAAAAAACATATATAGAACTCACCTGTTCACAATAAACAAAGACAACGGCCAAGTTCTCTTCAGTAACGTGAAAGTGAAGAAAAGAGAATGACAATTGTAACAAATGTTAAATGCAAAGGCAGACAGCAACTCAGGAAGTTTGGAACAAAAAAATGAATCACCTAAGTATACTTACATGTTCATGAAACATATATATATACAGTACTCCTAAGTCCTAATCATCTCCTCTTGTTGTACTAAGATTCTTTAGCTGAAATTAGGGTTTGGGCTAATCATCAATGTTTGGGCTCTTATTCCACTGCCACCAGAAAGGAGAAGATCAAGAAAAGTGAACGAAAGAAAGATATGTGATGTTCATATCAATCCAACAATATTGATCATATTTTATATATATTGCTTACTGGAGTCAATTTCATGAACGGAATAATTACGATGGTAGGGATCAATCATTTAGCGGATTAATATTTGTTTTATATGATTCTGAGCCTACTGATATAAAACCAGGTGTACAATCTCATCTGTCATGCAGTTGCTTATGAAGTTCAATTTTCTTAAGCAGTAGCATATATAATCATTCGCCCTTCATTTACTTAATTATATATATATATATATATACACACACACTTCTCATAACACAAACTTCTCATAATCAAGGCATCAAGCTGTGAGTGTGTGTATTTTTCATCTACCTAATGAATCTCAAACAAATAGAAATGATGGACCTTGAGTCATTAAACTGAGTCTCATGTATTCCAATTCTCCAATAATATGCATCCTGAGCTAGCAACTGGTGATCGAGCTGATGAAAAAACGACATATAGTCTTACCCAGAATTAATAGTGATACCAGAATTTATAGAAATATATAAATTTATTCAAATCAAACCTTAATTATTTGGTTAATTATTTTAACTTAATGACATTTTGTTCTTTCTTTAGGAAAGAAAATGAATTCAAAAAAATAAGCAATAAAGTTTACATGAAGATACAAATTTATAAAAATTCTATAGATTTAGAGGATATGTTTCTCTCTCTCTTTCCACTTTTTGTATTATAGATGATCCTTTACATGAGCTATTGGAGTCAAAAAATGATATTTTCCTCAAAAATATAGATTATTCTAGTTTTATATGAGCTGTTAGAGATGCTCTTAAGGAACCTCCTGTATGTATTGTTTCCCACAATTTGAATATGGTCTATCTTCATCCCATTATAAGTTGCAACCAAATTAAAAATAGAAGAAAATGAGAAATTTGCTTAGGATCATGACACCAATTCCATCAGTAGCACAATTTTATTCATCTTTTGTTGTCAGCCATAAGAGATTATTAACCAGAGATTATATGATTGCTGCTTCAATTGGTCTTCTTCCCTACTGATAGTACTCGAAATAGATGCCAACATAGTTCTTCAGCTTTTTGTACAACCTTGGCCTTGACTCATTGATGAGGCTTTCAAAGGATTCAATCTCTATCTCTAAATCAGGGACACAACACAACCAAGGATATCCTCTCCTTTTCTGCATTTGTTACTATCTTGTGCACTGGGCTCTTGAACAGTCCATCGCTCAACATCTGTGCATCAAAATGAACAGGTTTTGATGGCAATTAGTTTTAGCCTAAACCATTGAGATACATACAAATTTGAAGCTTAACGTACCTCTGCTTGATCACCAACATTGATGAGAAGCGCATCGGGAACAATAGGAGCCTTATACCATTGATCATCTTTCATAAACTGAAGACCTTCCACGTCTTTATCTTGCAACAGAAGGGTGATTATTGTTCCATCTGCATGTAGCTTGACACCGAGTACACGGTCAGGCCTTGGACATGGAGGATAAAAGTTGAACCTAGCATCCATTTTCCTTTGTTTTCCATACTTGTCCAGAAAGCAATCTTCCTCTAAATTCAATGACCGCGCCATTCCCTTAAGGGCAGTTTCTGTTATCACCTGCAACTTACTGGTATATTGGTCTAGAGTATCCCTGTAGTGAACATCATTTATAGGATCAATAACCATCTTTTGATTGCTTCATAAAATTTAAGTTTTGACCATATATGCTAGCATGTTACCTAAACCAATTGGGATTTTCAGGATAAAACTCAGCTTGCGCTTTTCTGGTGGATGTAAGGTATAGTCTGTCAGTCCAATCAAGGGTTTGCTGCTCTGAAAATACCATGTCATTCCCATATCCTTGAACATCGTCGACTGGCCTCAAATATTTCTATTTCTCTTCCACTGGCATTGCAAAAAACTGTTTGGTAACTTCATGAACTTTGTCGAGGAATTCAGGAGCCATTCCATGGTTTACTACCTAGAAAACACAATACACAGCCTCAAACATCTTTTACATAGTTTTTAAAAAAAAAAAAATTTGTTATACATAGCAACTAACAGGTTCACCATCACAAAACTTGGTAGTAGATCTATTGTTCTAACTTCTAAGAGTTTCTCAAGTTGTTTGGATTCATACCAGAAAGCAACCCCATTTGGTTAGAGCTGATCTGAGTTTGTCAAATTCTTCCATACTGATTGAGGAAGGTGTGAGGAGACCAAGATCAATAACTGGAACATCCATAAACTCAACAGAAGCATCTCGAAGTGGAACTCCATCTTTGATAATATATTTTGGTGGGGGTACCAGTACTTCTCCTTGAGTGAGTTGCTCTTGCACAGTTTTGGTTGCTAATAACTCGAACTTGATAGGAGTGGAAGATTCAGCCATGTCTTCTTTCTGTGTGGATTTTCTGAAGGGTTAAGCTGCAAAGTGCTGAGTGATCTTTTGATAAGCAAATCACAGAAGAGCTGGATTTAACTGTATTCAGATAGAGAGAAAATAGGGAGGCAGGACAAAAAAGTGTCTGCTGATCTGATCTGTCTGTCTATATAAACCAAAAGAAGTCGATCCCAACCAGATCGATGTCTAAACCCGAACCCATTCTCTTTTCTTCCTTATGGTCTTCGATTTTCATATCACAATGGGGGCGACGTTGTTACCCGAACCCAGTATAGCAGCCAGATCAATTGATCCTCCAAAACCTACATCACATAATCCATAATATCATTGCCAAACCAATCCAATCCAGTGTAACAACTCCATTCTAACACTCATGTTTACGAATTGATGAGACCATTAGCCATTTGACATCAAAACACAAATGAAAGACCATCAGGACAAATGAACAGAAACCCAAAATTGATCATGACAAACATCCTTAATTACACCGTACCAACACTTATTTGAGAGACCCACGTTCACATGACTCATCTCACTAAATGAGAAGCCATTTTCATAATGCAGTAATAAGGAGCCACTTCATTTTGTGGTAATAATGAGCCATTTTCATTCTTATAGTGCATGCTATTAAAAGGTCTTTAACTGTAGTAACCCGAATTTTTATTCTGATTTATCGGTACACCATATCTGATAATAAACAAAAATACAATAGCAACGGATGAAGAGCAGATACCCCTCATTTTCATAGGAAAAAACTTGGGTAGCTACAGGTGCCCATTCAAGCAACCACCATGAGATTCCATTGGATACACTAAACTAGACTATATCACAAACAAAACAACCGTACGCTGTCACAAGCAGCGACTCCAAGTTGCACTCCCTCCATTTCAACATGTTGGAAAACTGTACCAGTTATTCTGGCATGGCTACTTTGTCCATCCATATATACCATCATCCTAGCAGACATTCTCAGGTAATAATGTTTTGAACTATCAGATTCACTTTCTTCCGATAATTTTTTCTTTCCATGCTCTTCATATAGCTAGTCCGTGCTGGCACATCAATATTCCGGCCCCACAATAGATGACCTGTCATCCATGTTTGTAGCTGCTTCAGAATCTTGCTTGCCTTGTTTAGCCTCTAAACCTACTGGACAACCTCTTCACTTCCTCTGCCGTATAGATGAAAATCTTCCTTACCATGCTGCAGAACTCACTACAAAAACACAGATTTTACAGGATTACCACATTGCAACAATTAGAATTTTAACAAGCTGAGGGCACAGTTGATATATATTTTTTTGATACAGATTTAGTAACCATCAAATCACTGGCAAGGAGATAACAGATCGGATTAGATACCATCTAATCATTTGCAAGCTTTAAAATCTCTGGTGGTTATAATTGAATATTTGAAGTACTTGAGAATTCATTTCTGCTGTGAGACTGAAATGAAGAATTAAGGAGGTTGGTTAGATCACTTACTGCCATGGGTCATCCCCAACCATCATCATATCATCCTCATCATCAGTGTAGACAACTTGCCATTTTTTGGTAGATCCACTCAGCTCACCTTCAATATCAAACATCTCTTCCAGTTTGTTAAGTAGGTCCTCATATCCCTCAAACTGTGACAAATCTACAGCTCTTCCTACTGCAATCCCTTGCATATGAACCTAAGAGGAAGACAGACAATGACGTCAAATAATAACCAATAATGCCAAAATACTTCTGAAAATGAAAGTCACAGAACAGGATCAACTACTTCAAATAGGATTACATTTGGTCAAAAACACTCCCAAATACAGACAGTCATAGCATACAAAACCCAACGTTTCCCAACAACAGTAAAACAACAGATATTATAAAGTTGAGGGCAAAGGAGAGATGAACTACCTTTGTGCAACTCCGAGTTTGCCTGCTTTGTGATTCCTGAGGTGATCTGAGGGAAGATTTCTCAGCACTTCCTGAAGGAAGATCAGATTGGTTGACATTTGATGGTTCTGAGTGTTGGTCAGATTCAGCATCAAATGAAGAAATTGGTTGGACATCCCCCAGCTTTCCAGACACTACCATGGGTGAAGTCTCTTCTGCTACATTAGAGTTGTCAAGCAACTGAATTCCAAAGAGCCTATAGCCATTCCCAATGCTTTGTCTCCTTTCCACTGAGTCTTTCATAACAGGTGACAAAGACTCCGTTACAGCTTCAACTCGATTGGACCAAAGCATTGTATTCCCAGAAACAGTAACTAGAGAATTATTGCCCGTAAAACAGAGAGAATTAGCTTTTGAAGCAGAACTATACTTGGGTGACAGATAGAGGTCTCGGCCATGCTGTGGGTCATTATATGAGAATGCCGAAGGAGATTCTGCTTGGGATTTCCACTCACCTAATACCCGAAGATCATACAGAATTAATTTTGAATCTTCAGTCAGCATGACAGAATGCAAGTGATATATATATATATATACACAGTCGAGATCTGAAGAGGACGTCCGTAAAAGAGGAAGAGTGCGGACGGGCCACGTGTCAACAACTTATTGGTTGACATAAAAATTCAACATTTTAACACACTATCTGCCATTAGCGGGTCCCACTGTAAGCTTCATTGCGTAATCATCTTCCTCATCTCAGACCAAAAAAGCATCTTCCTGATCAGGTATCAACAATCTCATTCAACAAAAGCATGGCATTGATCATATGCTTTTGCTTGATTTATTATGGATCGATCCAAAAATAAAAATAAACACTTCACATCATTATTCTCTTCTTCTTTTTTGATTGAATTTATAATCAATCAATCTCAAACCCACAGATCAGTTTTTTATCCAGCCATGAATCTAGACTACCAAACAGAGATCACAAGAAAAGTCAGGAGATCAGGACAATAGTGCCAAAGAACGCACCGGAAAGTCCATGTCATCCTTCTCCTATTTTCAACTCAATCTTCTTCCATTTTGTTTGGAGTAATTTACACCAGCTAGCATAGCCAGCCATGGCTTTGGTGGAGTTCGATGTCGACTTTGTACGGACTGTGGACTCTTCCCAACAATCAAACACAACCAAAAAAATAAGGAGAAAATAATGTTGCAGTCCATTCATTACCACCCCAGATTGTAAAATCATACCAGCTAAAAGAAGGGATTCGATATGGAGGTGGACGGTGAAACAGGTCGGACATCGAACCCGACCCACTTTGTTATAATGGTTAATAAGCTTATAAGGATGCTATTATTTTGAGTTTGGTCAATTGAATGGTGTATGGCATCAGGAAAGTGGTGAGGATTTACGGTATGCAGAGAAGTTTGAAGAGAAACCCAGAAGAATACAAATTGAATGCCAGTTCAGGGAGGCAGTACTAAAGCTTATTAGAAGATGAAGAATGTGGGACCCGCTAATGGCAAAGTGTGTTGAAATGTTGAATTTGTATGTAAACCAATAATCTGTTGACCAGTGGCCCGTCCGCCGTCCTCTTCATATCTCGACTGTATATATATATATATATTAAGAAAACAATCATACCCAGTGAAGAGAGATTTGGGGATGAAGAAGGTAAGACAGGAGCTCGTGCCCGCTTGTTTCTCAATGTAGGTTGCGAGTTTAGTGGAGCAGTCACTACCAGTGGCTCCAACTCCCAAGGTGAGACTCTATCTGGCCGCGGTGTTGATGAGGGTTCATCCCATTGGACCTGGAAAAAAATGTATAAATAGATCAGCACTGGTAGAAATGTAATTTCAAAGAAATGGAACACAACTGAAACAGAAAGTAAAACCAAGTGAAAACTATATAATTTATGCTCGTCAGAGTAAGAGCAAATAATAAAATATACAATTAAAAGGAACTTGTTCCACATTTGATTACGAATGAACACAGGTGCTAAAGAAAGACGCACATAAGTCATACTCTTCATACCTATTTAATAAGCATCACATACTAAAGGGAGCAACTAACTTCTTGCTCCCCTCTGCTTAGCTTAGCCAAAACCAAAAAAAATAAGGATAGAGAACACACCGTGGGAGTATAGGTTATTTAATGTAAGGTAGTGACCAATATATTCTTAGGTCCTTCGGCTGGAGAGGAACAGAAGAGCATTTAAGGTATAAGTGAATTAATCTTAGGTTCCTTGGTTGGAGAGGAACAGAAGATTATATGAGGTATAAGTTGGGGAATAGAAGGGAGAGTTTGGTCTTTTCATGCAATGAGATGCACTTTCAAGTGATTATATATTGAACTTTGAATTATTTAGACTTCAGAAAAGAATTATTCGTCTTCTAATTTGCGACAACCCAATAAAACTCTAACTGACCATAGAAAACATAAAGCTGAATCGACTCAAGAGGGAATCTATTTGAGCTTAGATAACCTAGTTTGGCAAGCATTTCGCATGTGCACCCACACACAAGCACACGGACGCACACATTAAACAAGGAATATAATTATAATTTCCAGTGAAACTATTTATAATCAGGTATTACTAGTAAAACCCCATCAGAAGTTATCACTATAAAAAATATGTTATTGGAACTGGTTAACACCAATATCGATCATCATTAGAAAATATATAGAACCTTTAGTGATCGCCACTCAGAATTTGACCATCCAGGTGATGTATTATCCCCAACACCAACAATCGTGCCGCTGAACCTGCAGTTCAGTAAAATATTTTAGGCCAGAAATGCTAGTGGAGAATTTTAGAAGAAAAAAAACTACGCATCGCAAATATACCTTCTTTCAGGAACTTCCTCGCCCTCAAATCTCATCTTAAACCTCATCCCGACAGAGAGTTTGTGACTGCAAGCTTCAAGGTACTTGTTGACACTTACAAGGAACTCGGATCGACTTGTTCTGCAAAATTGGGGCCAAAAAGAATATTTTACTTTTACAAAACATATATATATATATATATACACACACGTTACTTTTAAAAGAATTTTTTACTTATATATATATATATACAAAGATAAGAAACAGACAAATTAACAACAGAAAGCAGTGTGCAATCAATTGCATTAGAAAAAAATTGCAACCCTATTTAGAAAGGTCTAATTCTTCCAACAAGACTATTAGACTATAACAGAACAGTTCATGTCAGCAGTACCGGGTCCAATTCTAACTAGACATATCACCCAAGGAAAAAAACAATATGTATATAAAAATTTGGTCATATGATAAATACACTTCATATAGTAAAAAAATTATAAAAATATGTAAATACATTTTATATAGTAAAAATTTATGAAGAAATGTGGAAGTATAGTTAGACTGTAAGAACAGTGATTACGAATAGCCTCCATATGTAAAAGATGCAAGACCTTGGCTTGTAGAAAACCGAAAAAAGCGTGCCGGTTGCAATGGCATGAGATGCTGTAGCTAGGACCCCAAGATGCATACTGTGGCTAGAAATAACAGAAGATGGCATATTGCTTGGTTGTCTCATGACTCTCCTGACACCAACACGCAGCTCCCCAGTCTCACCTCTGGAACATAACATACATGTAATTCATAAACAAACTATGGACATATACAAGTAACAAAAGAGAAAAAAATTATTCTTCCCTCATTTACCAAACTTGCCTTAAGAATATAAACGCATCACCAGCTACTAATTTTTTGGAACTAACAAAAACACTCCACCCAGTTGTGAGTAAGTGGCGCCTAGGTTGCCCTGGATTGTTTTTGAAGTAAAATACATAATTTAGTAACACTAAGTGAAAGAAACAAAAATATTAGGTTAAGCAGCATAATATCTCCGAATTCCACGGCAAAATGACAAATGGATATGATATTCATGCTAGATAATAAACAGGAAGGTCTTCATAAATAAATGAGAACAATAAATACATAAATAATGCTGAACCAAGATGCTAATAATGACATGCCAGTTCAAGAATGAAACAACCGAACCAGGAAACTGAAAGTCTGGCAGACAAAGGTCACTAGGACCTCCGTAGGTATTTCTTTCCCATGGCCAGGAACATTTTGAGGATTTGACACAGTAATGAAGACATACAATTTGATGAATGAGAAAAAAGAACTAACACGAAGAAGAGAAGCGTTTTTTTAGATTTTGGCACCATACCAGAGGAAGAAGCTACATAGTGTGATAATGAGAAACTACATACAATGTGATGTAAAACAAAAAAACAGAAAGAAGAGAACAGTGATCCAGACATTGGCATCACACAGAGCGTTTCTAGGAATTACTCAAACATAAATTAAAAGATTGTCCATTGGACTTGCTCCAACACAACTTATGCTCGACACATTATTGAAAAACCTGTAAAAAGAATCAACTGTTTTTTTAAATCATACTTCCATAATAGAAAGCGAAAAAAGACCAACAGATAGGACAATGAGTCCCCTGTAAAAAATAAAAAATAATAATAATAAAATAGACAGCTCTAAATGTATGAGCTAGCAAAGCAAACACTTGCTTGAAATAAACACCACCTAAACTCAGAAGATACTGATGACCAAAAGGGAGATTATGGTATCCACTGTCCTCTGGCTTTCAAAGCTTACACACATCATTTCTGAAGGACTACTGGTATATAGATCATTGAAAGACTTAATCTATAGACTTCAGATGTCAAACACATGACTCATGATACCTAGGTATTAATCACCGCATTATCCCATCAACAAAGTGAAATGTCTACTCTGGGAACCCATGTGGTGTTAACATAAATAAAATATAAAATAAACAACAAAAGAAAAACTTAAAGCATTTGTGACACGAATACTAATGCAAGCATAATATTTCCAGTTAACCAGAATGTTCGTAACCTGAATCAAAACATAAAATAAAAAAAGCAATCAACCTCTGAATATATGCCGAAAATGCCATTCATTTCCATGCAGATCAGTTGCAACTAGTTCTTGCCAAGGAGGCTGCTGAGACATATCCTACCAAACAAACAAGAAAACTTAAAATTAGGTTAGGCACAGAGAAATGAGCAACCTAACCGTACATGAGAAGGGGAAAAAAGTGTGTATACATATGAATATGAAGTACGTAACCAAGGTAGATCTTTCATATAATAAAAGGTTAATAATTCACATAGATATATGATCCTAACCAGTGGTGGCAGAGAATCATCAGCATGCCTCCGAAGGACAGAGAAACCTCCATGTGTGCTTGTGTCAGAAGCAGTAAGTGTCTTGCAAAATGAATGAACTGTACAGCGTGGAGTTTCTGGGAGAGGAGGATCTGGGCTTGTTACCTCGCTTTGCTGATATTGAGGTTATGAAGTTAAACCAAAGAGGAAAAATTGGTTGGAACCAATTGTAACTACAAAGGACATACATTAACCACAAATGGATAATACAGTCAGGGATTACGATTATTTGGAGGGAGAGATAACTCACATCAGTTTCTGGTAGCAGAGTAACTTGTGAATAAACTTCATCAGTTTCCGGTTCAGCCTACACTCAAGTTTAAGAACTAATCATATAACTAAAAGGATGAAAACGGGCTCAGTACTGGCCCACACCAAGTAAAAAGAAGATCCACCATGGCAAATAAAAATAAGCATGATGTCACCCACCCGAAGCTGAACATTAACAACTTTACATAAAATTTTGGATGGCAGATTGAATGATGGCATTTGCTGTTCTGACATCTGATGCATTGACGCCTCCAGCTGAAAGAAGACACACCCACGTAAATAGAATGAGCAGGGAAAAATAAAATGACTGAGGAAATGGAGATTAAAACAATTCTCATGGACTTAATGATGATAGAGAATTTTCAGATACATGGAAACTTAGAAATAATTTAAGAGACTCAGAGAAAGACATCGACAGATTTGAAACCCCTAAACCCTATTACTATTCCTTAAGAAACAAAAAGTTGGTTAAATATACTCTAGGAAGCAAAAATCAAGATTCACCTAAGTAATATCATAGGTGGTATATGCTAAGCCTAGTTGAGCTCAACTTCAGGTCACAAATTCTAAGAAAATATGAATACAGATAACCAACAAGTCACTCGCATATAATTCTGATTCACTTTACCAATAGCTTAGTTTAAAATTACTAGAACAGAGAGATTTGGATACGAGGACAAGTGAAATTATTAAAAAAATAAAAAAAATCTAGACACACATCATGTCTGTTCTTTACAAGAAACCAGTTATTAAGTCACTTTATTTATCAATATAGCATGATTTGTCATTGAGAGTATTAAGGAACCCAGGCTATTCATGATTTTTCACTGGGAGTATTAAAAAAGACATTTCGAAGAAGGAAAATCCACAAACCATACAATAAGCCAAAGTATGAAAATCATGTGTGCAACCATGAGATAAACAGAACTCCAACTTACCTGTTCCATGTGTCCCTGTGGAAAGTAGTAAACTCGCTCCCCTTCACGTGGCAGGGTTACAAGGGGGCCAGCACAAGCATGCCATAGCTCCTTAAATAAAGCATCACTTGTACCTAAAAAATAGTCAACAAAGTTAAGCCTTGACACCCAATAGTGACAAACACATTTCTATTGAATACCGTATGACAGAAAGCAACCATAAACTTCTTTTTACTTAAACTATTATCACAAACTGTTCTTATATTATTTATATGGTTCGCAGAAGAAGAAACTTCAAAACTGAGGGATTTCTTAACGTGTAGGGCCTATAAAAGCTCATTTTGTGCACATTTATAAGTTCAACATTCTAAGGGCTCAAAATACTCCTACTCATTCAGTGCCTATCAGTAAATTTTGTAGGATCAAATGATGAACCTATACCTTCTCGGCATATCAAAAACAGACTATCGTACCCACGATTTTCCTTGAGAGTATCAATAACATTATTACGTCAAAATCCCAATAAAAGCAATGTCCCAACAAAATTTGTTTCCACATCAAAGCAGCATTAACATAATGAAAGTCGAAGTGCTGATCCCCACAGGTTGATTCACATACATGATTTGATGATTTTTTTTGTTACGTTCAGTAAACAAGACTACATAAACCAGACAATAACAACTTGATCAATATTTCACCTTCAATTTCTATACAGCATACTAATAGCAAGCAAAACATAATTTACAATAACGATAATGGTTAAATGGGGAACCCAAACCTGGACGGGAAGTTCTCGAGGGATGATTTGAAACCAGGACAGCCATAGCAAAACAAACCAAATATCCTCAAACCACCGAAGCTTTATTCTGCAGAAACCCTACCGTTAGAGAGTGCAAGGAACACTGCCCAACATATCAACTAAAGTAAACGAAACCCATTAGAAACACGCCTTCTTGGCTAAGGACGTCCATACCAAGAGTTTGGTGCAAATTTCCTTAATTTGACACACTTTTCGATCAAATTTTCTCATCTTAACCATTTAGAATCTAGATATATATGTATAGATCATCTCTACAAAATTTCAGCTGATTTGGTAATCGTTAAGGTCTCGAAAACGTATAAATACAATGAACGAACTGAATTTGTTCAACCTCAACCGTTCGTGTTCTTCTCTGTAAATCACAGTTTTAAATGCCTTACGATAACCAAATTAGCTGAAATTTTGCAGAGATGATCTACTTATATATATCTAGAAACAGAACGGTTAAGATGAGAAAATATGATCTAAAGGTTGGTCAATTCAGGAAATCTTTATCAAAGTTTAGGTAAAAATCCCATTAGAAACTAGCCCAAAGAGCCTAATACTTAACATGCAAACTACACATCAACAAGAACTTACTTCAAATTATTTACCATAAGGACTGAAGATCGAAACTTTTGGGATGTAGCTTTGTTTTGGTAACATGGGCATCATTTTCAGTAAAGTAACTTCAAAAAATGAACTTTTCTACAGAAATGCAAAATTAGCAAGCCAAAAAGCAACAAAATCAATAAACCCTTTCCATCCTAGGCGATCTAAAATCAAAAACAATTAAAGCAAGCCGTGCCATTTTGGGACCAAGCAAAGAAGCGTCTCTTGATCTCTCTTACACACACACAGAAATCTAGTTTCCCAGTAAGGACCAGACCAATTACCAAAGCCTCAAAACCCCGATTTCACGAAAGCAAAGACAAGAGTTGAAATGGTAAAAAATAAAATCAAAGCCTTGACTGAGAGAAGTGGGTAGGTACCTGAGAGATGAGCTGCCGGACGAGACTGGGTATAAGTTAATGAGGGTTTGTGAGAAGAAGATCGAGAGAGGACGGATTAGGATCGGAGGAGGAGAGAGTTTGGATGACAAGGTCGTGTTTGGTTGAAGCCGACACCTTTACTCTGTTTCTTTTTCCATTTAAATATTTATCACTGTAATTTTCCTGGCTTCTATTAATTACTTTCTGAAAAATAAAAAGAGGGAGTTGGCTTTTAATTAATTAAAAAGAGAGAGAGAAAGGTTTGGTGTTGAGTGATGGTTGGTTGGTTGGTTGCATTAGGCAGGTTTGCACCTGAGATATTTAGGTTGAAGTGGAACTTTTAAAGTTTGATCTTTAAATCATAATTTGTATTTATGTTTTTATTTTTTATTTAAAATAAAATAAAATTATAAACAATATATTCAAAATATCTAGATTATAATTAAGACTTGTTTTAAGATCCAGTAGGGTCTATTAATACCATTTTAATACTATTTTCTTCTTTTCTTCATCCACAATTTATTATGTTAGGACCCGTCCCGAGTTAAATCCCTTTAACTCGAAGTAAATCCTGCGGAGACCACCTCAAGAGAACTTCTTACCGAAACCCCCTTGAAATGGCCAACCCTTCCTACATTCCAACTCAGCACTTCCATGAGTATCTAACAACAACCCCTAACTCATGAAGACATCCTGCTCCCTAACCTACTTAACTAGCTAAACTGGGTTAGTCAGAGCCTGCACCACTGGGCATTTGAAAACGAAGGGCCCAGGGGAGAAACATTGAAAAACCGTCAGGGTGAGTGGACAAAAATAAATATAAAAGCCCTAATTCCTTTAATGTTCTCCCTCTAAGTTTTTCTAAGAAAAACTGCATGCAAGTAAAACATAAACAATGTCTTGGCTCAAATATAAACAATTATGTGGGGTGTTAACCTCATCCACGAGAAATCCCGACCCGCTCTACCACAAGAGGGTCCATTGACCAACTCATCAGGGAGGGTCCTGACCTGCTCTATTCGGGAGGGTCTATTGACCAGCTACTACCGAAGAGGGTCCCGACCTGCTACTATCCGGGAGGGTCTATTGACCAGCTACTACCGAAGAGGGTCCCGACCTGCTACTATCCAGAGAGGGTACCCGCTCCATCTGGAGAGGGTCCATGCTAGCATACAATCCTTATATCCTTTTCCCTTTTAAAAATCCCTTTAAAACCTGTAAAACCTGTAAAACCTCATAAAACCTCGTGGGAATAATAAATCGAAAACCCCTTTAAATCCGTGAGCCAAGTTCCTCCTTTTAAAATCATCCCCCTCCATAATCCCAAAACTGTGATAATCAATAAACCATACCCCGGGAAAATCCTTTAAAAATCACGGGAAGGGTATGAACCTCTTTCCCGGTTTGTTTGCCTTTAAAATCCGTAAATCTCATTTTCCCAAATCACCGTAAAACATATAAATGGAGGAAATCATATATGCAGGAGAAACCAATTAAAGTATATAGCATGCAATTTAATTTAAAACAAAAGTCCACTCACAGTACTATTGCGACCTTCTTCCCGCTCGGAAAGCTCCTCGAGCGAAACCCTCGAACTAACCGAGTAGTCGAGCCCGTCTCACGTCCGACCAGAGACTGTACAAATAAACCAATATATTAGTCATACCATCGTGGACTTGGTCTATTCCTAGTTTGACCAGGAACTCATATTTGACCACAAGTTGACCAAGTTCCTTTTTATGACACTTTAACCTTTTTAACTTCCTTTCCCGGTTATCGACTCTTAACTCAATTTACCGGAAGTCCGACTCAGCTTCCGAACTTTCCTCAATCACTTTAACTTGACGTTAGGGTGTCACGTAATAATTCGTTGAATTACTATGGACACCCAACGTGTCACATTAACCAATATATTTAACCTCGAGTCGATTTACCGATTTAACATTTTCTCAGAAATTCCAGTTAACATTTGTTTCAGATAACCAAACACTTTAACAACTTAACCAACAACTCAGCCTATACTTAAGTCCATCCTTATTATATCCTATGTCGAACGACAATTACCGGGGTAACCCTAATTACTCGGTCATTCCAATTTCTTTACCAAAGCTTTCCAAATCCCTTTCCAAACATACCTTTTATCCCAGGTAAAACCACTTTTACCATAACAGTAATTAAATAACAATTATTCAAAAATCATGGGCAAAATGACCAAAATACCCCTTTCTGTGCAAACACAGTCGCCGGCCGACAAGCCTCCGACCGACGATCTCCGGCCATCACTAGCACCACCTCCTCTTCCACAACAACTTCTCTAACCACAATCCAACTCGAATCAAAGCCTAACTATCCTAAATTAACCATGAACAGTAAAAACTCCAAAAATTCATCCCGGAGCTCGATCTCCTTACCTAGCTCATTATAGGCTGTCTCCTTGCGAATGGAGCTTCCAGGGAGGGCGGCGGTCCTTCCCTTACCCACCAAACTCGGCGCGAATGGCGAAGGAGATCGACCCAGGTGAGCTCCAACTGTAGCAGTTCCTGTTGCAGGCTTCCTCTCCCTCTCCAGCGTTCCTCTGCCACGGATGGCCGCCCAGATCGACGGCGGAGGTGGAGGCGAGTCGACCGGGACCGGTGGCGCGTCAAACGGTGGCCGGTGGAGGGAGAACAGGGATGAGCACAGTGCGGAAGGAAGAGGCAGTCGCGCGCGAGGAGGAAGAAGGGGAAAAGAAAGGAAATAAAGGAAAGAGAGGAAACCGAGGGAAAAGAAGGAAAGAAAAGGAAAGGAGAGAAAAATGGAAAGTTTCCCGAAACGGAAACCTTTCTAACTCCTTTAACATTTTTCTTTCTTCTTCAAAATAGGAAGTCGTCACCCAAATAAAATTCACCGAAAATTTCTAATTATCTTCTCAAAATCTACTCACTGAGAATTTAATTACTGACACTTTTCCAAAATAGATACGGTAATTTCTAATAGTAGACGGAGAAGATAACTTTTATTAACTTCAAAAGATTCGGGGTGTGACATATTATATATATAATTAGATGCCTGTAATTTTAATAAGTTTCTTTAGATCATTCAAGTAAGTACTTTTCATTTTCTTCTTTTGATATTTAGTACCCTTTAGTTCTTTTTTTGTTACAGAAATGGCCTACGAGACCCTAACAAAAGAAAACAAAATTACAAATTGGTGTAAATATCTGTTTTCCTAATTCTTTAGGTACCAGCAAGATCATCTAGGAATGTATTGATAGCATGTATAGGCACATCCTCAAATGTGATCAATCTCAAGTCATGAGTTGTGCTATTTTTGGACAGTGCATCAGCCATCATGTTGGAATTCTCTAAAAACATCGTTGAGTTTAGCATTCTGAAATTTCTGCATCAAGAAGGAGCATCTAGTAATGAGGGAACCAAGACGATGTAGCCTGACATCTGGCTTCTGCATTAGTTGAGCTAGGACTGCAGAATCAGTTTCTATTTCTAGCCTCTCAATCTGATGATCAGCAGCTAACTTGAAACCATAGTAGAGACCCCAAGCTTCTGCATCCAAGATATCTCCAATGCCTAGGTTGATTTGGAATCCAAAAAGCCAGTTACCTAAGTGTTCTCTGATGACACCTCCAGCACCAATCTTGCTACTACTAGTTGCACGAGTTCCATCAACATTAAGTTTATACCAGCCTTCAGGGGTCTGCTCCAGGAAAATCTTCTAATATTCAGCACAGAGTTAGCTTTAGCTTTGGCTTGAGCATTGGTCCAATTAAGAATTTAATCCCATATAACTTTGTGAGGATACATATGCATACTAAAATGAGTTTCAAAGACAGCCTTATTTCTCCATTTTCACATATGCCAGCAGGATAAACACAAAAAGAGTATTCCATTTAATAGCATTTATGATATTATTGTGGCAGTGGATCTGAGCAGACATCTAACTGCTCCAGTCTAAAGAGAAAGAGTTAAGGATAATACCAGGTTTAGTAAAAAGATTTCAGATGGCCTTGGCTCTAGGGTAGTCTCTGAAAAGATACAGAAGAGTTTCATCAACTGCATTACAAATAGGGCAGGTAGGATTTGTAGAGAAACCTCTTCTCACTCTTTGCACATTTGTTAGGATTTTCTTGTGCATCATAGTCCAAAGGAAAGTTTTGATTTTAAGAGGGCATTTTAGTTTCCATACACAAATCCAGATAGAGTTTAGGGCATCATCATGATCAAAAAAGGAGGAAAAAGCAGACTTGATAGAAAAAATCTCATTAGAAGTAGCTTTCCAAATATGCTGATTTGGCCCACCTTCATCTAAACTATTATCTACATTAACAATATGTTGAACAATTGATTCATGAACTACTTTTAAGAGTGAAATGTTCCAATCAGTGTCACACTAGAAAATCACAAACAGTAGCTCCATCTACAATAACCACATCAGGTAGAGAGAAGTTTATGAGAGGGCAGTCCATCATCCAATGATCATGCCTGTTTCCGTGTAAACTCGTGGCCCCTTTGGCGGGTTGCACGGTTCCAGAAATAGCGAACTTCCTTGTACTCCGAGTTTTCCTGTGTAAAGAACAAACACGTCAAAGGGCGTCCCCGGGTTTACCGAGGGAAGCCACTCCGATGCTTAAGTCAGACACTGTCAGATAAGCAGAAAACTCAAGAGTAGTTAAGGAATTGTCCGTCCCCTTACCGGGAGGTCCTCACCGGTATTTATAGTAGCATTAAAGGCAGCACTTTGTCTTTTTCCAATGTGGGAATGAGCTCCCTTGCTTTGCCTCAAACTTACAATGAACTGGGCCCTGACAAAGGACCCAGAGTGGCTTCTCAAGTCTGACTGGCCTTTGGCCCTGTAAACAGTACTTCAAGCATAATAAACGATGCATATTTAATAATTGACCACACTTGGTGTTATTTCTTGAATTGTAACCCGGTAAAGGAGAAATATTAGGTTCCACATATAAACAAGTCCCCCAAGTCCTCAGTCAAGGGGTACGCTTGGGTGGGGACTTGAAACCATTTCTTTACCGGGTTACAAGGGTATCATCCAGACCCGGTGTACCCAGTCCCCCAAGTCCGTACGCAAGGGTGCCCCGCAGACACGTTGACTATGGGAACTGAAAATGACGTCTCCGTGTTGTAGTGGGGGAAACTGAAAAGTTTTCGGTTTGAAGTGGGGGAAAACGAAAAGTTTTCAGTTTTGAAGTGGGGGAAACTGAAAAGTTTTTCGGTTTTGGGACGCGGCATGCGCGACACGTGTCGATTTTCTCGAAAAACCGAAACGTCCCTTCAGTGTACGTCTCTCAAACGTCCCTTCAGTGTACGTCTCTTAACTGTATAAATAGGGGTTGAGGGTGACAGTTTTGTCGTACCTTCGAAATCGAAAACTTTTTCGTGCTTTTGCTCTCGTCCTCTGTTGTCGCTGTGCTTGTTGGATTTCCAAACGTAAATCGACCTCAAAATCCTTTCAAACCCTCACAAGTAAGGTACTGTTCTCTGTTCCGATGTTTTTGAGTGTTTTGGATCGATATTGTGTACTGTTTTCTGGGATCCAAACTGGGTTGCTGCGTTAGTGTGTGCGTTTATCGTTGTGGTCACCGGGTTTTTCTGGGTTTTTGACGATGTTCCCGTGTTTCTTGTTTTGCAGATGACAAACCCCGCAATGGATGTTCATGTCCCCGAGTTTGCCTCAGTTACCTTCACTGATGGGACCGCTCTTGACCCTCCCGGGTACTCGCTGACCGCGGAGGAGATTGTGGAGCTAAGGAGCAATTGGAAGATTCCCGAGTCTGTTGAGATTCAGACTTTAGAACCCGAGGATCAGTTCTTCGCTCCCGGGGATGGGTGGACGCTATGCCACGAGTACCAGCTACGTTGCGGTCTGTCACTCCCGCTAAAGGTGGAAGTGCAGTATCTCCTGGCTGCGAGCAACTTCGCCATCGGGCAAGTTGACCCGAATATGTGGAGGCAGCTGCTAGGGTTGTGCGTGATGTACAAGGTGTTGAAGCAGCAGATGCCGAGCTACCACGAGTTACACGCCATGTACCGGGCCGAGTACTCCCGGAAGGCGGGTTTCAGTGGGACCATCCAACTGAAGTCCAAAGGGGTCTTCAAGAAGATCATCGAGGACCTGCCGACCTCCGTGAGCCGGACCTGGAGGGAAAAAAGTTTCTTGATAAGAAACTTTCAAGACCCGGGACACGCGTTTCAAGTACCGGGTGACTTCCAGCCACTGATGAGTAAGTCCTTTCTCTCCGGATTCTTCTTTCTTTTCTCTTTCCCGGGTTATAATTATATTGTACGTGTTGCAGATGTTCCCGACATTCCTCTGGAGCCGGTGATGGAGAAGAGGATCCGGAGGATGCTATGGGCCTTCAGAGGTCAAGATGACCGGAGCTCGTACCGGCTTTGCAGGCTGTATGTGTACAGCCGTTGCCGGTTGATGGAGCTTCCAGGTTTGTTTCGTTTTCCTTTACAATTTTTGTTGTTTACATGCTCCGGTCTAACAGGTTATACCTTTTGTTGCAGCTCTCCTCCCGATGGAGTTCACGAAGCGAAAGAACCCGGGAATATACGACGGGTTCGAGGACAAGGCTGTATGGGCCGGGATCCGGGCGCAAGGCACGGAGGGGCTGGCGTACGATATCGACCTGACATCGAAGGCGGCTTTTCTGCGCCCAGACGCCGAGCAAGGGGAAGCTCGGCAGTTCCACGTTGACGTCTCATATTACAACGAGGTTCCCGCGTACTTGGCTGAGATTCTCGGGCCAGAAGTCTACCCGGAAGGAGAGGAGGTTGAAGGGAATCCCTCGGAGGCGGACGATAACCCGGTATTTGAAGAACCGTTTGCCGATGAGACTGAAGAACCGGTGGAGGATGACGAAGGGGGTGAAGAGGTTGGAGGGTTGGAAAGGGAAATAGGTAGTGAGAACCCGGAGGGGAGTGAGGGGAGTGACGAGGTTCTTGAAGTGGAGCCCGTGCCTTCTCGGAAGCGTACCCGGGAGGCATCCAGCTCGGGGAGGTCCGAGAGGAGGAAGAGAAGGAAGGAGAGGAAGGAGAGGAGGGAGAGAAAGCAGCAGCGGGACACTACTGAAATAATGGAGGAGTTGGCGAGCGCAGGAATGGCGGACGCGGCCATCCAAAGGATGGTAGCGGATTTGAAGAATTGCGCCGCTGACTCCTATGTCCTGGAGCACGAGGACCCGTTGACTGTAGCCCGGAGGGCGCAGGAGAAGCTGATGCGGGTAAGTTCGTCTTCTGCTTTAACTCGTTATTTGTTTTGTTTTTGGTTCCTTGCACTAACCCGTTGTTTTATTTGTGTAGGCTGTCAGGTTGTCGTACTTGGCGACTGACCGGCTCATAACCGAAGGCATCCCCGAGCGAGAGAGAGTCCTCAGGGATGATCTCCGGGCCGCCCGGGACCAGGTGACGGCGAGTGAAGAAAACCTGGCTCGGGTCCGGGAATTCGCAAGCGCGTCGAGTGCGAAGTTGGCCGAGGCGGAAGAACACATAGCAGACCTGGTGGCCAAAAACTCTGAAATGGAGAATGTTATCGAAGGTCACCGGGAGGACCGGTGTGCTCAAGACGCCGCGATAGCCCAGCTGACCGAGCAAAACCAGGGGCTGCAGCAACAGGTCACCTCCCTGGAGCAACAAAAAGGAGATTTGCTCCAGGCAGTTTCCCGGGCGAAGGACTTAGCGGTCTCCGAGTTTCTGGCGAGCCCAGAGTTTGACCTGAAGCTGCGGTCGGCCAGGGCCGAGGCTCGTGCCGAGATAGTGAGCGCTGGGATTCGCCAAGGCTGGCTGGACAAGGCTGGTTATGACGGTCATCAAGGTCATGTCAGACCCGACGAGGCTGCAGGCACCTCCCGGTCGACTCCTGCCGTGGCTGCGAAACCTAGGGCTCCTGCGAACCCGGCTCGGAGTCCCCCAGTTCGTTCTTCAGCAGCCGGGAGAGGTGCTTCCCGTGGTGGGATTGTGGGTGGTCCTAGGAACCGGCCACCTCTGCGTAGGGGTCAGTTCATCATACAGCCCCGGGGAGGTTGTGGCGGTTCTAGCACTGGCGGGGGAAGGGGGTCGTCAACGGAGCCTTAGGATGTTTTTCAATTCTGTAACAGATTAGTCTACCTGTAGCGGTTTGCTACTTTTTGTAATTGATATTTTTGAAGTAATAAAATTTTTCCTTCTCGCAATCCTTCCTGTGCCAAAACACGGTAACCTGATAAGTACAAAAATGTACATATGACGCCGGTTTGCCATGTGAGTAAAGATAGTGCCGCTAAGGCTTTAAAGGCCGCTAGGGCTTTAAGGATCCGTTAGGAATTCCAACCCGATGCATAACCTGCAAGTGTTGAGAATTCACACATAGTGCCGGGTTGGCATGTTAACATTATAAAGTGAAAAATAGGGCCAGTAAGGCTTTACGGGTCCGTTAGGACTTCCAAGGGCGTCTTTGCCAAATAACACGGTAATCTGATGCAAAATATGCAAATGTGATAATTTACACATATAATGCCGGTTTAGCATGTAAGTAAAAATAGTGCCGCTAGGGCTGTATGGGTCCGTTAAGACTTTCAACGACCGAAACAAGGCCGTGATAGGCTTGCAATATTTCATGTCATGGAGATTATCGGAGATTATCGGAGATTTATCGGAGCTTGGCGAGTTTTGACCATGAAATAAGGCCGTGACAGGCTTGCAATATTTCATGTCATGGAGATTATCGGAGATTATCGGAGCTTGGCGAGTTTTGACCATGAAATAAGGCCGTGATAGGCTTGCAATATTTCATGTCATGGAGATTATCGGAGATTATCGGAGCTTGGCGAGTTTTGACCATGAAATAAGGCCGTGAAAGGCTTGCAATATTTCATGTCATGGAGATTATCGGAGATTATCGGAGCTTGGCGAGTTTTGACCATGAAATAAGGCCGTGAAAGGCTTGCAATATTTCATGTCATGGAGATTATCGGAGATTATCGGAGCTTGGCGAGTTTTGACCATGAAATAAGGCCGTGAAAGGCTTGCAATATTTCATGTCATGGAGATTATCAGAGATTATCGGAGCTTGGCGATTAAGGCATACAAGTAGGGCCGCTAAAGGCTGCATTCACTTCAACAAACTTTTTAATAAAACATAACCCGGTAGGGGGATTCATGCATTGTGGGCCTGAGAGGCTTTGTATACAACATTTATGAACAATAAAATTGGACATTCATAGATAACTCGGTACCTATTTGGGGAAGAGATGCAGATGTTGGGCGTTCCATGGTCGCGGAAGCGTAACTCCATCTGTACCCCGGATGTAAAACGTTGCCGGGCCCACGACTTCAACAATTTCATATGGACCCTCCCATGGAGCTTTAAACCCCGTTGGCTTAGGGATAACCTCCTTCATTACCCAATCCCTGAGTTTGAGTGGGCGCTTGATAACCCGGGAATTGTAGTGTTTAGCCACCTTTTGCTTCTTGTTGATATTTCGGAGATGTGCACGCTCCCGGCGTTCCTCCAGGAGGTCCAGGTTAAGGCGGATGCCTTCATTGTTGGTTTCCCTGTCGAACAGTTGTACCCGGTCACTCGGGACTTCCATCTCTACCGGGATCACTGCTTCAGAGCCAAAGGTCATAAGAAATGGGCTTTCCCCATTGGCTTCTGTTGGAGTTGTCCTTAGTGCCCATAAAACCTCTGGAAGTTTCTCAGCCCATAAACCCTTTGCGTCCTCCAGCTTTTTCTTTAGGACTTGCTTGATGAGCTTGTTAACGGCTTCAGTTTGTCCATTAGTCTGCGGGTGTGCAGGGGAGGCATATAGGACCTTTGTCCCATTGGAGTGTAAGAATTCCCGGAACTCATCGTTGTCAAACTGCGTCCCGTTATCTGTGATAAACGTCTCCGGGATTCCAAACCGGCAAAAGACATTGTTCCAAAGGAATTTCTTAACATTTGCGGTCGTGATCCGTGCCAAGGGTTGAGCTTCTATCCACTTGGAATTATAGTCCACTGAGACAATGGCATGTTTGAGCTGTCCCGGAGCTGTGGGTAGAGGCCCGATGAAATCAATCCCCCACATGCAAAATGGATATGGAGAAATTATTACTGATAGTGGGACTGATGGGGCACGGGGAAAGCTTGCAAATCGGTGACATTGAAGGCAGGAATCTACGACGATTCTGGCATCGTGTTCCAAAGAAGGCCAGTAATATCCCATTCTTAGGGTTTTGAAAGCCAGGTTACGGGCTCCAAAGTGATTTCCACATACCCCGCTATGAAGCGACTGCAAAACCCGGTCTCCTTCCTCGGGTGTAATACACTTCAAATCAGGAAAAGTTTGTCCTCGTCTTTACAGTTTCCCATCATGGATACTATACCGCGCCGCTCGAACCCGTAGTCGTTTGGCCGCTACCGGGTCCTCAGGTAGGGTTCCATGTTGGATGAAGTTGATGAACTCATCCATCCAAGACGGTGGCGGGTTTGTCTCTACCGCGAAAATCTCAGAAAAGGAGAGTGAGATGCTTGGTTTCTCCAATGTCTCGACCAGTAAGCTTTTAAACTCGGTATTGGAATCGTCCCCTGTTGCAATCCTAGCCAGGGTATCTGCTCTCACATTCTGCTGCCTCGGTATCTGAGTAACCTCAAAGGTGTCAAATTTCTCCAGCAAGAAAGCCGCTAACTTTTGATAGGACGAAAGATGTGCTTCCTTTGCCTGAAATCCGCCGTTAACCTGCTGCACTACCAGCTGTGAGTCACTTAGTATGCGGAGATGCCGTGCGCCCATATCTTTAGCGAGTTGGAGCCCTTTGATTAGGGCTTCGTACTCAGCCGTGTTGTTCGATGCTTTGAAGTTAAAGCGTAAGGCATAGTCAAACATATTACCCTCCGGGTCTACCAATGTAATGCCTGCTCCACATTGCCTCTGATTGACTGATCCATCTACAAATATCTGCCAACTCTCCGGTTCGGCTTGTGTAGGAAGAGTTTCAGCAACTGTTGAATCTGCTGGGATTAACTCGGCAATGAAGTCTGCTGCTGCCTGCCCTTTGATTGCCGTTCGCGTTTTAAATTGCAAATCATGCTCCCCCAACTCAATTGCCCATTTGACCAGTCTTCCCGAAGTCGCCGGGTTTTGCAGAACCTGCCGTAGCGGTTGGTTGGTGAGTACATGGATGGAATGTGCTTGAAAATATGGTCTTAACTTCCTTGCTGCTACAACCAAGGCCAGGGCCAGTTTTTCAATATCTGGATAACGAGTTTCAGGATCATTGAATCCTTTCCCAGTATAGTAGACCGGCAGTTCTTCAGAGTCTGGCTTTCTTATCAAGGCACAACTGACAGCCGTTTGAGACACCGCCAGGTACAGATAGAGTATTTCCCCAGGGTTTGGTCTGGATAAAGAAGGGACTGACGCCAAGTATTCCTTCAACTCTTCAAAAGCTTGATTGTGCTCTTCCTGCCATGTAATCCGCTCGCGGTGTTGACTCTTGAGAATTTTGAAGAAGGGGGCACATTTATCTGTTAACCTGGATATAAACCGGGATAAGGCTACCAGCCTGCCAGTAAGTTGCTGAACTTCATTCCTGGTTTTTGGCTGTTGCATGGCCAAGACGGCTTGAATTTTGTCGGGGTTTGCCTCAATTCCCCGAGCGCTGACCATAAACCCGAGAAACTTTCCTCCTGAAACACCGAACACACACTTCTCCGGGTTTAACCTCATCCCCTTGCTCAAGGCAATGTCGATGACGGTCTCCAAGTCATCCGGGTGTTTGCTTGTCTCCCGGCTTTTGACCAGCATATCATCTATGTAAACCTCCATAGTATCCCCGAGTTGGTTTGCAAACATGCCCACTACGAGGCGCTGGAACGTGGCTCCTGCATTCCGGAGTCCAAAAGGCATCACTCTGTAATAATACATCCCCTTGTCCGTTGTAAAAGATGTGTGCTGTTGATCCGCGGGATTCATCGGAACTTGGTTAAATCCCGAGTATGCATCTATAAAGCTCAACTGGGGGTGGCCCGCGGTTGAATCCACCAGTTGATCAATCTTTGGAAGGGGAAAACTATCCTTCGGGCAAGCCTTATTCAGATCTGTGTAGTCGACGCACATCCTCCACTTTCCGTTTGCCTTCTTGACCATCACTACATTGGCCAACTATGTTGCATCTCCAATGAACCCGATGTCTTTAAGACGTTTAACTTCTGCTTGAATGGCCTTGTACTTCTCTGCGCAAAATGCACGACGCTTCTGTCTTACCGGTTTAACACCCGGGATAATATTGAGGGAATGTGTCATAACGTCTGGAGAAATCCCGGGCATGTCTGCATATGACCATGCGAACACCTTCTGTTTCCGGGTTAGCAGCTCAACCATCCGGGTTCTGACCTCGGGGTCAAGGCCTGTGCCAATGCAAATCTTCCTCTCCGGGTATTCTTCTGAAATCTGAATCCATTCTGTTGCTTCAATTGGGGCTGGCCGGGGGAACTTGGCAGGATACTTCTGGCTCTTCTTTTGTGCCGTCTTGCTGATGGGCAAAGAATCCGGGTCATCCCTGGGGTCATCAGGTTTGTCAAATGGAGACAAGGAAAAACCGGCCGAAAACATCTCGTGTTGGGACTGGGTTGCTATTGCGTTGCATCTGACAGCGGCTTCTTGGTCTCCGCGAATTGTAACCCAACCCCCGGGCGTGGGCACCTTCATAAGCAGCATGTGACCCGCTATAAAACTTTGTAGGCCCCAGAGTGCATCTCTCCCGAGTATGGCATTGTAGGAGGATGGGCAGTCCACAATTATGAAGGGGACTACAATTCTTGTGGACTGGTGCCCGGTTCCAACTGTAATCGTTAGTTGATCAGACCCCAACGGTTGAGTCGTCTCACCTGAAAAACTGATCAATGGCTCGTGGTTCCTATAGAGCTTATCTCGTCCTCTTTTAAACCCCTTATAGCAACTGCTGAACATGACGCTGACAGCGGCTCCCGTGTCTATTAGAACCCTCCGAGTTCTCCAGTGATCAATCTGAAGAGTGATAATGAAAGGATCATTGTGATGCACTTTCAGCGTGTCTTCAGACTGAGAAAATGACACGGTATCCCAAGGAACCAGCTCCTTGCGGCATTCCTGACGAAGCTGCATTATCTCAAACTCCGGGCCTCTTGGGCAGAGTCTTTTGGCCCGGTGACCGGACACCCCTTGGGTGCCACCCCCGTGAATCGTCATTATCTCCCCATATACTTCAATCAGGTTGACACCTGTGGCGGGTGACTTATACTGCTGTAACTTGCCGTTCTGGATCATGTACTCAATGGTGTTCCGAAGAGAAAAGCACCGGTCGGTTGTGTGGCCAGACTCGTTGTGATAGGCACAATGTTGCCCGTTGTCCGGCCCTGCCCTTTTGGGAAACTTTCTTTTTGGAGCCGGGGGAACTTCATTCCTATGGCGGTTCCAAATTTCTTCATAGGAGGCAGTCAAGTTGGTCAACACTTCATATCGAGGGATGTAAGTGTTCTTTTCCTCCCGGGTTGGATGACGAAGGTATGGAGCCTCTCTTGGTTTCTCCCTTGGTCTGTTTGAACTTTTGCCGTAGTATCCCTGGCCACTCTTATGCTGCCCTTCCTTTTTCCATCCATCAGCTCGCTGGCTTGTGAACCCGGTGTTCGTCCGGCGTTCCCCGAAGGTGTCGTACTCGGCTTGAGCTTGCCGAGTTACTTCATTAATTAGATCGTCGTAGCACCTGAACCGCTGCTTCCTGAGCTCCACCACAAAGCGGGTTGGTTTGAGCGCCTGTAAGAACGCCTCTGATGCTACTGACTCGTCCAAGTGCCCACACTTGGAAGTCGTGGACAGCCAACGGGTTACAAAAATTTTCAGGCTTTCATCATCCCTTTGCTGGACTTTGAATAACGAAGTGGTGCTTCGGTTGGCACTTGACAGAAGGATAAACCGGGACAGGAACCTCTGTGTCAACTGACCATAGGTCTCTATTGACAAAGCCGGTAACTTGAGGAACCAACTCAATGCCTCCTCACTGAGTGTTTCCTGGAAAGCATGGCATGCTTGGGCGTCTGTGAACCGGGTTGAATCCAACTGAGACTGGAACAACTCAAGGTGTGCATACGGGCACCCCATTCCGGCATATCTCTTAATCTTAAATGGCTTTGCTTCTGGTGGCTTTTTGTCTGCTTGAACCCGTGCGGAGAATGGGCTTGCACGGGTAATAAAGGGTTGATATTGTTGTGGTCCCGTTCCCGAGTTTAGCCGCTGCTCAAGTTGGGTCACAGTTTGTGTCAACTGTAACAACAGCTGGGTCTGGGCATCTGCTGGGGGAAGTGGTTGATTTAACAACGGCTCTGGGGGTGGAGGAGGTCCTGTAAGATTGTGATTAAACAAAGGATTGGAGAGATGGATCATTTGTGGATTTGGGTTAGGGTGGGCAGTGGTTGGGAGAATATCGGGTGGTATGTATGCACTGTCAAAAGTTCGCGGGTTTCCACAACCCGGAGGATTCCCTTCTGGGGTGATGATATCAGCAAGTCTGGCTGACGTCCCCATGGCATTCGCTCTTTGAGTTAAGGTTGCTTGAAGAAGCCCATGCTCGGCCTGGATAGTCGCTAACTGCTCCCTTACCGTTATTAACTCGGCATGTTCTCAAGTAGATTGCTCCTTTTGAGCGAGAAAGTCCTTTTTCAAGAGCTCGAATGCTGCTGCCAAATCTGTTTGGCCAAACTGGGTCCCGGAGGTCCCTGGGTTATCATCCCCTGAGAAATTAAGCCTTCTAGTTGGATCTTGTTCTCCTGCCATTTCCATCGTCCTTCGAAATACGTATTGGGAGGTCTTGAGTTCGGCTCTCAACGAGAGCACCAATTGTTTCCGTGTAAACTCGTGGCCCCTTTGGCGGGTTGCACGGTTCCAGAAATAGCGAACTTCCTTATACTCCGAGTTTTCCTGTGTAAAGAACAAACACGTCAAAGGGCGTCCCCGGGTTTACCGAGGGAAGCCACTCCGATGCTTAAGTCAGACACTGTCAGATAAGCAGAAAACTCAAGAGTAGTTAAGGAATTGTCCGTCCCCTTACCGGGAGGTCCTCACCGGTATTTATAGTAGCATTAAAGGCAGCACTTTGTCTTTTTCCAATGTGGGAATGAGCTCCCTTGCTTTGCCTCAAACTTACAATGAACTGGGCCCTGACAAAGGACCCAGAGTGACTTCTCAAGTCTGACTGGCCTTTGGTCCTGTAAACAGTACTTCAAGCATAATAAACGATGCATATTTAATAATTGACCACACTTGGTGTTATTTCTTGAATTGTAACCCGGTAAAGGAGAAATATTAGGTTCCACATATAAACAATGCCAAAATTTAATATTTTTTCCATCTCCCACATATCATTTGAGGTTTTTTCTAACCAGATTAGCCCCATGCATTATGCCTCTCCAGGTGAGAGCAGTCAGAAGGAGCAGTGAGCTTAGGATCAGCAATGCACCGATGTTTCAGATATTTTGCATTATAAATTGAGGCCTATAAACAAGTATCTTTCTGATAAAGTCTCCAGCTAACTTTTGTAAGCAAAGCTTGGTTCATGTACAAGTTTTGTCACATCCCGGTTCTTAAAACCATTTACGGTCGGTGATTACCTAAGTTACTTTGGTCTTTAACCGTGCCGTAGTAACTGTTTTACCGAGAAAGGTCAAAAAGTTGACTTTTCGTTAGGTCATGAATTTGGGGAAACTTCCTTCATGAAAGTTGTAGAGGGCGTCGTTACGAGTCCGTGGACACGTAGCACGCTTAAATCGGAGATCGTATGAGGAAGTTATGGTCAAAAAACAAAAGTTACTATTTGGGTGAAAAGCCTATATATAGTGAGTTACTGGGGTAATTCGGTGAAAGGGTAAAAATCGAAAAAGTTACTGTTCACTTCGAAATTTCCTCCGAAACCCGACAGATTTTCCGCCGGATTTCATCACCGGATTTCTCCTCCGTCCGGCGGAGTTAGGGCGCGTGCTAGGTACCGAATTGAAGCCTGCAGCGCCACCTTCAAGTTGGTGGTGGCCATCGGAGCTGGGTCGCCGCCGTTTAAGAGAAATCACGGCGAGAAGGGGGGACCTGTGCACTGTTCATTGACACCGGATTTCTCCTTCTTCCGGCCACCTCCCGGTGAGTTCTTTATATGGTTTTGATGGGTTTGAGGTGTACATTAAGCCCCTAGAATTTGGTAGCTAGATTTGAAGTGTGTAGGAAGAATTATGGATTTGAAGTTTGGGTTGACTTTTGGATTCGGGTTGTGTATTTCTTGTCGATTGACCTAGTTAGGGGCCGAGTTGGCCTTCGAGTTGAACTAGAAAGTTGTCCCAAATGTTGAGACGAAGCTGCTGGTAAAATTTGGTGGCGATCCGAGGTCGCCGGAATTTTGGCCGGAATTTTTCTGCCGGCGGAGCCGCCACTTTTTGGGCAGTTTTCTTGCCCATTTAAATGGTAAAAATTAAGGGAAGTCCAGTAGGGGCAGTTGCTAATTTTTTTGGAATTTATTTGAGGCGTTAAGTATGTTTGGAAGGTTTGGGATTATTATTTGTGTAATTAAAGGATTATCGGTCGTTTAGGGAGAACCGGCTAGGCGTGAGAGCGTGTTTAAGAGTTTGTACGCTATTTGGAGGGTTAGAGGCCGACACCCACACTTTTGATAGATGGTTAAGGTCGAACGCTATGGGTAGAGCGTGTTATTATTGCCCTCACTATGATTATGGGTTTAAGACCTGTTTATATGTTTTTGTACAGGACGTGGGGGAGCTCTAGCTGAGCAGCCATCTAGTAGCCGGCAGACCTAGCGGCATCTGCGAGTGGACATTTGTTTTAAATTAAATTGCATGCTTTATACTTTAATTGATTTCTCCTGCATATATGATTTCCTCCATTTATTATGTTTTACGGTGATTTGGGAAAATGGGATTTAAGGATTTAAAGGCAAACAAACCGGGAAAGCGGTTCATACCCTTCCCGTGATTTTAAAGGATTTTCCCGGGGTATGTTATTCTTGATTATCACCGTTTTGGGATTATGGAGGGGGATAATTTAAAAGGAGAAATTTGGCTCACGGATTTAAAGGGGTTTTCGATTTATTATTTCCACGAGATTTTACAGGTTTACAGGTTTTAAAGGGACTTTGGAAAGGGAAAAGGATAAAGGGAAAAGGATTGTATGCTAGCATGGACCCTCTCCGGTTGAGCTGGTCAGTAGACCTTCCCGGATAGAGCAGGTCGGGGACCCTCTTCGGTTGAGCTGGTCATTAGACCTTCCCGAATAGAGCAGGTCGGGGACCCTCTCTGGTGGAGCCGGTCACTAGACCTTCCCAGATAGAGCAGGTCGGGGACCCTCTCCGGTGGAGCCGGTCATTTGACCTTCCCGGATAGAGCAGGTCGGGATTTCTCGTGGATAAGGTTAACACCCCACATAAATGTTTATAAATGAGCCAAGGCATTATTTAAGTTTTATTTGCATGCGGAGTTTCTTAGAAATACTAAGAGGGAGGACATTAAAGCAATTTAGAGCTTTTAAATGTTATTATTTTCGTCCACTCACTCTAACGTTTTCAATGTTTCTCCCCTGGGCCTTTCGTTTTTAAATGCCCAGATTGCAGTGCTCGACCTATCTAGACCACTTGGAGGCCAAGCATAGTTACCGCCGTTTTCCACACTAACAGTAGGTTCCGGGTTAACCTACTTGTAATATCTCTATGTTTATGCTTTTATCCTAGACGCTCTGATACACATCGGGTAGTTTGTTTGTTGGAGAACTCTTAGGGACTTGGAATGTTATGTATCATTTACATTTGAGATGTTGAATTAATTGTTGGATTTTATTAGATGTGTATCATGTGGAGTTGTTGGTTATTGGGGAGCAGGATGGCTCCAGGAGTTTCGGTTGGGTATTGGTATTAGAAGTGTACTGTGGGTTATTGCAGGTTAAGGGTTGTCCACTTTTCAAGGGAGACTATGTCGATTTTTCGGCAGAATCTTCTTTGGGAGGTGGTCCCCGCAGGATTTACTTCGAGTTAAAGGGGTTTAACTCGGGGTGGGTCCTGACAATTGGTATCAGAGCATTAGGTTATCCGATTCCTTCATACTACTATTTGTACTTAGGAGTATCTAGTATCTATAGAGTGATGGTTTGACCATGGCAGACCATTAGCATTTATGCATGAGATACTGGGTATTCCTTGAGTATTTGTAGTAGTTAATCCAGTGCTGATGTTATACATGGTACTAAATGTTTTTCTTCCTCAGGTAACTATGCGTCGTGGTCGTAGTCGAGCCCGTAGGGGAAATCCTCCTAGTCCTCCCAATCCTCCAGAAGGAGGGGATGCGGGAGCGCCAGCTGATGGTCAATTGGAACAATTCTTCAGGCGACTCACTACCTTTGCCTCAGACATTAATTATGAGAAGGCTCGTAGGAATGGAGCCCGGGTTTTCTCCCATGCCAATGAGCCGTTAGATGCTCTCAACTGGTTGGAGTGTATGGAAAAGATGTTTGTGCAGGCTGAGTGTCCTGAGAGCAAGATGGTGACCATAGCTGTTCAGTTTCTGGAAAGGGAAGCTTGGCATTGGTGGGTGGATTTGAGCAGAGGTTTGGGCGATGGAGCTCAGAATATGACTTGGGGTCAGTTTACCGTTCATTTTAAGGAGCGTTATATCAATCCAGCCCACATCAACCGTATGAGGTTGGAATTTCTGAATCTGAGGAAAAGTAACAATGTGACAGTGACAGCCTTTGAGCAGCGCTTCAGGGAGTTGGCATTCTATGTACCTGACTTGGTTAAGACAGATGAGGAGAAGATTTACTACTTTGTCCAGGGACTTGGCGGTATATATGCCAGTCAGATGACAGCCGTACCTTACCAGACTTTCCAGCAGGCCTTGATGTTTGCTATGCATATTGAGGCGCAGGAGTTAGCAGTTGGTCCCCTACAGAGTTTTGGTGATTCTAGCCGAGTTCCTCCTAGGCGGGGGACATCTACCTCGGGTTCAGGATCCTCTGCTGGCAGTGGATATAGTAGTCATTCGAGTTCCGGTTCCGGAGTTCGAGGAAAGTTCAAGAGGTTTGGCAGGAGACATCCTAGGAACCGGTCTGGTGGACGCTTTTCTGGACAGTTTAGTGGTGGATCTAGTAGCCAGAGTGCGGCCTCAGGTGGCCAGTCATTTCAGGTGGGGCAGAGTCAGCAGCAGACTGTGGGTTGTTATCATTGTGGTCAGCTAGATCACTATAAGAGAGAGTGCCCTATCCTGATTCAGAGATCCATGTTTGATCCTACTCAGTCATCGGGTCAGTTTCCAGCGAGTGCTTCTGGCAGCAGTGCTCGCATGTGGGGTCCAGATAGAGGCAGTGCTCAGCAGAACAGAGGCGGCAGAGGACGTCCCACCACTACTCATGCTAGAGTGCATGCCATGACTCAGCAGGAGGGTCGTACTTCTCCAGAGGTCATTATTGGTACGTTATTAATCTTTGGTCAGCCTGCTTTTACTTTGATTGATCCGGGTGCTACGCATTCCTTTATGTCGAGTAGATTTTCACTCCATGCCAATGTGCCAACCTCCCCACTCCCAGGTGAGTGGCGTGTATCTCTGCCTTCTGGAGATACAATGGAGATTAACTGGGTGTGTAGTGGGTGTGAGGTGTTAGTAAATGGACTTGTATTCGAAGCTGACCTAATTCCTCTGGATATGATAGAGTTCGATGTAATCCTGGGTATGGATTTTCTGGAAGCCCATAGGGCCATGGTAGATTGTTTCCAGAAAGAAGTGGTATTTCGTAGTCCAGGATTGCCGGAGGTTATATTTCAAGGAGAAAGAGAGATTCTCCCAAAGTGTTTAATTTCAGCTGTGGCCGCTAGGAAATTGCTGAGTAAGGGTTGTCAAGCCTACCTAGCACATGTGGTGGATACTAGTATGGGGGAAGTAGGTTTGAATGACATACCTATAGTTAAGGAGTTTCCAGAAGTTTTTCCAGATGAATTGCCTGGATTGCCACCCGAAAGAGAGATCGATTTTACGATTGAATTAGTTCCTGGAACCGCACCTATTTCTCAAGCACCATATAGAATGGCCCCTGCCGAATTGAAGGAGTTGAGAACTCAATTGCAGGAGTTGTTGGATAAGGGATTTATTCGGCCAAGTTCCTCTCCTTGGGGTGCCCCGGTGTTGTTTGTTAGGAAGAAGGACGGTACGCTGAGACTTTGTGTGGATTACAGGAAGCTGAATCAAGTTACTGTAAAGAACAAGTATCCCTTGCCCCGTATTGATGACCTGTTTGATCAATTAAAGGGGGCAGCAGTCTTTTCGAAGATTGATTTGAGGTCGGGGTATCATCAATTGCGGATTCGGGAGAATGATATAGCCAAGACTGCTTTTCGGTCACGTTATGGCCATTATGAGTTTGTGGTGATGGCTTTTGGGCTTACCAATGCACCTGCAGCCTTTATGGACCTCATGAATAGGGTGTTTAGCCCATACCTTGACCGGTTTGTTATCGTGTTCATAGATGACATTTTGGTTTATTCCAAGAACGCAAAGGAACATGCAAGGCACTTAAGGTTGGTCTTACGGACTTTGAAAGAGGCTCAGCTGTACGCAAAGCTCAGCAAGTGTGAGTTTTGGCTTGATAAAGTGGGGTTCTTGGGCCACATTGTGACGGCCGAAGGTGTTAGTGTGGACCCCCAGAAAATAGAGGCAGTTGTGAGTTGGAGGAGACCCACTAATGTAAAGGAGATACGGAGTTTCTTGGGTCTAGCTGGGTATTACCGCCGTTTCGTGGAAGGCTTTTCCAAGATTGCGGCTCCTCTTACTAGATTGACAAGGAAAGGTGTAAAGTTTGAATGGTGTGAAAACTGTGAGCAGAGTTTTCAAGAATTAAAGAATCGTTTGGTGAGTGCTCCAGTTTTGGCATTACCTGATGATAGTGGTGAATTCGTGGTGTATAGTGATGCATCTGGACAAGGGTTGGGTGGTGTGTTAATGCAACATGGGAGAGTCATTGCCTATGCTTCTAGACAATTGAAGTTGCATGAAGGAAATTATCCCACCCATGATCTAGAGCTTGCAGCGATAGTTTTCGCGTTAAAGTTATGGAGACACTATCTTTACGGAGCTAAGTGTCAGATTTTCACTGATCACAAGAGCCTCCGTTATGTGTTTACACAGAGGGATTTAAATCTGAGGCAGAGGAGATGGATGGAACTACTGGCAGATTATGATATTTCCATTGAGTATCATCCAGGAAGGGCCAACTTAGTGGCCGATGCACTTAGCCGCAACCCTTCCGTCTCTTTGGCTCATATGAGAGCGGTTCGGGTTCCGCTTCTCTATGAGTTGCGGGCTACTGGTGTTGAACTCTGGGAAGATGAAGTAGAAGCCTTGGTGGCTAGTTTCCAAGTGAGGCCAGTTTTAATTGATAAGGTGCGAGAGGCACAGTATAATGATCAGTCAATAGTACGGTTGATTGAGCGGACACTTGATGGGACAACAGTTGACTTCTCGGTTAGAAAGGATGGAACTTTGATGTTCAAGAACCGACTTTGTGTTCCAAAAAGGAATGAGGAGCTTAAGTTGGAAATTTTAGAGGAAGCTCACAGTTCCGCATATGCAGCACATCCTGGAAGTACAAAAATGTACAAGACCTTGAAGAATCATTATTGGTGGCCGAATATGAAGAGAGAGATTGCGGGATTTGTGATTAGGTGCTTGATTTGTCAACAAGTAAAGATTGAGAGACAGAAACCTGCTGGTTTGCTTCAGCCTTTGCCTATTCCCGTGTGGAAGTGGGATGACATTGCTATGGATTTTGTCTTTAGTCTACCACGTACTCGAGATGGGCATGATGGTATTTGGGTGATCGTTGATCGATTGACCAAATCAGCACACTTTCTGCCGGTGAACAAGAAGTATACTGTGGAAAGATTGGCGGAATTGTATGTCAATGAAATTGTGAGACTTCATGGGGTGCCAGAGACTATAGTGTCAGATCGGGATCCTAGGTTTGCCTCCCGATTTTGGAAAGCTTTACAGGCAGCTTTGGGCACCCGATTGCAATTCAGCACAGCCTTTCATCCTCAGACCGACGGGCAGTCCGAAAGGACTATCCAGACTTTAGAGGACATGTTGAGGTCGTGTGCCATGCAGTTCTCAAGAAGCTGGGACAAGAATGTAGCTTTAATGGAGTTTGCTTACAACAACAGCTACCATTCCATCATTGGTATGTCTCCGTTTGAGGCACTTTATGGACGACAATGTCGTACACCTTTGTGTTGGAATGAAATTGGTGAAAGAGAGTTGTGTAGTCCTGACTTGATTCATGAAACGAATGAGAAGATCAAGATTGTTAGGGACAAGTTAAAGACAGCTCAGAGTAGACATAAGAGCTATGCAGACAACCGAAGGAGAGACCTTGAGTTCCAAGTGGGCGATTGGGTATTTCTGAAACTATCACCTTGGAAGGGAGTAGTACGTTTCGGCAAGCGGGGAAAGCTTAGCCCAAGGTACATAGGCCCTTTTGAGGTCATTGAGAGGGTTGGTCCACTTGCTTATAGATTGGACCTACCTCCTGAGTTGGCGAAAATACATAATGTCTTCCATGTGTCTATGCTTCGTAAGTATGTTACCGATCCATCCCATGTGTTGCAAGAGCAACCGGTTAATTTGAAAAGAGATTTGACTTATGAAGAATTGCCGGTGAAGATCCTTGATAGGAAGGAGCAGATACTCAGGAACAAAACCATTCCTCTAGTGAAGGTACTCTGGAGGAGCCATGAGTTAGAAGAAGCAACATGGGAACCAGAGGCTCGGATGAGGCAGCAGTACCCCCATCTCTTCGAATGACAGGTATGTAATTTCGAGGACGAAATTTTTATATGGGGGGGAGAATTGTCACATCCCGGTTCTTAAAACCATTTACGGTCGGTGATTACCTAAGTTACTTTGGTCTTTAACCGTGCCGTAGTAACTGTTTTACCGAGAAAGGTCAAAAAGTTGACTTTTCGTTAGGTCATGAATTTGGGGAAACTTCCTTCATGAAAGTTGTAGAGGGCGTCGTTACGAGTCCGTGGACACGTAGCACGCTTAAATCGGAGATCGTATGAGGAAGTTATGGTCAAAAAACAAAAGTTACTATTTGGGTGAAAAGCCTATATATAGTGAGTTACAGGGGTAATTCGGTGAAAGGGTAAAAATCGAAAAAGTTACTGTTCACTTCGAAATTTCCTCCGAAACCCGACAGATTTTCCGCCGGATTTCATCACCGGATTTCTCCTCCGTCCGGCGGAGTTAGGGCGCGTGCTAGGTACCGAATTGAAGCCTGCAGCGCCACCTTCAAGTTGGTGGTGGCCATCGGAGCTGGGTCGCCGCCGTTTAAGAGAAATCACGGCGAGAAGGGGGGACCTGTGCACTGTTCATTGACACCGGATTTCTCCTTCTTCCGGCCACCTCCCGGTGAGTTCTTTATATGGTTTTGATGGGTTTGAGGTGTACATTAAGCCCCTAGAATTTGGTAGCTAGATTTGAAGTGTGTAGGAAGAATTATGGATTTGAAGTTTGGGTTGACTTTTGGATTCGGGTTGTGTATTTCTTGTCGATTGACCTAGTTAGGGGCCGAGTTGGCCTTCGAGTTGAACTAGAAAGTTGTCCCAAATGTTGAGACGAAGCTGCTGGTAAAATTTGGTGGCGATCCGAGGTCGCCGGAATTTTGGCCGGAATTTTTCTGCCGGCGGAGCCGCCACTTTTTGGGCAGTTTTCTTGCCCATTTAAATGGTAAAAATTAAGGGAAGTCCAGTAGGGGCAGTTGCTAATTTTTTTGGAATTTATTTGAGGCGTTAAGTATGTTTGGAAGGTTTGGGATTATTATTTGTGTAATTAAAGGATTATCGGTCGTTTAGGGAGAACCGGCTAGGCGTGAGAGCGTGTTTAAGAGTTTGTACGCTATTTGGAGGGTTAGAGGCCGACACCCACACTTTTGATAGATGGTTAAGGTCGAACGCTATGGGTAGAGCGTGTTATTATTGCCCTCACTATGATTATGGGTTTAAGACCTGTTTATATGTTTTTGTACAGGACGTGGGGGAGCTCTAGCTGAGCAGCCATCTAGTAGCCGGCAGACCTAGCGGCATCTGTGAGTGGACATTTGTTTTAAATTAAATTGCATGCTTTATACTTTAATTGATTTCTCCTGCATATATGATTTCCTCCATTTATTATGTTTTACGGTGATTTGGGAAAATGGGATTTAAGGATTTAAAGGCAAACAAACCGGGAAAGCGGTTCATACCCTTCCCGTGATTTTAAAGGATTTTCCCGGGGTATGTTATTCTTGATTATCACCGTTTTGGGATTATGGAGGGGGATAATTTAAAAGGAGAAATTTGGCTCACGGATTTAAAGGGGTTTTCGATTTATTATTTCCACGAGATTTTACAGGTTTACAGGTTTTAAAGGGACTTTGGAAAGGGAAAAGGATAAAGGGAAAATGATTGTATGCTAGCATGGACCCTCTCCGGTTGAGCTGGTCAGTAGACCTTCCCGGATAGAGCAGGTCGGGGACCCTCTTCGGTTGAGCTGGTCATTAGACCTTCCCGAATAGAGCAGGTCGGGGACCCTCTCTGGTGGAGCCGGTCACTAGACCTTCCCAGATAGAGCAGGTCGGGGACCCTCTCCGGTGGAGCCGGTCATTTGACCTTCCCGGATAGAGCAGGTCGGGATTTCTCGTGGATAAGGTTAACACCCCACATAAATGTTTATAAATGAGCCAAGGCATTATTTAAGTTTTATTTGCATGCGGAGTTTCTTAGAAATACTAAGAGGGAGGACATTAAAGCAATTTAGAGCTTTTAAATGTTATTATTTTCGTCCACTCACTCTAACGTTTTCAATGTTTCTCCCCTGGGCCTTTCGTTTTTAAATGCCCAGATTGCAGTGCTCGACCTATCTAGACCACTTGGAGGCCAAGCATAGTTACCGCCGTTTTCCACACTAACAGTAGGTTCCGGGTTAACCTACTTGTAATATCTCTATGTTTATGCTTTTATCCTAGACGCTCTGATACACATCGGGTAGTTTGTTTGTTGGAGAACTCTTAGGGACTTGGAATGTTATGTATCATTTACATTTGGGATGTTGAATTAATTGTTGGATTTTATTAGATGTGTATCATGTGGAGTTGTTGGTTATTGGGGAGCAGGATGGCTCCAGGAGTTTCGGTTGGGTATTGGTATTAGAAGTGTACTGTGGGTTATTGCAGGTTAAGGGTTGTCCACTTTTCAAGGGAGACTATGTCGATTTTTCGGCAGAATCTTCTTTAGGAGGTGGTCCCCGCAGGATTTACTTCGAGTTAAAGGGGTTTAACTCGGGGTGGGTCCTGACAAGTTTTCTTTATACCTAAGCCCTCAATACTTTTAGGATGGAACACAGTCTCACATTTCACCAAATGAATCTTCTTTTTATTCTCAGTTTCACCCTAAAGAAAATTCCTATTAAGTTTATCCAATCTGTCACAAAGGCTAATGTGAAGCTTTACAGTCTGCATTGCATAAATTGGAATGAAAGAGGTAACATATTGGATTAGAGTAGCTCTTCTAGCCATACTTAACACTTTACTTTCCAGCCAGCAAGTCTATTTTGAGCTTTGTCAAAAAGACTTTTATAGGTAAACTTATTGACTCTAGAATGGATTAGAGGCATGTCAAGATATTTTTCTAGGTTATTAGTCAATGGGGAATCACAAATTCTACTGATCTTAGAGGCTAGATTTTTGCTAATGTTTGGAGAGCAGAATATGAGGGATTTTTCAAAGCTCACAGCTTGACCAGAAAGGGAGAAGAAAGCATCTAGACAATATTTAAGCATGTAAGCTTAGCGGGAGGAAGCCTCCACAAAAAGCATTTAGTCATCAACAAAGAAAAGATGTGAGACCTTAGGTCCAGACTGAGAGACACTAACTGTTTTCCAGTGTCTCATACTAACTGCATAATTAATAAGGTGGGAGAGTTTTTTCATGCAAACGACAAAAATATAAGGAGAAAGGTGATTACACTGTCTGATGCCCCTTTGAGCTCTAAAAGTATCAATCAACCCTCCATTAGGGCAAATCTGAAAGCTGGTGGTGGTGGTAATGCAACTATTGATTAGTCTCACTAAACTATGGGGGATTTTGGTTTCATAAAGGACCTGTTGAATAAAGCTTTAGCTAAGTCTATCATAGGCTTTAGCTAAATCAACCTTCCAGGCAAGAAAGCCCAAAGCACCTCTAAATTTTTTTTAAAATTTGAATAACATTTCTTAAGTAATCATGATGTTATTAGTAATATGTCTACCAAGAACATAACTGACTTGATTTGGACTGATAATGGAATTCATCAAATGCCTTATTTTAAAAACAATGATCTTGGAGATGATTTTGTAAATAGTGGTGTATAAACTAATTGGCCTCAAATTAACCATATGCTAAGGACCATCAATTTTAGAAATAAGAGCAATCAAAATATGGTTAAGACTAGTAGGGATAGAACCTGATGAGAAAGCTTCCTTGACAACATTGAAAATCTCACAGAAGTAGATATTCCAATGGTGTTGATGAAAATTGCTGAGAAGCCATCATATCCAAGGGCTTTCAGACCTCCTATAGCAAAAAGGAAGTATTTCACATCCAATAGAGAGACTGGAGAGGAGACAGTATCAAGGGAGGCTTGATCTATATCTAGACCTGTAAATGAATCAGATCTTATCCGGACTCGTTTCGGATCCGTGGTTGTTAAATGGGTTTGGATCAAAAATTTGACTCGTTGATCCGTTAAAAACCCTGATCCGTTTACTTGTTTACTAAACGGATCGGATCCGGATCTTGGATGATCTGATCCGTTGAGGACCCAGATCCATTTACAAATAATTGAATAATATTTTTATAAATATAATATTATTAATAAATATTAAATAATATGATAATTATCTAGATAATTTAAACATTCATATGTAAATTGTCTTTACAGTATAATTTGATGAAGTTGAAGGTTGTTAATGCCTATGTTATTTATGCTAAAAACATTGGAGATCAAATATTTTAATTATATTTGTTGATAGATGTATTGTATGCTACATTCTTAACGTATTTCCTTAATAACTTCATTTCTAACATGTTTTGTATTTTAGAGTCAATAAAGGCAGGTTTACACAAAAGAAGGCTAAAACAAGGAAATTGAGCGGATTCCTAATCAAATGAGGATTCCTGGTGCAAGTAGGAAACTCAAAGTCACAAAAGTCAAGGATAAGTCGTTTAAGAAACTTTCCTGTTTCAAAAAGGGGAAAGTTACCTATTTCACTTTGGGAAACTTTCTTTATTTGATTTGGAAAACTTACTATCTTTGAAACTTTCCTATTCTGACTTTCTTAATTTATTTTGTAAACTTTTTTTCCTTTTGAGACAGAGATTCCACATGAAGCAAGAAAGTCAAATCCTACATGAATTAGGCCCAAGATGTGTCGCCATAAATCAAGGAGAGGGACAACAAAACCTTAGGGTTTCTTGCCGAATTCCCTAACTTTTTAAGACAAGTTTTCATTGTCTAAATTAAGGGATATAATTTGCAATTCAAATATAAAATTTATAAACAAATTTTATAAATTCCTTAAATTTTACAAATTTATAAAGTTTTCATTGTTTAAAGTTTTCCTTAAATTCCTTTGTCTAAAAGCTTAATTATTCTGATTTTTGTATTAACAAATTTCTTCCCTTTTCAGGAACAATAATTGGCGCATCAAATTGAAGGAAATGAGTTAATTTTCGGCAAAACAAGGAAGAAAAACTAAATGGCTGATTTGTTGTGGAGATCAAGTAATGAACCTAGCTTACAATGCAGCCGAATTCATCACCTTTGTGCACAAAGAAATTCTGAAAATTTTCTAACAGATTTTTATTAATTTGTTGGACAATTTTCTTAAACCATTGGATCAAAATTAAATCAAGACAACCACTATAAATAGAGAACATATGCTGAGTTTTAGACATCATCTCTTCACGCACAAATCACACAAAAACAATAACAAAGTTCTTCTTGAAGCCGTGCGCACTTAGGAGCCGAGAAGCCAACGTTAGAGAGCAACCTTCAGACTTCTCCAAGCTGCAGCCGAGCCTTGGAAGAAGAGGAACACTTGCGATGCCATCAACTGACCCTTGAAGATCTTCGAAAAAGTGTAACAACATGTCTAATCTCTTCTTTTACGTTAACTTTAAATTCGGATTCAAAGTTTCCTGGTTGTATGGTTTGAACTTGTTATTCTTTTAAATAAATACGTATGATATTGATATTTTGGATGATTGTGATTGATTTTATTTGTTTGTCATGCATATTGTTAAGCATATAGTGACATGTTATTACTAAACCGATTTTGTAGGATTGGTGATTGCTAGGTTGTTCTTTAGATCACCTAATAGATTTATTGAATTAATCGAAGTAATGAAGGCTATGCCTAATGATCGAAACTATATGTTATGCATTTGGGGGTTATGCTTTTTCAAGTAAACTCAACGTGTATTTGAACTCATAATTCTTTTGTTCTTAATGATTTGTATATTGTGTGGACGGGTGCCTTCTCATCGATCACAGCCTTTGTATGAGATTGTTTATGTGTTAGGACTTCTCTAATGCATACGATTATTAAGTGGAATTCAATAGAATGCAATGTCTTCTTCAAGCTAGTGTTTCGGGTTCATTAACATATCTTGCTTGACAACATTTGTATTATTCACATGATAACATATCAATACATACTTGTTTTTTAAAGGTTGTGTGTGTGGAAGATGATCACTTGTAAATAACATGTTTATTTTATGGTTTGTAGGAACATAGAAACCAAACCGACCCCCCATGAGTTCTGTAAATTATGTAAATAATGGTGTAAATATTTTGTAAATAAATTCTTAGTTGTTAATATGTTGTAAATGACTTTCTAACTTTTTAGATGCTAACTTAATTGATTTTTACCGTAGGAGCGCCCTAAGTCCCCGGATTGATTCGAACCCTATTTATCAATGCTACAATATGACAAAAAGAGTTTTAAATTTTTCTGTGTCCCGGTTTCGGTGCACGTCATTAATTTACCGTTAAGAAGTATTTTAGACATGCAATTCAGCTTTTGATGTAAACCTTTATTTTCTTATAAAGCTTTTTCAAAATTTTAAGACAAAACTATGAAATTATTATTAAAATTTAAAATATTTTTTTTATTATAAATGGATCAGATTAACGAGTCAGGTATCCGTTAACCCGCCGGATCTGGATTTGGATCGAGCTATTAAAGATCCGACGAGTAACAGGTCGGATCCGGATCTAAAGTTTTTATTACGGATCCGGATCCGGATCTAGGTCGATCCGGTCCAGATCCGATCCATTTACAGGTCTTAATGGTCGCACACCTAACGTCTAAATGAAATGTAAAAGTGTTTGTGCTACCTATTCCTAAGTATAGGAGGTCAAGTTTTAGTATAAGGAAAAAATAGAGTATTGTACCAAAGGGATTGGGGGAAACTCAACCCTAGCTTAGATTACCGTAAAACAAACCTAGAAAACACATGAAAGTCTACATTTTTACAAGTTAATGGTGTAAGCCCTTTAGAAGCCAACACCACCAAGAGATGATATTAATAATGGAAGTAGTGAGTTGATTTTGAGTTGATTTAACTAAAGTAAGTCTAAAGTACAAGTAAGGTAACTGACTAATAAAGTGTGAGAGAATATATCAATGGGAGAAGTAGAGACATAGGCATCGCACCTAGCCCTTACTCATGCACAAATGTAATCCGTAAATGATGCAAACATGCTTTTGACAAATTTTCCCCTAGTGTTTTGGTGAAGCTACCAAGAAACCAACTAATCATGCGATTTAACAAAGTCTTTTAGAGCTAAATTACATCACACAACCTTAGTCCCACTTATGTTTCTTTAAAACACAAGTGACCTATGTATCGCAAATCCAACCATCTTTTAGATCGGTTAAACTCACCGGGTCACCGCACATCCATTAAGTCAAGAGTAAGAAATTCAAGCAACTTAGTATTTCCCGTAAGAAGTACTAAGCCACTACCCTAAGGCTACTCATGCTCATAGAAACAAGAAGTTGTCAATTTCAAGTTTCCAATTCATTAGTCCATATACATGTTTTATAGGTGACAAAACTAGCTAACACATTTAATAAGCAATTAAGTATAGAAGCCTTAAGATTTAAACATGCATCTACATCAAATTAAAAGGAAAAATTACATTGTTGCACAAAATTTTAGCTAGGGCTTGCCTTATCCTTAATTCTAACTACTTATTACTCATATTTATATAAACCCAACACATAATTTTGTAATGCATCTATTATAAGAGTGTAAGAGCAAGGTGATGGGCAAAGTTACTATGGGTTTGGTATAAAACACCAAACCATACCTCTAAGATACTCTACCCCAAAGAGATATAGAACAATGTGAGAGAGTACTTCCAAGTATGAAATTTATGGGCTCTAACAAGGAAGAGCACCACGAACACCATACACATCCACACAATCTACTGAACAAGTTTATATATATAATATGAGTATGGTAAGAAAGAAAAATGGTAAGAGAGTGCTTCAAAGTATGGTATTAATAGGATCTAGCAAGGCAAGAACTCCATGAACACCATACAAATCTACACAATCTAAGGAAAACAAGCTAGTGTTAGTAGAGGATGAAGAGAGTGAAGTATGTGTGGCTTTGAATTTGAATAATTCATTGTCTTCTATACTTTTTTGACTTGTTGACCGTCAACCACCTTTTTCGACCACCACCTTGTCGGCTGCTGGAGCTTCATTTGCTTTGACCGATCAATTTCGTCTTTAGTGAACTTTCTGAATTTGCTCCATTGGCTTCAATTTTTCACTCCATGTCTGAAATATGTGCATAAGCCGCATTTTTAGCACGTTTTCGCTTCTTTGCTCTTTTTCCTAGCATGAACAAAAAACATACTATGTAATAAATAAATAACTAAAAGGATATAACAAAAGAATAAGATTAAGGCAATAATTATTAGACAAATATTGACCGATTAGGTCTATCTATATCAAGGAAGATTCAGTCAATAATAAATCTGTTGTCTGAGTCCATATTTTCAGAGAAAAGCATCTTGAAAAAATCCACAGCTATGTTTTTCATGGAAGTTGTATCTGTGGCCCAATTCCCAAAAATGTCAAAAAGACCCTCAATTTTGGTTCTTTTTCTTCTAACAATAGTAGTTAAGTGGAAGAATTTTGTGTTCCTATCCCCATCTTGTAGCCATTTGTCTCTAGACTTTTGCCTCCAAAAAAAATTCTCTTGGCTTAGGATTTGCTCATATTCCTGAATCAGATTTGCTTCTAGATTTAAAAGAAAATTATTAGAATGTCTATCACAAACTTTCTGGATACCACCAATTTTTGCAAGGATCTACTTTTTCCTTTGAAAAAGGTGACCAAAACCCCCTTATTCCACATAGAGAGGGCATGAGAAACGCCATGTATCTTATCAGAGAAACTACCAAAGAGATTCCTCCAGGTATTAGATATAAACTTGGGATACTCCTCATGAGATAACCGCATTGCTTGAAATCTAAAAGGACCAGCAACTCTATTAGCAAAGTTATTGGAGTAAAGCCGAAGAAGGATATGGCAATGATTAGACCTGGTTTTAGGGGTGCCTCATGAAAGCATCACCAAAGAGAGATCTCCAATCACAGTTGCAGAAGGCCCTATCTTGTCTTTCCTTGATTCTATTATTGCTCCAGGTAAAACATGACCCCTTAAAGCCCAAGTCAATCATTGCATTTCTGTTCATCCAGTTCCTCAGACCACTTTGTCTTCCATATAGGGAGTCAGTACTTTTATCAGAAGGAGAGACCAATTCATTAAAGCCCCTTATTAGCACCCAAGACAGACCAACATTTGCAGAGAGAGTCTCAAAATATGTCCATAATTCAGGTCTAGAAACATTATTAGGGCTAGCATAAACAGATGTGAGCATCTAGGCAGGTTTGCCAGGAGAGAGATTTTAACTAAGATAGACTGAAAGTTCTCATCAATACCATCCACCTGAATTTTATCTTTACTCCAGACCAACCAGATGCCACCAGAAAAACCCTTAGCTTCCATAATTTTTGAATCATTAAAACCATTTTTTTAGAATAGACCATGCTCTTTTAAAAGGCACTTTAGGTTCACAGATGGCCAAAATGTCAACAGAATAAAGTTTAACGAGATTAGAAACAGTGGATCTAAATCCATCACTTCATACACCTCTTGTATTCTAAATAAGACTTTAAACATTGGATAAGGTAAAAGAAAATAGGGGGAATCCCTAGTTACTGTCAGTCATACCTTCAGCACAGGAAGAAGGGTTCTTATTTTCTACATCCATGTTGATATTTTCCAAAAAACCTGCTCAACAAAACAAGTGCCCTCCTCCTCAATGTTATCTGGATTTTTGAGGGTAAGGATTGAATTTTCAGGAGGGCAGTGGCCAAAAACAGCTACAGTCTCACCACTAGTGCCAACAACATCCACTTTCTCAAAAGAAAAGTTTTTGGAGAATTCTTGATATTTCTTAGGGGCCGCATTCTTGCTTTTTGTCTTTCTCTGATAGTGAATATTAGGCTTGGATCCACTTGGCCTATTGACATTAGAGACATCCTGCATAGGGGCTCTCATAGAATTTGAGGAGCTAGAAGTATTTTTTTCCTGTATTGACAGAGTTCTTCACAGAGTCAAAAGCTATATTTAGAGGAACAACATGGGCAGTTGTCTTCTCTTAGATTTCTTTTTGGGAGGTCTGAATTTTTTTTCTTCTTTTCCTGGAAACTTTTCCAAGCATGGACAATAAGAGTTTTTGAAACTGAGAAATTGTCTTTGGGAATTAGAGCACCTTCACCATTGTCCACTTCTTCTTCTTCTTCTTCTTCTTCTTCACTTTGCAGGATAGCAAATCTTGAACCAAAAGCATTGGTTTTCTTGGAGGATCTGCCTTCACTAATCTTCTTTTTGTTTTTATAGCTCATAAGCATCCAATGACCCATATCATCTTTTATCACCTCATGCTAGGGGTTTGCCATGTTGATATTTTATGTTCTAAGTTAGAGCCATCATGAGTTTTGAGGATTTAATTAGGTTCTGAAGGTTTAGGGTAGGAGGAGTTCATAGGAGTCATCAAAGAAGGACATTTGTCTTTAGCATGCCTATAGCAGCCACAATCAAAACATATTAATGAAATACCTTCATATACCACATTATAGGCAATAGATTCAACTTCCACAAACAGCTTAAGAGGCTTGCTCAAATCAATTTCTACACAGACTCGGGTAAATTCTCCCATAGTTTAGCCTATTGTAAGTTTATCATCTTTGACAGTCTGTCCTAAGACCTTTCCAATTTTGGCCACTATGAATTCCTTGTAGAACTTGACAGGAAGATCAAAGTTCTAATCCATAATGCCATCTTACCAATTACAGCAGTTTTAGGATCAAAATTCGGTCTCCATTTCTGCACAGTAGGGGTTTGCCCTGCAAGGATCTAGGGACCTTCACAGAGAGCATAGTTCATATCCACCTCAAGATTGAATTTAACAATGTAGAAATCATTAGGCAAATCAATTAGTTGCCACCCACCTTTAGCCTGCCATTTCTATCACATCCCGGTCCTAGAATCAATTTACGGTTGGTTACTTCTTAATTTACTTTAATCTTTAACCATTTCGTAGTAACTGTTTTACCGTGAGAGGTCACAAAGTTGACTTTTCATTAAGTCGAGAATTTGGAAAAACTTTCTTCATGAAAGTTGTAGAAGGCGTTAATACGAATCTGCAGACATGCTATGTGTCTTAATCAAAGTTCGTATGCGAAAGTTACGGTATAAAAATGGGAAGTTACTATTTCAGGAAACTATAAAAATGGGAAATTATTGTAGGTAGAAAGTGAAAAATCAAAAGTTACCAAATCTCTCTCTCCTCTTTCCCGACGCCGATCGTCTGCCGGACTTGCGCACGCCACAGCGCCGTCGCCGCTCCACCACAGGCCGCCGCACCGGTTCCAAAAGATCGGCCTCCGAGTTTACTTCACTTCTAGGTAAACTTTCCGACCTAACTCGCCTTAAATCGGGAGAAATTCTGATTTGTTCTTCAAGTGTATAGTAGGATGTTCTTGATCGAATTTCTCCTTCCCTAGATCACCAATTGGTGAGTTCTTTATATGGATAGGATGAGTTTTAGGAGTACTATAATCCCCTAGAATTTGGTAGCTTGGTTTGGAGTGTGGAGTGTTGAGGGAGAATTGAAGAATTGAAGGATTGAAGTTTTGAAGTGAAAAATTTTGGGTTTAAGGAATTTTTATTCGATTGATCTAGTTAGAGGCCAAATTGACATTCGAGTTGAACTTGGAAGTTGTTCGTATTGATGAGAGGAACAAACTGTGAAATTTTGGTGTCGATTGGTGGGGCCGGAGTTTGGCTGGAATTTTCTGCTGCTGACGGCGGAACTGCCACCTTTTGGGCACTTTTTCTTGCCTATTAAATTGTAAAAATTAAGAGAAAGCCATTGGAGGGCAGTTTCTATTTTTTGAAGATTTTATTCGGTACATTTTGTATTTTTGAAGATTTGGAATTAATAATTGGATAATTAAATGGCAACCGATCATTTGGAAGTTACCGGCTAGGCGTGAAAGTGTAAATAAGGGTTTCTACGCTAACAGGGTATTTGATGCCGACTCCCTACGCTTTTTTTCTAGAGGTGGTTAAGGACGAACGTTAATGGTAGATATTTAATGTTGTTGCCCTTTTTCTTTAATTGTGAGATTGAGACCTTAATTGTGTATTTTGAACAGAACGTGGTGGAGCTCGAGCTGAGCAGCCTTCAGATAGCTGACAGACTTAGCAGCTTCTTTGTGAGTGGAATTTTATTTTAAATACATTGCATGCAACAAGGTTTTTATTAAGTTTCTCTTTTATTTATGAAATTTCCTCCATGTTGAGTTTTATGGTGATTTTGAGGAAATTGGAAATTTAATATTTTTTAAAGATAAGTGAGCCAGGAAAGAGGTTCCTACCTTTTCCATGAGTTTAAATGATTTTCCTGAAAAACGATTTTAAGTTGTTATTATCATTTTGGGTTATGGAGGAGGATTATTTTTTTAAAAGATGAAACTTGGCTCTTGGATTTATTGATTTAAAGTAAAGTCAGGGAACCGGTTTCGGATGTCTGAAAATGTTTTAAATCCAATGTATTTGGGGAAAAGTCATGGGTGTTTTGACTTGGATTTCGATTTAATTACCACGAGAATTTTAAGGATTTTCAAGTATATATGTTTATTTATATTGCTAGCTAGCATGGACCCTCTTCGGATGGAGCTGGTACCCTCTCCGGATTGTAGCTGGTCATACACTCTTCGGTGGAAGCTGGTCGGAAGGACCCTTCCAGATAGAGCAAGTCAGGACCCTTCCAGATAGAGCAGGTCAGGACCCTCTTCGGTGGTAGCTGGTCAGAAAGACCCTCCTAAATAGAGCAGGTCAAGGGACCCTCTCCGATTGAGCTAGTCAATAGACCCTCTCGTGGTTTAGAGTTGGTCAGTTGTTTTCTCGTTGTTATGGTGATATTACCCCACATCTTTAATTATGGATTTGAGCCATGGAAATTGTTTTATGTTTTATTTATTCGTTTTCTAATGGTTGCGTGCGTAAGGTATTTCTTAGAAAAAATCCAAAGGAGAGCATTTAAGAAATTAGTCTTTTTATACTTGATTTTTGTCCACTCACGCTAATATTTTTCAATGTATCTCCCCTGGGCCCTTCGTTTTAAATGGCCAGATTGCAGTGCTCGATCCGATTAGTCTTCATGGAGGCCAGACATAGTTACCGCCACTTTTCAAACCAACAGTAGGTTCCGGGTTAACCTACTTGTAATTTTTCGTGCTTCTGCTTTACTTAGTCGCTCTGTTACACATCCTGTTGTATTATATTTTTCGGTGAACTCCTAGGGATCTAGAACCCATTGTAGCATTTAAATTTGGAACTGGTGTAACATTGTCGTGTTAACACTTGGTGTGATTTGTTATGAACTAATTAGACGTGTATCTTGTGGAGGATGTTGGTTTGGGAGCAGGATGGCTCCAGGAATTTTGGGTGGTTGTTGGTTTATAGAAGTGTTCTTTTGGGCTCATTGTAGGTTAAGGGTTGTCCACTTTTCAAAGGAGACTATGTCGAAATTTCAGCTGAATCTTCTTTCAGATGTGGTCCCTGCAGGACTTACTTCGGGTTAAAGGGATTTTACTCAGGGTGGGTCCTGACAGTTGGTATCAGAGCATTAGGTTATCTGATTCTTTCATACTACTTTTTGTGCTTAAGAGTATTTAGTATCTATAGAGTGATGATCCGACCGCGACGGATCATTAGCATATTATGCATGAGATACTACGTATTCCTTGAGTATTTGTAGTAGTTAATCTAGTGTTGTTGTTATGAATGGTGCTAAATGTTTTCTTCCTCAGGTAACTATGTGTAGTTGTCGTGGTCGAGCCTGTAGGGAAAATCCTCCCAATCCTCCATTGGGAGGGGATGAGAGAGCACCAGCTGATGGTCCATTAGAATAGTTTTTCTGGCGACTCACCACCTTTTCTTCAGATATCACTTATGAGAAGGCTCGTAAGAATGAAGCCCAGGTTTTCTCCCATGCCAATAAGCCGATGGATGCTCTTAGCTGGCTAGAGAGCATGGAGAAATTTGTGCAGGTGGAGTGTCCTGAAGGCAAGAAAGTGACCATAGCTGTTCAGTTCTGGGAAAGGGAAGGTTGGCATTGGTGGCTTGACTTGGAAAGAGTCATGGGCGATGGTGTTCAGGGTATGACCTGGGGTCAATTCACAGCTTATTTCAAGGAGCATTACATCAGCCCAGCCCATATCAACCGAATGAGGTTGGAGCTTCTGAATTTGAAGAAAGATGACAGTATGTCTGTGACGGCCTTTGAGCAGCACTTTAGGGAGTTAGCGTTTTATGTGCCTGACTTGGTAAAGACAGATGAGGAGAAGATCTATTACTTTGTCAAGGGACTTGGTGGTATGTATGCGAGTCAGATGACAGCAGTGTCTTACCAGACATTTTAGTAAGCCATGATGTTTGCTATGCATATTGAGGCACATGAGTTAGCAGTTGTCCCCCTACTTGATTTTGGTGGTCCTAGTCGAGTTCCTCCTAGGAGGGGACATCTACTTCTGGTTCTGGATCATCTGTTGGCAGTGGGTATAGTAGTCACTCGAGTTCTGGCTCAGGAGTTCGAGGAAAGTTCAAGAGGTTTGGTAGGAGACGCCCTAGGAACCGGTTTGGTGGACGCTCATCTGGACAAATCAGTGGAGGATCTAGTAGCCAAAGTGGGGCCTCAGGTGGTCAGTCATTCCAGATGGGGCAGAGTCAGTATCAGTTAGGAGGATGTTATCATTGTGGTCAGCATGACCACTTTAAGAGAGAGTACCCTTTCCTGACTCAGAGAGCCACGTATACACCTACTCAGGCCATGGGCCAGTTTCCAGCGGGTGCTTCTGGTAGTGGTACTCGCATGTTGGGTTCAGATAGAGGTAATGCTCAGCAGAACAGAGGAAACAGATGACGTCCCACCACTACTCATGCTAGAGTGCATGCCATGACTCAGCAGGAGGGTCGTACTTCTCCAGAGGTCATCATTGGTACGTTATTAATTTTTGGTCAGCTTGCCTTGACATTGATTGATCCGGGAGCTACGCATTCTTTTATGTCAAGTAGATTTTCACTCCATGCCAATGTGCCATCCTCACCACTCCCAGGTGAGTGGGGTGTATCCTTGCCATCTGGGGATACGATGGAGATAAATTGGGTGTGTAGTGGTTGTGAGGTTTTAGTGGATGGTCATGTGTTCGAACCTGACTTAATTCCTTTAGATATGATAGAGTTCGATGTAATCTTGGGTATGGACTTTTTAGGAGCACATAGGGCCATGGTGAATTGTTTCCAGAAGGAAGTAGTATTTCGAAGTCCTCGAATGCTGGAGGTTACATTTCAGAGAGATAGAGTGGTTCTTCCAAAGTATCTAATTTCAGATGTGGCCGCTAGGAAATTGTTGAGTAAAGGTTGTCAAGCCTACCTAGCGCATGTGGTGGATACTAGTATGGGAGATGTAGGTTTGGATAATATTCCTATAGTCAAGGAGTTTCCAGAAGTTTTCCCAGATGAATTGTCTGGTCTGCCACTCGAAAGAGAGATCGATTTTACGATCGATTTACTTCCTGGAACCACACCTATTTCTCAAGCACCGTACAGAATGGCCCCTGCCGAATTGAAAAAGTTGAGAACTTAATTGCAGGAGTTGTTGGATAAGGGATTTATTCGGCCTTGCTCATCTCCTTAGGGTGCCCCGGTGTTGTTAGTTAAGAAGAAGGATGGTACGTTGAGACTTTGTGTGGATTACAGGAAGCTAAATCAGTTATTGTGAAGAACAAGTATCCCTTGCCCCGTATTGATGACTTGTTTGATCAATTGAGAGGGGCAACAGTCTTTTCGAAGATTGACTTGAGGTCGGGATATCATCAGTTACGGATTCGGGATAATGACATAGCCAAGACTGTTTTTCGGTCACGTTGTGGCCATTATGAGTTTGTGGTGATAGCCTTTGGGCTTACAAATGCACCTGTAACTTTTATGGACCTCATGAATAGGGTGTTTGGTCCATATCTTGATCGATTTGTTATCGTATTCATAGATGACATTCTGGTTTATTCCAAGAATGCAAAGAAACATGCAAAACATTTGAGGCTGGTCTTACAGACATTGAGAGAGGCTCAGTTGTACGCAAAACTCAGCAAGTGTGAGTTTTGGCTAGATAAAGTGAGATTCTTAGGCCACATCGTGTCGGCCGAAAGTGTTAGTGTGGACCCCTAAAAGCTAGAGGCAGTTATGAGTTGGAGGAGACCCACTAGTGTAAAGGAAATACGGAGTTTCTTGGGTCTAGCTAGGTACTACCGCCGTTTTGTGAAAGGTTTTTCCAAGATTGCGGCTCCTCTTACGAGATTGGTGAGGAAAGGTGTGAAGTTTGAATGATGTGAAAACTGCGAGCAGAGTTTTCAAGAACTAAAGAACCGTTTGGTTTGTGCTCCAGTTTTGTGGTTTATAGTGATGCTTCTAGACAAGGTTTGGGTGGTGTGCTAATGCATCATGGGAGAGTTATTGCCTATGCCTCTAGGAAATTGAAGTCACATGAAGGAAATTATCCCACCCATGATCTAGAGCTGGCAGCGATAGTTTTCACGTTTAAGTTATGGAGACACTATCTTTACAGAGCTAAGTGTCAAATTTTCACTGATCACAAGAGCCTTCGTTATGTGTTTACTCAGAGAGATTTAAAACTGAGGCAAAGAAGGTGGATGGAGCTACTTGCAGATTATGATATTACTATTGAGTATCATCAGGGAAGGGTCAATGTAGTGGCCGATGCACTTAGCCGCAACCCTTCCATCTCTTTAGCTCATTTGAGAGCAGTTCAGGTTTCGCTTCTCTATGAGTTGCGGGCTACTGGTGTTGAGCTTTGGGAGGATGAAGTTGAAGCTTTGGTAGCTAGTTTTCAAGTGAGACCAGTTTTAATTGATAAAGTGTGAGAGGCACAATATAACGATCAGTCCATAATGCGGTTGTTTAAACGGACACTTGATGGGACAACGGTCGATTTCTCGATTAGAAAAGATGGAACATTGATGTTCAAGAACAGACTTTGTGTTCCAAGAAGAAATGAGGAACTTAAGCTGGAGATTATGGAGGAAGCTCATAGTTCGGCATATGCAACGCATCCTAGTAGCACTAAAATGTACAGGACTTTAAAGAACCATTATTGGTGGCCGAACATGAAGAGAGAAATTACGGTTTTTGTGAGTAGATGCTTGATTTGTCAACAAGTGAAGATTGAGAGACAGAAGTCTGCTATCTTGCTTCAGTCGTTGCCTATTCCTGTGTGGAAGTGGAACGACATTGTCATGGATTTTGTATTCAGTTTACCACGTACCCTTGATGGACATGATGGTATTTGGATGATCGTTGATCGACTAACCAAATCTGCACACTTCCTGCCAGTGAACAAGAAGTATGCATTGGGTAGATTTGCAGAATATTATGTTAATGAGATTGTAAGACTTCATAGGGTGCCAGAGACTATAGTGTCAGATCGGGATCCTAGATTTGCCTCCCGGTTTTGGAGAGCTTTACAAGCAGCTTTGGGCACCAGATTGCAATTCAGCACAGCCTTTCATCCTTAGACCGATGGGCAGTTCGAAAGGACTATCCAGACCTTAGAGGATATGTTGAGGTCATGTATTATGCTTTTTACAGGAAGTTGGGACAAGAACTTGACATTAATATAGTTTGCTTACAACAATAGCTATTATTCTACCATTGGTATGTCTCATTTTGAGGCACTTTATGGACTGCAGTGTCGTAAACCTTTGTGTTGGAATGAAGTTGGTGAAAGAGAGTTATGTAGTCCTGACTTGATTTATGAAACAAATGAGAAGATCAAGGTTGTTAGGGACAAGCTAAAGACATCTCAGAGTAGGCAAAAGAGCTATGATGATAATCGAAGAAGGGATCTTGAGTTTCAAATGGGTGATTGGGTATTTTTGAAACTATCTCATTGGAAGGGGGTAGTACGTTTTGGCAAGCGGGGGAAGCTTAGCCCAAGGTACATAAGCCCTTACGAAATTATTGAGAGGGTTGGCTCACTTGCTTATCGGTTGGACCTACCTCCCGATTTAGCAAAGATACATAATGTCTTCCATGTGTCCATGCTTCGTAAGTATATTGCCGATCCATCTCATGTGTTGCAGGAGCAACCGATTAGTTTGAAAAATGATTTGACTTATGAGGAGTTTTCGGTGAAGATCCTTGATTGGAAGGAGTAGGCACTCAGGAACAAAACTATTCCTCTAGTTAAGGTGCTTTGGCGGAGTCACGAGACAGAGGAAAGCGACTTGGGAACCAGAGGCACGGATGAGGCAGCAGTACCCCTATCTCTTTGCATGACAGGTATGTAATTTCGAGGACAAAATTTTTATATGGGGGGGAGAATTGTCACATCCTGGTCCTAGAATCAATTTACGGTCGGTTACTTCTTAATTTACTTTAATCTTTAACCATTTCGTAGTAACCGTTTTATTGTGAGATGTCACAAAGTTGACTTTTCATTAAGTCGAGAATTTGGGAAAACTTTCTTCATGAAAGTTGTAGAGTGCGTTAATATGAATCTGTAGACATGCTATGTGTATTAATCAGAGTTCGTATGCTAAAGTTACAGTTTAAAAACGAGAAGTTACTATTTCAGGAAACTATAAAAAGGAGAAATTACTGTAGGTAGAAAGTGAAAAATCAAAAGTTACCAAATCTCTCTCTCCTCTTTCTCGACACTGATTGTCTGCCGGACTTGCGCACGCCACAGCACCGTCGCCGCTCCACCACAGGCCTCCGCACCGGTCCTAAAAGATCGGCCTCCGAGTCTACTTCACTCCTAGGTAAACTTTCCGACCTAACTCGCCTTAAATCAGGAGAAATTCTGATTTGTTCTTCAAGTGTGAGTTCTTTATATGGATAGGATAGGTTTTAGGAGTACTATAATCTCTTAGAATTTGGTAGCTTGTTTTGGAGTGTGGAGGGAGAATTGAAGGATTGAAGTTTTGAAGTGAAAAATTTCGGGTTTAAGGAATTTTTATTCGATTGATCTAGTTAGAGGCCGAATTGGCATTCGAGTTGAACTTGGAAGTTGTTCGTATTGATGAGAGGAACAAACTGTGAAATTTTGGTGTCGATTGGTGGTGGCCGGAGTTTGGCCAGAATTTTCTGCCAGCAGCGGTGGAGCTGGCGGCGGAATCACCACCTTTTGGGCAGTTTTTCTTGCCCATTAAATTGTAAAAATTAAGAGAAGGGCATTGGATGGCAGTTTCTATTTTTTGGAGATTTTATTCGGTACGTTTTGTATTTTTGAAGATTTAGAATTAATAATTGGATAATTAAATGGCAACCGGTCATTTGGAAGTTACCAGCTAGGCGTGAGGGTGTAAATAAGGGTTTCTACGCTAACAGGGTATTTGAGGCAGACTCCCCAAGTTTTTTTCTAGAGGTGGTTAAGGATGAATGTTAAGGGTAGATATTTAATTTTGTTGCCCTTTTTCTTTAATTGTGGGATTGAGACCTTAATTGTGTATTTTGAACAGGACGTAGGGGAGCTCGAGCTGAGCAGCCTTCAAATAGCCGGCAAACTTAGTAGCATCTTTGTGAGTGGACTATTATTTTAAATACATTGCATGCAACAAGCTTTTATTAAATTTCTCTTTTATTTATGAAATTTCCTCCATGTTGAGTTTTATGGTGATTTTGAGAAAATTGGGAATTTAATACTTTTAAAGATAAGTGAGCCGGGAAAGAGGTTCCTACCTTGCCTGTGAGTTTAAATGATTTTCCCAAAAAATGATTTTAAGTTGTTATCACCATTTTGAGTTATGGAGGGGGATTATTTTTTAAAAGGGAAAACTTGGCTCTTGGATTTATTAATTTAATGTAATGTCAGGGAACCGGTTTCAGATGCTTGAAAATGTTTTAATTCCAATGTATTTGGGGAAAAGTCATGGATGTTTTGACTTGGATTTCGATTTAATTACCACGAGGGTTTTAAGGATTTTCAAGTATATATGTTTATATGTATTGCTAACTAGCATGGACCCTCTCTGGATGGAGATGATACCCTATCTTGATTGTAGCTGGTCAGACCCTCTTCGGTGGTAGTTGGTCAGAAGAACCCTCCTGGATAGAGCCGATCAGGACCCTCTTCGGTGGTAGCTGGTCAGAAGGACCCTCCCGAATAAAGCAGGTCAAGGCACCCTCTCCGATTGAACTGATCAATAGACCATCTCGTGGTTTAGAGTTGGTCAGTTGTTTTCTCGTGGTTATGGTGATAGTACCCCACATCTTTAATTATGGATTTGAACCAAGGAAATTGTTTTATGTTTTATTTATTTGTTTTCTAATGGTTGCGTACGTAAGGTATTTCTTGGAAAAAAATCCAAGGGAGAGAATTTAAGAAATTAATCTTTTTATACTTGATTTTTGTCCACTCACGCTAATATTTTTCAATGTTTCTCCTCTGGGCACTTCGTTTTAAATGCCCAGATTGCAGTGCTCGATCCGACTAGTCTTTGTGGAGGCCAGGCATAGTTACCGCCACTTTTCAAACCAACAGTAGGTTTCGGGTTAACCCACTTGTAATTTTTCGTGCTTCTGCTTTACTTAGTCGCTCTGTTACACATCATGTTGTATTATATTTTTCGGTGAACTCCTAGGGATCTAGAACCCATTGTAGGATTTAAATTTGGAACTGGTGTAACATTGTCGTGTTAACACTTGGTGTGATTTTTTATGAACTAATTAGAAGTGTATCTTGTGGAGGATGTTGGTTTGGGAGCAGGATGGCTCCAGGAGTTTTAGGTGGTTGTTGGTTTATAGAAGTGTTCTTTTGGGTTTATTCTAGGTTAAGGGTTGTCCACTTTTCAAAGGAGACTATGTCGAAATTTCGGCTGAATCTTCTTTGGGAAGTGGTCTCCGCAGAACTTATTTCGTGTTAAAGGGGTTTAACTCTGGGTGGGTTCTGACAACTTCCTTCTTAATCCTTTGAGCATAAAATCAAAGGAGGTTGTGGAATTTGGCTTGCCCATTAATTTCACAATTACATAACATCTCCAGTCAAAATCTAATTTGTTATGAACCTTTCTAGACAAATTGACATTTAGTCCATGCTTTCCATCAGTGTAGACCACATCATTCTCAGAAAACTCAAAAGGTTTCATCATAGTTTGTGAAAAACGATCTACAGGGTTCTTCAATGTACTAGCATAAGATACCTGAGGGATGGTGTGAGGCATAGGGAGGTGCGAGGAGTCCAGTTCCTCCATCTGTAGGGCATCCAAGTCAGAGGGCGCATCTCCACCATTTTAGGCCGCTTTCTTTGATTCATCATGGGAGCAGGTTCTCCACCACTTTCCGGAGGAAAGGCAGAGAAGACAAACGTCGTATTCACCACCAGGCTAGCGTAAGATTCGCTGGAGAAACAAGCAGGAAAGGAAGGCTAGTGTTCTTAAATTGCTATAAACATTGAGATATAACACAAATATTTATTGCGCGTTTCATATCTTTTTTTACAATCAGTAATCAAGATCTTTTCCTAGGTCCTTTAGATCACTAGGCCCTGAGTCGACGGACTCCTCGGACTCGTATCAGGTTCAGGCATGGCAGTGCGCACTCTCGTGGGTCTGGTGGATAAAAAAATAATTTTTTTTTTAAAGTGTAAGAGGAAGAGAGAGTGGGAGCAAACAAAGATGTCATTCCAGTTCTTCTAGTCCTAGCAAATGGCATCGTTGTTTGTTGTTCCTTAATTTTTGTTTATGTTTTCTCTTTCTTGGGCCTTAGTGTCGCATGCCATTCATACCATCTAACCCCTACACCTTACCTTTTCTGTCTCCTTCCCTGTCGCTTTTTATTCCAACGCTCACTTTTCCAATTATTACCGCCCAACTATTATTGATCACAAAAATACCAACATTTCAAGTTTTCATATTAAAATTATCAAATCCTAGAGCAAAAAACTAAAGAACGTCGTTCCCTCAGGTTACACCTATCCGGCTGTGCCTCTGCACTGGTGTGGGCGGTAGGCCTCGCCGGTGCACGACGGTGCGCCCGGATGGGTTGTATTGTTTGAGAACGTGTCTGTTGTTCACAAATGTGGTTAGCAAGGTTTCTCTCTCGTTTTGCTATGAAGAGGGCTGCACTTGACGCTAGACTAGTGAAGTGGGTATGTCAGACGTCAGCGACATCATAAGGGCCAATATGGGTGGTGATGGGTGATCTCGGTTCGGGCTTTAGGGATCGATCTAGATCGAGTCACAGAGGATCCGAGTTTGCAAAGGTGGACTTTAGCAGGAGCAAATGATCCGACAACAAAGATGTGGTAATGGAACCTTGTCGACAAGGGACTGATGAGCACAGCGGCAGAATGATGTTGGATTTCTTTTGGGCTGGGTATGAGAGCGGGCTGCCTGTGTCGAAGGTCCATTATTTAGGTCTGGCCCAGTTTGTCTTAGGATCTATTTTTATTGTTTTAATGTTTTTTGAAGTAGTTTTTGGATCTGGTTTTCAGATCTCAAATAAGTCCTTGCTCTTTCAAGTTTGTTTGAAGTATGTCATAAATTCCAATAGAGTGTTAATTTTAGGTAGCTGGTTCGTAGTTACAAGAACCCAGAATTTTTTTGCCTGTCATTGGTCGAGCATATTATTAGCCTGTGTTGAGATTCCGAGGAAATCCTAGGCATGGTGATTCTAGGGCAGCGTACATGTCCTAGTACTTGCTTCTTATATTGGTCAAGTTAACTCAACCAATTGCCCATTTCTACGTGTTTTGGATTTATTGACATGTCAGTCTCTCATTTTTAGGGAGATGATAGGTAGTTTGAAGCTAATAGTTTTGATTGTAGTTGTAATGTCTTGTTGGATACTGTGATTGCTTTGTAATTGCAGTTTATTGAATGAAATTTCGTTTAATCAAAAAAAGTTTTCATAATAAAATATAAAAAAGTGGTCTGTAAGCTAGCCATGACATGTTGATTAGCTAACGAAAAGATACTATAGATGTCAAAAATGAGCTTCTATTCATACCTCATATTTTAGTGCCTAGAGCATCTCCAATAACATTAATAAAATTGAAATTTATTAACTTTTTTGGTAAATTGACACTCCAGCATAATACATAAAACATTGCTATGAATGAAATTGATAAATTTATCAATTTTTGATGTATAACTAAAACAATAGCAAAATCTTTTCTCTTCTTTCTTGCTCATGTGTCATTATAGCATTTGTTAAAACAAAATAAATAGAAATTATTGTTGGAGCTTTATTATTATCAAAATTCTTACTAACTATAACAATTTTTAAGTTCACTACTAGCCTCTTATTTTTTTGAAACTTTATAAATCCAATTATGTCTTAGAAAAAAACATTCATATGCCATCCTGACAATTAAACACCTTCACCATCTAGCTACTTGAAACACAATAATCAACCGCCTCACTCCTTTCTATTAAGAAACTAAGTGTTGTTTAACACCCCGAACCTAAAAGGTTATTATTTCGGGTTATGAGTTACCTGGATTTTTCTTTACTCGCGCTTGAAGGTTTAATTAGCGGTTAATCGAGTTTATTTTCGAGTTTTTTTCAAAAATGGTAAATGAAGGATTTAAATTCCCGAAGTTGTAGTACGTGACAATACGAGCTCACTGGTATGCCCAAATTATTTTCCGGAGTGATGAGCTATTTTTTGTGGTTTTATGAAGTTTATAAAAAAGTTACGATTACTATTTATGTTAATCGTTTTACCGTAAAGTTGATTTTTCATAAAGTCAACCATTTGGGAAAACTTTGTTCGGGAAAGTTATAGAGGACGTTCATCCGAACCCGTAAATATGCTATATGTTTTAATCGAGTTTGTATGTGAAATTTATAAGTGAAAACGTAAAGTTACTGTGTGGTAAATGACGTGTCAAAACATGACATGTTAATCAATTTAAACCCTATCATTGTACTTTGGTAAGTAGGGATCGTTCTAGACCGGGGACACTAGGGAAGAACTTATTTCTGCAAAACAGATAGTTAGAAATATTCACACAATATAAACAAATATATACATAAAGAATAATATGGGGGGTTTATATGAGTTTCGGCAATAAACAAAACAGAAAAATAAAACAAGAACAAATATGTACAAGATTGGTCACTTTATCGTTTCAAGAACATAACAAGTAAACTCCGATTAGCATGCAAATAGTTTTATGAAAGGTTAAATTATCTTATTTATGTTTTCACAATTGCAAATTAGTTCCAACCCTTAAGACTTCTCAAGTGTTTAAAGTTGTCTCAGCGCTCAACCCTAAACTATGTGACTACTTGACTAAACTGTCTCAGCGCTCAATCTAATCAAGCAACACTTACCGTCCACGAGTCGTTGGAGACATGTTTCCTAGGTATGGCGTCACTCATCCTATTCCACATGCAAATCTCTCACCCTACCATCCCTTGTAGCACCTAGGAACGAACTGTCTCAGCGCTCAACTCGACCTAGAATACCACGGCACATGAAACACCCCCTAATAGCTAACCTGTTGCAATCAAGCTAACCTAAAGTTCGATTATCTGCTCGGGAGAGGATTAACTAACTTAACAATTATTAAACACACAAATACAGATTCTTTAACTTCTTTTACAACCCTAACATGCATACTAAATCGTTACACAACTCACATGTTATTAAAAAGATCACAAAGAAAAACTTAACAACATCAGAAATTGTATAAAACCAAAAATCCAGAAATAATATTTATGAAGAACAATAAACACAGTAACAATACACAAAGACATGGAGAAATCCATACCAAATCCTACCTAAAAGGTTCGGCTAAGGCAAGGATGGTTGGCGACAAGGGATGATTGATGCGGCTGCAAGGGGTGGTCGGCGGCAGCTTTGTGTTTTGGCTGTCTGAGGGTTTTTGGGTAGAGTTTGGCTATACTATAAGACTTAAAACTGATAAAGGACCACCTAAACACGAGCTATACAGACCCTATTTATACAGAAACATTGAAGAGAAATCCTAGCTGACTCGGTTAGGGAAAGGCAATCCTATTCCAACTCGGTTTCCTTATTGCTCAATGATTCCTCCTTCAATGCAGCTTCTTATCCGAATTTGGACTCCTTCTTCTGATTCCTTGGACCTTCCTACATGTTTATGGATTCATGTAGGCCTCATGTACGAAATCTTGGGCTTTGATGGCAGCCAAAACCAGTGATAGGTCCAGCAAGGTCAGCTTTCCCGGTTTGACCGGGAAACCTTACACTTAACCAAAATATGGCTGCCTTGATGCTTCTTCGTATTTTCTTCTTTTGTCCAGCTTCCTAACACTTCATTAAGGTCTTGATACATCTCTTGACAAATTTGGGAAGCCTTTTGGTGAAGAATCATCTCCCAAAACTCGTTAGACAACTTAGGCAGTTTCTGCCCAGTTTTGCAGCCTGACCTCTGTCCACTGTTTTGCTCATAACTCCTTCGTCTCAACTCCGATTGCTGCGATCCAAATGGGGTTGAAAAGTAGACACACACAGCTTTAATTCCATATGTGGCACGCCTTCTAACTCCTCCTGAATCTTGAGATATGATTTTCCAAAGTTGACGTACGTTTTCTGGCAGATTCTGTCCGAGAGCAAAACAATGTCCAAAAGTGTTTCTTCTTTTCCGTGGCCTCACTTGTTGTCATTCATGAGTCCGTTCATCATGATTCCTGATACGTTAAGCGTATTTACCTGTCTTCTGCACATTTAAACAAGATACATCAAAACTGACAGGGTAACAAAATAATGAATCATAATAAAACGTCCAAGTGCTAGTCCAAAAACGGTTTTCATCATTTAAGTGCAATTTTCTGTATAAAAACGGCTAGTAGCCACAACTCTACGGAAAAACCCTCTTGACTTTAAAACAAGTAAAAATAAACATACTAAGGCAAAAACAAAGTATAAATGGAGGTGAAAATCTATTAAGAACATGGCGTAAAACGCACTTATCAAACTACCCCACACTTATGCTTTGCTAGTCCCTTAGCAAACTGACTCTAACTGAAAGAAAAAAAAACAAAAACAAAAACGAAAACAACTCTAATACCCTTAAGAAATTTTTGTCTCAGATTCTTAAGTATGCATAATCTCAAGTTTAAACATTCAAGTGAAAGCACAATTGCAAAAGTTCATAAACTTGTATTATAGCATGAAAAAGTGAGAAGTTTCGAAAATCATAAGTAATACATGAATGAAATTTTGATCCTCCTTTCCAAGGTACACTCTCTTTCTTTTTTTCACTCGAAGAATGGTTTTCACTCATAAGTATATGCAAGAGAAAAGATGAGAAATAACGAATAACTTGCATATTTCAAGAAATAAAGGCTCTTTTGAAAAACATTTTTCTTGGAAAAACCTCATTTAATAACTAAGTGCAATAATGGACCAAAACTATATGCTTACTTATATGAAATTCTCCACAAATCAAGTTTAGTCATCTTAAGAATCATGAAATAATCTCAAGGGTTGTAGTGGGGCTTGGTTTCATAAGGTAGGAATTTTTGAATAAGTGGTGATAGTAAGAAATCAAGACTTAGCAAATTTAAGCTTCATCCTCCTTATGTCTCTTCTTCATGCAGTGGACAAGGGTCAAATATACAACTTTGGACCCTCAAATAATATCAACTCCAAATCATGTAAAAACCATATAACTCATGCCTTAGAAATATTTTTCTTTTCCGAAACATTTTTTTCTTTCTTTTTTTTTTAGCCGAAACTTTTATTTTTTTTTCTTTTCTTCTCTTTTTTTCCTTTAGTTTCGGCAAAATTTTTTTTTCTTTTTCAACCAATTTCGGACAACATATTTTTTTTCTTTTTTGGCATATATACTTTACAAAACAATGGTGTACCACCCCACACTTCAACTCTACCCCACACTTGTTCTTTAACATCTTTGCACAGCTTCATCAACAATATTTCGCCAAGTCTTGAAAACAAGGTGAAAGATAACTATTCTAGGTTCAGGAAACTGTTTAAAGGTGATGAAAGAAAAGGCTTAATGTAGGCTCAAAGGGGTTTTACTAAGGAGTCCCACGACGGGCACAAAAATGGGCAAAGGCTTATTTTGGCTTTGGTGGTGATCCTAATTGAGATTAATTTCAATCATATTCAAAATCAAACAATTTATGATTATAATGCTTTGAAAATCACATAAATAAGTTCTAGTAAATTCTAGAGTCCATTAAAAAAAACTATAGCACATAGTCATTGAATATGCAAAGAATGATGAGGTTTCGAAAGATAGTGAAAATTTAGTGAAAATTTCGAAAAAATTTAAGCAAAAATCGGCACATAATTCACTCATGAAAGAAAGTTTTTTTAGGCTCAAAAGCTCACATAGGTTATTATGAAAACAAATTATCAAAACATGCATACTTCATTATCAATCAAGTCTCAAATATTCATACTAATTCACAATATCCATGAAACTCGCAATTTCTTAAGATAAATGTTAAACCGTCAATCATGCATTCAAAGATATAGTTCATCATAGACTTTTAAGGGTATATCCTAAGACTCAAAAACAAATAAAACAAAATTTAAAAATTAAAAACAAATTTCGAAACAAAAATAAACAAAAGTTTTTTTTATAAAAATTACGGAAAAAAAAATTTAAAAATTGGAAAAATTTCGACACAAATTGAAAAAAAACACACAAATAAATAAAATATGTTACTATGTAACCTCTACCCCACACTTAGAAAATTACATTGTCCTCAATGTAAACCCAAAATCATGTCATAACTTCCTAAGCATGTGTCTAAGTCACATAATAAACCAAAATAACAAAATAATTCAACCATAAAAGTGAAGGGATTAGATAAATGCAAACTCTCGTTGATGGCTCCTCCACAGCTACGGTTGAAATGAGTTGCCTCTCATGCAGCGCTTAATGTTTATAGTCTATCAGCCTAGACTCTTCTCCTTTTTTTCTTTGATGGCGCCATCCTTTGTTGCCATGGCTCTCCCACATTGTGCTTTTCAACATTTGTGCTCTTGTTGCTCATTCAACGATGAAGACACAATATCTGGTAAAGTGTCATCTTCTCCTAGATATGCATACTTCAAGTGCGCGGGGAGATCTTTAAATTCTAACTTAGGGCCCTGTTCCAAAGATGGCAACATTTTGTTAGTAATAATTGGAATTGACAAAGGAGACTCATACCTCTGAGTGTAGGATCGTGCTTCAAGCTTATCAACCACTGCTAGTATGGACAGCTCCAGACTCTGCTGCGCCTCCTCATCCCATCTCCATTCTTGTCAAATCCGGCCCTTGCTCAATCTTTCTTAGTGCTTCCAAGTCTTCCTTGCTTGGCTGAGCTTAATTTTTTTCTTAAAACATGCTCTACTTCACTTTGTTTAGCATTGTACACGATATCATGACCAGGTTTGGCTTCCTTGCGTCCAACGTCACCAAACAATTTCTCGTCAGAACTGGTCATTTATGGGAACCTGCAAAACCAATCTGGCACAATTGAACAAAGATCAAGTGAGCATTGTCAAAAACTTAGATAGAATTCGAAACTTAGCATTAAAATTTCAGCAACATCATGTCATGGCATAAGTTTCGAATTCAATGACATGTAAGCACAAAAGTGTCGGCAACCTAGTAAAGTTGCTAGCTGATTTTATTAACACTCTAATTTTCAAGGTACGTGGAGCAGGGAAGACCACTGTGCAATGGACTGATACAGCCCAAGGTAGTGTTTTGCTTTGTCCGATATACCTCAAAAATTAAAGGAATATACAACTTTCACACAAAAGAATATACAAGAGAGAAATTGTTAGTCAAAAATATGGCACAAAATATACAACTTTCACACAAAAGAATTCGGCACATATATAAATATACAATGTACAAATTGGCAATACACATGAATATAAGAGAAAAAAAATGTTAGCACAAAATATACATATAAATCCTTTTTAGCATCCCCGGCAACGGCGCCAAAAATTGACGTGTCAAAACATGACATGTTAATCAATTTAAACCCTATCATTGTACTTTGGTAAGTAGGGATCGTTCTAGACCGGGGACACTAGGGAAGAACTTATTTCTGCAAAACAGATAGTTAGAAATATTCACACAATATAAACAAATATATACATAAAGAATAATATGGGGGGTTTATATGAGTTTCGGCAATAAACAAAACAGAAAAATAAAACAAGAACAAATATGTACAAGATTGGTCACTTTATCGTTTCAAGAACATAACAAGTAAACTCCGATTAGCATGCAAATAGTTTTATGAAAGGTTAAATTATCTTATTTATGTTTTCACAATTGCAAATTAGTTCCAACCCTTAAGACTTCTCAAGTGTTTAAAGTTGTCTCAGCGCTCAACCCTAAACTATGTGACTACTTGACTAAACTGTCTCAGCGCTCAATCTAATCAAGCAACACTTACCGTCCACGAGTCGTTGGAGACATGTTTCCTAGGTATGGCGTCACTCATCCTATTCCACATGCAAATCTCTCACCCTACCATCCCTTGTAGCACCTAGGAACGAACTGTCTCAGCGCTCAACTCGACCTAGAATACCACGGCACATGAAACACCCCCCTAATAGCTAACCTGTTGCAATCAAGCTAACCTAAAGTTCGATTATCTGCTCGGGAGAGGATTAACTAACTTAACAATTATTAAACACACAAATACAGATTCTTTAACTTCTTTTACAACCCTAACATGCATACTAAATCGTTACACAACTCACATGTTATTAAAAAGATCACAAAGAAAAACTTAACAACATCAGAAATTGTATAAAACCAAAAATCCAGAAATAATATTTATGAAGAACAATAAACACAGTAACAATACACAAAGACATGGAGAAATCCATACCAAATCCTACCTAAAAGGTTCGGCTAAGGCAAGGATGGTTGGCGACAAGGGATGATTGATGCGGCTGCAAGGGGTGGTCGGCGGCAGCTTTGTGTTTTGGCTGTCTGAGGGTTTTTGGGTAGAGTTTGGCTATACTATAAGACTTAAAACTGATAAAGGACCACCTAAACACGAGCTATACAGACCCTATTTATACAGAAACATTGAAGAGAAATCCTAGCTGACTCGGTTAGGGAAAGGCAATCCTATTCCAACTCGGTTTCCTTATTGCTCAATGATTCCTCCTTCAATGCAGCTTCTTATCCGAATTTGGACTCCTTCTTCTGATTCCTTGGACCTTCCTACATGTTTATGGATTCATGTAGGCCTCATGTACGAAATCTTGGGCTTTGATGGCAGCCAAAACCAGTGATAGGTCCAGCAAGGTCAGCTTTCCCGGTTTGACCGGGAAACCTTACACTTAACCAAAATATGGCTGCCTTGATGCTTCTTCGTATTTTCTTCTTTTGTCCAGCTTCCTAACACTTCATTAAGGTCTTGATACATCTCTTGACAAATTTGGGAAGCCTTTTGGTGAAGAATCATCTCCCAAAACTCGTTAGACAACTTAGGCAGTTTCTGCCCAGTTTTGCAGCCTGACCTCTGTCCACTGTTTTGCTCATAACTCCTTCGTCTCAACTCCGATTGCTGCGATCCAAATGGGGTTGAAAAGTAGACACACACAGCTTTAATTCCATATGTGGCACGCCTTCTAACTCCTCCTGAATCTTGAGATATGATTTTCCAAAGTTGACGTACGTTTTCTGGCAGATTCTGTCCGAGAGCAAAACAATGTCCAAAAGTGTTTCTTCTTTTCCGTGGCCTCACTTGTTGTCATTCATGAGTCCGTTCATCATGATTCCTGATACGTTAAGCGTATTTACCTGTCTTCTGCACATTTAAACAAGATACATCAAAACTGACAGGGTAACAAAATAATGAATCATAATAAAACGTCCAAGTGCTAGTCCAAAAACGGTTTTCATCATTTAAGTGCAATTTTCTGTATAAAAACGGCTAGTAGCCACAACTCTACGGAAAAACCCTCTTGACTTTAAAACAAGTAAAAATAAACATACTAAGGCAAAAACAAAGTATAAATGGAGGTGAAAATCTATTAAGAACATGGCGTAAAACGCACTTATCAGTAAATTGTTTATAAATATGAGTTTTACCGTTGAGGTAACAATAAGAAGTAGAAAATCAGATTTTCTACTGTGCAATACCGATTCGACCCGTTTCAGGTTGCCTCCTTGCGCGCCTCGTTCTCCGCCGTCCGGCTGAGTTAGGCCGGAATCTGGGTATAGGTGTGAAGCTCATACACCCACCTACAAGTCTTGGGTGGTGGCAGCCCCTCTAGCGCCACCGTGGAGAAGTTATGACGCCGTGAAAATGCTACTCTGCAGTGGGATAGTTGTCGGATTTTCTCCCTCCTCATGCCACCACTTGGTTAGTTCTTTGTATGATTTTCACCCTAAAATTTGGTTGCTCGATTTTGAGTGTGGAGGGAGAATCAAAGATTTGAAGTTTTTAAGGTTTGAAATTTGAGATTTTTGTGTTTTTGTTCGATTGACCTAGTTAGACTAGGAATTGGCCTTTGAGCTGAACTAGAAAGTTGTTCGGAATGTTGTGAGGACGATTCTGGTAAAATTTGGTGGCATCGGAGGTGGCTGGATTTTTGGCCGCCGGCCAGCCGTCGCCGATGGCGGTGCTGGCGGTGGCGCTGCCGTTATTTGGGCAGTTTTTCATACCTTTTAAATTGCTAGTATTGAGGGGAGCCTAATGGTGCAAAGTTTGTAATTTTTGGAGTAATATTGATTAGGTTTCGGAATGTCTGAAATTAAATGATATTAACGGTTAATAAATTGTAATTGGGCAATTGATTTATAATCCGGGAATTGAAGCATCCCTGTTAGTTAATTGTTGAAGTGTGAATTGAGCTTTGATTGAATATTGAGGGTTTTATGTTTGAATTTGATATTGGTTTTTAGCCGGAATGGGTGTCCATAGTAAATCCGAGGGATTTACTATGGTTAAAGTGAGTCCGCAATATAGGTATTCAAAAGGGGAAATTCATGTTCGATGAGTTGCATGATATTTATGTTAAATCTAAAGTGTTGGGGGTTAGTTGATTAATTCCCGAACGAGGGATTAATTGTGTGTTAGCAGTTGTTTATGTTATAGAGATTGATGTGGTTATATTATTGTTGTTTTTGTTTTGACAACATTATTCGTGATAAGTATATAAGGATATTTTATGATAGAAGTCGGATTATCGTTTGAGATTGATAACCGTAAGTACGGTTTGGTTATGGAATGGTCCGACCTATTACTAGGAGTGTCCATAGTAATTTTAGAATATTTTATAATGATGGTAGTCCATAGATATGTAGACCCTCATCCAGGTTTGAGCCGGTCAGAGATGTAGAGACCTTCATCTGGATTTGAGCTGGTCATGGATTTACAGATCTTGATCTGGATTTGAGCCGGTCAGGTAGACTCTCATCCAGATTTGAGCCAGTCAGGGATGTATAGACCTTCATCTGGATTTGAGCCGATCAAGTAGACCCTCATCCAGGTTTGAGCCGGTTACGGATTTAGAGACCTTCATCTGGGTTTGAGCTGGTCATGGATATGGATAGATTATAGATCTTCATCTAGATTCGAGCTGGTCATGGGTTATGGAATGAATGGCGGCCCTCATGATAATATGAGCTAGGCGTGAGAATTATAGCGCATGCGACAAAGTGTGGGAGATAGCGCGAGAATTATAGTTATAAAAAGATAGCGCTAGAAGTGTAGCACGGGAGTTGTACTGCGGAAAATACGGATATAATGGCCCTCACCACAGGGTGAGCAGGGCGCGAGAGCTATGAAATATTTCCTTTCTGTTACTTTATTATTCCTCTCGGGGCATTGTCATTTATTTAAGGCTTGCGTAAATAATTTCCGTTAAATATTTAAGGAGGCGAAATCATTATTCTGAAAGGAGTGGTGTCCTGAAAAATCGGAACATGAATCAATTAGGTTCAGCTATTTAGTATAAACTCTTGGAGTACCTTTATGTTTTTCCGTGTGAAAAGGGCAAGTATGTGCATGATTCTTTATGTGCTCTTAGTGGATAGCTTGTGATTGTGAGTTGAGTTATGAGATAAGAACTCACTTATCAAAGGGTTGTTTGGGCTATGATTAAGATGTCTGGATGGGCATCCTGTGTAATTTGTAATAATTGAAAGATTTGAGTCTTGTCCTAGAGGTGGTAGAGTGGTTTAGTGTGGAGTTATAAAAAGTGCTATAGGAGATCTTGTATGAAATTTCTGACTCTTGGGAGTGAAGAGTTGGAAGAGAAAAGTTAAAGTAATTATGTATAGTTGGTGAAGAATTCACCGATAGTGCGGATTAAGTGAAATTGATTAAGGTGTCTTGAGTAGCGATACAAAGATGATTATCTTTTCTTTGGGTATTAGCGTTGTAGAGACGTCGGTTAGTGTATTGTGATAAACATAGGTCGTATGAGATACTTTCTATGGTGTTATTAGTCAATGAGTTTGGAGGTTAAGTCTGACTATAGAGAGCCAACGTAATTTTCCTCATTATTTGAGGTGTGGAAAGCTGAGGTATGCAGCTTGTTTCGTGTACATTGATCTTTACGAGGATGTGATTTCCTTGTGATGGTGAGTCGTTTATTGGTTACGATTGTTTCACTGATAGAGGGATACACTTCTGTTTTTATTGGTCGTCGAAGATTGTGAAATATTGACGACGATGTGACTCCTTTCTGATTAAGTCGGTAAGTCCAAAGGGACTTGATTTCTTATTTGGGCAGGTAAGTATGCCTAAACGGTCCTAGAGTTTGTTCAAGTAGTGAGATATAGAATGGATGTGGGTCGTCCATAAACCCTGTTGGGTTGTTATCATCGCGTATTGACAACGAGGTTTGAAATTGTCATTTCGTAGTTGTATTAATATTGACCGTTTAATTAATTGTGAAATTTTGAGGATGAAATTCCTTTAAGGAGGGAAGATTGTAACACCCCGAACCTAAAAGGTTATTATTTCGGGTTATGAGTTACCCAGATTTTTCTTTACTCGCGCTCGAAGGTTTGATTAGCGGTTAATCGAGTTTATTTTCAAAAATGGTAAATGAAGGATTTAAATTCCCGAAGTTGTAGTACGCAACAATATGAGCTCACTGGTGTGCCCAGTTTATTTTCCGGAGCGATGAGCTATTTTTTGTGGTTTTATGAAGTTTATAGAAAAGTTACGATTACTATTTCTGTTAATCGTTTTACCATAAAGTTGACTTTTCATAAAGTCAACCATTTGGGTAGAGGACGTTCATTCGAACCTGTAGACATGCTATGTGTTTTAATCGGAGTTCGTATGTGAAAGTTATAAGTGAAAACGTAAAGTTACTGTGCGGTAAATTGTCTATAAATATGAGTTTTACCGTTAAGGTAATAGTAAGAAGTAGAAAATCAGATTTTCTACTATGCAATACCGATTCGACCCGGTTCGGGTCACCTCCTTGCATGCCTCCGCTCTCCGCCGTGCAGCCGAGATAGGCCAGAATCTGGGTATGGGTGTGAAGCTCATACACTCACCTACAAGACTTGGGTGGTGGCAGCCCCTCTAGCGTGGCCATGGAGGAGTTATGACACCGTGAAAATACTACTGTGCAGCGGGGTAGTTGCCGGATTTTCTCTCTCCTCAGGCCACCACTTGGTAAGTTCTTTGTATGGTTTTGTTGAGTTTGATTAGTAGAACATTTTTCAAAAATTTGGTTGCTCGATTTGGAATGTGGAGGGAAAATCAAAGGTTTAAAGTTATTAAGGTTTGAAATTTGAGATTTTTGTATTTTTGCTCGATTGACATAGTTAGACTAGGAATTGGCCTTCGAGCTGAACTAGAAAGCTGTTCGGAATATTGTGAGGAAGATTCTTGTAAAATTTGGTGGCGATCGGAGGTGGCCGGTGGCGGTGCTGGCGGCGGCGCTGTCGTTGTTTGGGTATTTTTTTCATACTTTTTAAATTGCTAGTATTGAGGGGAGTCTAATGGTGTAAAGTTTGCAATTTTTGGAGCAATATTGATTAGGTTTCAGAATTTCCAAAATTAAATGATATTAACGGTTAATAAATTGTAATTGGGCAATTGATTTATAATCTGGGAATTGAAGCATCCCTGTTAGTTAATTGTTAAAATGTGAATTGAGCTTTCATTGAATATTGAGGGTTTTATGTTTGAATCTGGTAATGGTTTTTAGCCGAAATGGGTGTCCATAGTAAATCCATGGTTAAAGTGAGTCCGCAATATACGTATTCAAAAGGGGAAATTCATGTTTGATGAGTTGCATGATATTTATGTTAAATCTAAAATGTTGGGGGGTTAGTTGATTAAATGAAGGATTAATTGTGTGTTAGCGGTTGTGTATGTTATAGAGATTGATTTGGTTATATTATTGTTGTTGTGTTGAAAACATTATTCGTGATAAGTATATAAGGATATTTTATGGTAGAAGTCGAATTATCGTTTAAGATTGATAACCGTAAGTACGGTTTGGTTATGAAATGGTCCGACCTATTACTAGGAGTGTCCATAGTAATTTTAGAATATTTTATAATGATATCATGTGATGAGTTGAGAGTGAAGTAAACGTTGTGGCATGGTCGGATTTAGATTAGTTTGTATTTAGTGAAACTAATCATAGAATTAGTCACGTATGACTATAAATGTTCACGGACCAACTCTTGAGTTGGTTTGATGGTTGACCAAGTTTAGAGAGTTAAAAAGGGTACTTTGTTGACAGGAGGTTAGCAGCACGTTGCTGAATTACGAGTGGCTTGATCCCATATTTAGGGTACGTAGGCAGCCTAATGAAGCTTGGGTGTAGTCACAAATAAATAAACGAAATTTAGGTTTAAACACGTCAGGCATATACGAGTTCATTACGAGATCCTATCTCATTTTCGAAATTAGAATTCCCTCATCTATGTTTCGTTATTTCTTGTAGCTTCGGATTAGAATGTTACGTCATTTAGTTATGATGAGATGTGGATGGATCATTCGTAATTATACAAATACCTTTTATGATTAAAACTCAATACCTTAAAGATGGTTACGAAGATGATCCACTGGACAATTTTTGGCCTCATCATGAGATGATAGATAGATAGTATAAGTCATATAGAATTCAGATAGGATTGGGAACAGGCCTAAACCCGCATGGTATTTATAGGGACCGGGACGGCTTTGCTCTTATGAAACTAGAGACCGGTATCAGGCCTTGCAATATTATTCAAAATTGAAGGGAGAGGGGTTGAACTTCTCACTGATCAATGGTGCTCACGCAAAATCCAAGAAGAGACCCAATAGAGCAACTCGTACTTTTGTTAAATATTATTCACAACTTCATTATAGTACTTCAGAATGCAATGAGGATGAAATGTTATAAAAACATGCTATATAGAGGGTTCAAACCTCTTACCTCCTCTTCATGTTACCAGTGACTTTGATAATATCAACTTTGTTCGTGACTTTCGAGAAGCCAATTTATTGGTTGATGCTCTTGCAAATCTCGGGCATAGTTTACATTCTCTAAAGATTTGGTTGTGTGCCATTCCTCCTCAATCGGTGTAAGCGTTTCGATTAGATACTGTAAATACTCAAAAAAAACTTTACCTCTTATATATAAAAACAAGGAAGATCCACCAGACCACCAAGTACTTACACTAAATATGGTACAAAATATTTATATATTACCTCCTAGTTCACATATTAAAACTTAAACTTCCATTCTTCTCTCTGCCACAGATTAAAACTTGTTTTTGTGTCAGTAGGCAATTGAAGCCAAATCTAGAACAGCTTTTGCATTTCCAGGTTGGTTACTTAATTTCTCTCACCTTATGCATCTCATCTCATCTCTTTCTTTTTCTTTTTCCACTACCCCGATCGGCTAATAAGACCCATAAAATTAACATCAGATCTTCATCATATCAACATCAGATTTTCCTCATCTAAATTCCCATCAGATTTTCCTCAACATCAGATCATCCTCATCTCTAAATTAGATACAAATTGCATTCATCCTTTTCAATTTCAGGAAGAAGAGAAGATAATAGGTCAATATATGTCTAATAATTATTTTCTTAATCTTATTCTTTTGTTATATCTTTTTATTTATTTATTACTTAGTATGTTTTTTGTTCATGCTAGGAAAATGAGCAAAGAAGCGAAAACATGCCAAAAATGCAGCTTACGCACATATTTCGGACATGGAGTGAAAAAATCCAAGCCAATGGAGCAAATTTAAAAAGTTCACTAAAGACGAAATTGACCGATCAACGAAAGTCAACACCGGTCAAAGCAAGTGAAACTCCGGCGGCCGACAAGGTGATGATAGGAAAAGGTGGTTGATGGCCAATAAGTCAAAAGAGCATAGAAAACAATGAATTATTCAAATTCAAATTTGAATAAGAGTAGTGACATATATATTTTCTTTTGTCCTCTTGATATGGGCATTGTCCCCTTGTCTTATTGGCCAAATACTTAGAGTGCACTTACTTTTTCTCCCTACACAAAATATCATGGGTATTTTAGGTATTAGCCAAAGACTAGATCCACATTTTATGCTACACATTTGACCACATCCAACCATTCATTACTTTGCATCTCCACCATTCATTTCAAGTGCTCTAGCATATTTAAACCCTCATCCTCCATATTGTGAAGAAGTTTTCTCTCTTCTCTCATTTTTAGATATAGGTTCTCTTCTCTCTCATTTTGTAGTTTTAGTCTAGTTTTTCATAGTTTGTATATAGTTCCTTTGATTGTGTGAGAAATAGGTGTGTAGGCACTTTGGTTTCATCAAAACCAAAGTTACTACACACTCTAAATCAATCACAACACTTCACTATTCTAAGCCTTTGTCTAATTTCATGAATTTGTATGGTGTTTTGGGTTGTAAACTGAAAATACCATACCTTGAAGCAATTCTCACATCAAGAAAGCTAGGAGAAAATTTTGGGTTCTTAGTTTGACTCCACCAAGGGTCAAACTCATGGGTATTCTTAGTACGTCAATAATGCATTCTAATATTTTAATATTAGAGCGAACGTCGCCACTTGCGTATGAGTATTTACGGAATGTTTTTCTAGCACTCTACGTGTTTGTCCTGTTTTACTGACGTGATTTGACAAATTATTTTCAAGTGTGTGTTTTACGAAAAATGTTTTCAGGTTTTTCATTAATTTTAAAATCGGAGGAGATCATGACCGTTGGATTCGTTCGACGAATCGTGGCCGTTGTTAAAAGGTTTTGTAAAAATCTTTTTCTCTCTCTCTCCCTTAATTTCTTTCTTTTCTTCTCCTCTTTTCATTTTTCTTCTCTTTCATTTTTTCTTCTCTTCTCCTTTTCCCCTTTTGTTTGACTCTCTCTCTCGACAGAGAGACACAGTCGATCGCGACCTCCCCCAGTCTTGCCTCGCTGCCGCACGTGCTGCCTCAGCGCCGCCACCATCGAGCTCGCCAAGCTCCAACGACCACACTCTGACCCTCAGCCGAGCCAGCGCCACCTACCGGAGGAGAGAGGAAGCTGCTGGGTTGCACACTCTGTCTCAATGCAGAACTAGCCGAGAGGAGGAGCAAAGAGCTTCTAAAAAGCTTCCAAGAGCTGCCAGAAGGGAGGAGGAGGAGGCTAGCGGAGCTCCGCCGGAGGAGAACAGTCGGAAATCCGATCTGTTCAACATTGAGGTATAAAAACCTTCAATTTTCTCTCGATTTTTACATTGTTGGATTGTTTGGATGTTGTAGAAGATGAATTTGCAGGTGTTGGAAGCTGGTTTGGCCGGAAAATGACTGTTTTCCCGTGAACCAACCGATTGGGAAAATCAAAGGTAAAAACCATAGTTTTTACCGTGGTAGATTTACTTTTTTACAATTTTACCGTGAGATAAATTGACCAAAATACCCCTGTCAGTTTTCAATATTACAACCTGCCATTTTTACTAGTTTAATGTTTAACTTTTATAGTTTTACAGTTTAACCTGAGTTACTATTTACTAGTTGACTTTTACTATTCACCATTTGATCGGTTGACTTTTACTATTTACAGTTTGACCGGTAGACTTTTACTTGTTATAGTTTGACCGGTTGACTTTTACTATTCATGGTTGACTTTTGACCGTTGACTTTTTACTATTCATGATTGACTGTTGACTTTTACTATTAACGGTTGACTTTTGACTTTTACTGTAGAAGACCAATTTTTACGTTTTTACCGTTATGGTTATATGGTTTAAACGTTTTATAAATTAAATAGACGACGGAAAGACGTAAGTACCGAATGAGTAATAATCTCGATTCTCGTCCGGTTCGAGAATCAAGGCATCAAATAATTAGACTCTAGTGTCGGAAAAAATAAAAGGAAAGTTTGTCGAGTTTACCAAGTCTTGGTCAACTTTGACTAACTCAGTAGACTTGGTCAATTTCTTGGTCAATCTAGGAATGACTTGGTCAACCCTAAAGTCAACCTTTGACCTTTCCTGGTCAAACTAGGAAAGTGGGTAGTTGACCATAGAATGACCGTTGCGTTTCTACTTTCGACTTGTTTAGTCGTTGACTTGTCTTTTGACGGATTCAGGATTTCACTTACACTTAGAGCTTGAGGACTGAGACTTGGAGCACGAGGATTTCGGCTTCGTCATATCAAGTAGGGTGAGCCGTAACTTCCAGGTTAGTGCCATTTTAAATTTGTGTAGTGCTATACGATATAAAAGTTATATGATGTTTGTTTGTGCATAGTCGATGCCTCGCGATATATGTTTTCTTACTTTATCGCTTCATTAAATGTTTCAGAAAACCGAGGCTAGACACACATGTGATGATTCAGATCGAAAAGTAGTACCGTTGTCTTGATTTCCGGTGCTTGGCCTGAGAGTGACGGGACCTAGTATTTAAACTATGTTTTCCCACGGTGTCGATGACCGTGAATCTTCGGAGGGGCAATGCCTTGTTTATTTTATTTTCTGGCTTACGCTCGTCTCGCACAGAGTTATGTGAGTCGTAGGTGAGGCGTTGTTATGAGTGATCTGTTAGGATTAGCTGTAAATGGACACTCTCGCTACTACGTGTCTTCGGGCGCATAGGTAGTTGGCCTTGGTTTGCTGTGAAGACAAACCCGGGATTCGACCGCCTAGATCCGTGAAGCCCTGCAAGTTGTTGTTACTTTGAGCGCTCAGTCATTTTTGATGTTAGCATTGACACATGGAAAAGCAATTTATATAAATCTGCCTGTAAAACCAAATACAGTTTTTGGTTGTTGTATGCTTTCACAAATTGTTTAATCACCGGTGAAAACTATATGTAGTATCTATTTATGAGAACTACACCTTTGTTTTCAAACCCTATCTTGGTTGGGTTCGGCCCCTTTTGGGTTAGCGAGGACGAGTGCTCACCCCTACTTTGCAGGTACTCAGTAGACTTGCTTTAGAAGAGATGGATCGATGACTAGGGGCTTGGCGGTGCATGCTATTCAGCATCTATATTTCGGGATCACCCTGGAGGAGCTTTTCATCATTCGTAGTACTTCAGCTCTTCGATCTCTGTGACTTAATTTAGACGCATTTGGCGCACTCTGACCTATCGAGCTTTTATCCATTTGTACTTTGCTTGTTGGCCTATGTTGTATATTTACTGACTTGGACTTTTCATGTATCTTGTAGTCTAAGTCTTGTACGCTACCTTCCGCACTTGTATATAACTTTATTTATTCATTCATTTGCTCCTCCCATTTATGTCATTTTATTTAAATTAGCCTTGTGGTTTCGGCTTAGTGAGCAGTCAATACGTCAGATGACGTATCAGTTATTCATTAGTCCGGAATTACGACGGTTACTGTTGTTTTCCGGGGCCAGAAATAGTCTCGGGATGCGACATTTTGGTTCAACCTAGAAAAGAACAAGTAAAAGAATGAAGTAGTTTGCATCCTTAATTCAAATCCAAATTGCTTACTGTAGAGAAATCCCACAAGAACACAGAACGGAGAGGAGAAAATGAGGAAAGGATGAGTGAAGGGCAAGGGATTGGGTGGATCCAAGAAAAGGTGTGCAAGTTGATTTCATCCATCAGATCTCTCTCATTTAGATCTAACGGTTATAGATGAAGTATTCATTTCATCCATCAGATCTCTCTCCTTTTTTCTTAAAAAAGATACAAATTTAAGACGTGTAAAAATCGATGGAACACATTGGCAATCGGTGTCGTGCGTCTTCATTACATTCAAATTAGGCTTACAGAGAGAGAGGTCAGTCAGAGCGAGAGCGAGAGAGAGAGGTCGAAGAAGAAGATGATAGTGAGGACCCCTCCCGTGAAGAAGCGACGGGGCCCCGAAATCCAGAGCCCACCACCGTCTGCGGCGGCCGGCCCTCTCGTCATCTACGAGGACCAGCCCCCTTCTCCCGCCCCACCTCAACCTACCGACGGCGGCGATTCCTCCCACCACATGCTCTGCACCTATCAATGTCGCCAAATGGTTCTTCTCTCTCTCCAAATCATCATCTTGAATTTGCTGTTGAAATCCTTTATTACGGTTAAGAACAGAACAGTCTCTTGTTTTCTTATCACAGGTCAAATCGGACTTTTTAGATGCCTTAAGTAACGCAGAAAAGCAAGTTGAGGATTATAAATCTCGATTCGAGGCGTTAAATGACAACTTTTGCAAAGTTGGTAGGTGTTTCAATTTCAATCATCATCGGTTCATGGCACAATACCTAGCATCACTGCTCGTTTTCAAATTCTTGGTTGGATTATCCATTTTCAGTTCCAATTGTATCATATGTGCTGCAGAGTTGGAGAGGAAGAAATTTCGGGATCAATATTTTCATAAAGAACAAGAACTTTCCGCAGCAAAAGGACGCCAACAGGCTCTGCAGGAACAACAGTTGAAGGAGGTTCATGACTTTCAGGAAAGATTCAGTAAACAGATACGATCATATGCTGAACTTGAGGTATAAACATATCCCTGAACGATTTTATATTCTGGCTAAGGAGAATCACTATGTTTTGTTGTTATAATTGACTAGTTTAAGAGGTCCCATTAATGGAATTTATATGATTTCATACCTTTATACATTTATGAAACAGAACAAAATTTTGGTTTCCATTTTTTCAATTGCCGTACTGTTTGATATAATTAGTAACATCCACAGTACATGTAAACATATTAGCTGGTCTGATGCTCCTGTGTTAGGAGGTGATGCATCTTCTTCTTCTTCTTCTTCTTCTTCTTTGTGTTTGTTCCCTTCTGTAGTCAATGGTTTATTTTTTGTTCAGACCCAAACCGATCTCTTATATTCAGATATTTTTCTTGCCCATCCTGCAGTTGTAGGATTTGAAAATGTGCATGTCCATGTCCTCGTGTTCATATTGCTTTTGGATTTCCAGGTAAAGCTCCAAAATGAAATAAACCTTCGCACGAAAGCTGAGGTTTCAGTCGCTTCGGCTGAGGAGAAAGCAAGTGTTTTAGAGGGAAAGCTAAGCCATCTTTCTGAAAGTATAGAGAGGGAGAAAAGGCATCTCAACAATGATCTTGCACATATCAAAAAAGAATCCAAGCTTTCTGCTGCTAGAATAACTGCTGATGTGAGTCCTGATAGTTCTGAGTTAGGTATGGTTGTGTTTCTTCAATAATCCACTGTACTAAAGTTTGCCATTCTCTTGTTCTCAGCTTGAGCGAATGGAATGTCGAGCTCGTAATGCTGAGAAAGAATCACAACTACTGAAAGGGCAGTTGGATGATCTCAAAAATCAATTTAATGAGGTACGCATCTCTTATTTTTCTGTATAGATTTTATGACCAAAACAGTTTTACCTTTGCCTTGTATGGTATCTATATTTGTTAAATCTTTCCTGTTCTCGAGTGTAACCAATACAAGCTGAAATATTTCTGGTTGTCATTTTCATTATCTTCTTGCAAAACACCAGAATTCATTAATGTAATGTGCTGAATAATTATCATGAATTATTGTATGCTGGTACTGTAACGTGAAAAATCATATATAATAAACGCCACATTGATTTATTTTTCATCCAGTGCTTACTACAGAAGAGTGAAGCGGAGACGAAGTTGTCCAGATTGACATTCCAAGAAGTTAATTGTACAGACAGTGATATATTGGTTAAACATCTGCAAGAAGAGCTTAGAAACTTTGTAAGTTTGCTTCCTCCATGTTTTATTGTTTTTATTCTATTACATTTTCTTTTTCTCTAATTGGTAACTGCTTTGAGATTAAATTAATATTCTTTACTTTGCAGTTTATAATTAAATTAATAATTTTTGGCTGCTCTATGATAATCCTCTGATTTTCACTAGGAAGCTGAAGTGAGGGCAGCGAGAAAGCTAAAGTCTTCTCATGAAGATGTGAAATTGTTGAACGAAAAATTGTTGGAAGAAAAGAGCCGTAGAGAGAGGGCAGAGTCAGAGTTATCCAAATTACAAGAATTTCAATCTAGCGTAAAGAAGTTGGAGGATGAGTTGACATTCTGGAAGCTGACCACCAAAGACATTCCAGGCGTGTCATGTTGTGATGATATACCGGTGAAATTTGGAGCCCTACAAAAGTATGTGAATAGCTTGATTTCAGTTTAAGCTAGTTCCAGGATTTGTTAGAAGAACAAATAATATCATTAATTATGCACTTAATGAGAAAGGTTGACTTGTTTCTTCTTCATTTAGATAAAAAATCTGTGTCAGGCAGGGTTTACTTCCCTTTTAGTTTTTCTCAGTGGGTAGGTTGACTGGGTGAATGTGACTCCATTGAATATCTGTTATCAATAATATCAGAAATACATTGTTCCTTTTAGAAATCACTCTTCTGGATTGCTTACACGTGTAATTTTATTTGTATTTTATTTGTACCATCTCTTTATAGCTAAACAATTATTTACATATTCCATATTTGTTTTTCATTTTATCACATGCTGAATAGCAGTCATGGGGCTATCCGAATAATATTAGCCTGTTTTGACACCATCTGTATTTTATGTTTGAAAATATATGCTGCTCAGGTCTTATATCTCTATATGGCTGGGTTTGAGGACTCCAAGGTCCTCTATTTTCTATAGGTCCTAGTTGTAAGTTTTGTAAGTTGTCATTTGTGAGGATTTGAAGTTTTTCAAATTGCTGCCCCTATCTTTTCCTTTATCCTCATGCAATATCTTTTTTTCCTGCTTATAACATTTTATATCTGAGAGTTGTATACATACTTTTCTCAGCCTTTATAATGCATATATGATATGCATGTTTTCAGTTTCTAATTGTTGAGGTTTTCCATTTAATGCAGAGAGGTCATTGATAGCACAAAGAGGGAGGGTGAGGCAACTGCCCGCTTGAAACAATTGGAGATAGCTCTGGATGCTGCACTAGTTGGTAAACAAAATGCTGAAACTGAGGCTGAACTGATGAGAGAGAGGTTGGAGGTAACAAAATCAGAGGTTAAGAGGATTGAATTAATGGTAAGTCTGTGATCCGATAGTTTTATGCAATCTTGTTTTTTTCATGTGAAGATGGGAGGTAACATGGTTGGATTTCAGTATACTCTTGCTGGTCCATTTTTATTCTTGTAGTTGTAGTGGTTTCTTAAAAAAAGTTCTGTTTTTTTTTCTTCATTTCAACAATGATTAATAATGGAATATTTAAAATTGCAGCTATATAGGGTTACTGAGGAAAGAGATAAGTTGAGAAATGACATCGGTGAATATAAGCCGACAAAGAGTGATGGTGCTGGAGATGAAGCAACCAGTCAAACTCTTAAGGTTGTAGATCTTTTTTTTTCAGTATTATTTCTAATAATTGGTGAAATCTCTTTTTTATTGCTCATGCAGGAGCTCGAATCATCTCTTGCGAAGAATGAAGGCTATATTAAAGAATTAGAATCTGCTCTATTTGAACAAAAACAATTTAATAGTTGTCAACATGAAGAAATAAAGTTGCTCAATGATAGATTAAAAACTGAAGCTAGAAAAGTGAAGTCATTGGAGAGGGAGGTTGATCAACTTCGTTCTGAGATCTCTCTGCTGGAGTCCAAGGTAGGTCTCAAAATTACGTAGATGATTATTAATATGAGTTGGTTCTTTTTCTAGACCTGAAGGGAACATTCCCCAACCTAAAATATGTGAAATGTTGTAGCACCAGCTTGTTCAGGCTTGCCTGTGTTTCTGTTCATGTTTTAATTCTTATTTGATAAGGGTTATGTTTATCGTGGGTGAATGTTGTGATTTTATCACGTCCTTATTTGTATAAGGAACTGAATATCTCAATCAAAGAAGAAGACCAGGTTGTTTTTCCCTCATTGGTGCATTTTGTGCAGAGCTCAAGGGGATTGTATTGATCATATTTTTGTGCATTGTGAAGTTGTTAACTTCCTATGGAAGAACTTATTTAGGGAGGCAGAAGTGGTCTGGTCAACTCCATCAGAAGGGAATGATTTGTTTAAAGAAAGTTTTTGAGCTTTTGGTAAAGGAAAAAAAAGCCAGAAGTCTTTGGGGTTGTGGGGTGCTAGCAGTAGTTTGGGTGGGTTGGATGGAAAGAAATAGAACTGTTTGGAACCTATAGTGGGGTGCAGAGGGAAGAACTGTGGGAGAGAGTCAAGTTATGGGCATCTTTATGGGCTTATACTTCTAAGGACATTAAGGATTATAGTCTTTCTTCCATTCTAAACTGGGAAGTAGCTGCAGTTTAATCTGTGTTTAGTTTTAGTTCTAAAAGTCTCTTATATTTTTAAAGCGGACTCCTTGTCTGCCTCCTTCTGTTGGGTTTTCCAGACCCATGTGTTTTTCCTAGGATGTTTCATCTTAGAGTATGGTGTACCAATAAGGAAAGGATACCCTTATTGATGAAGGTATACCTGTAATCCTTGTTGAATATAGAGAAGGAGGCATTATCGCCTATCACTAATAGGATTGGATTTCCTATTTGGTGAAGAGATCTGATATCCTTATTGCTATATAAGGAGGGGGTCAGCTATAGGTTTTGTATTGCAGAGACAAAATAGCAAGTGTTCCATTCCTGGTTAGAGGGTGAGAGAGGGCAGATAGGAGAGAGATAGGAAGAGAAGAGAGTCCTTGTTTTCGTATTCTTTCTTGTGTTCCCATTATTAATATAGTGGAGTGTTTTTTGCCACGTAAGCAAAGGTTTTGCTGAACCACCTTAAATATGTGTTATTGTGTCTTTTCTGTGGTCTGTTTCTTTTGGCTTGCTGTGCACTGTTGTGGTTTCTTGACATACATATAGGCCGATATCACAACACCTTGTTCATTGTTTCTTCTGTTTCTTTTCAAAAATAAAAAATAAACAATCTTAATTATTTATTTGATAAAGTTGCTTGATTTTCTTCTTTTCTTTTTGTTCATTAACTATTTATTGTTTTACCGTCACATGTAAATTGATGTGTCCTGTTTGGTTTATGTGCTATTTGTTGAATAATTAGCTCAGTATTCAGCTAAATTTGGAGTGAAGAGATGTTGTCTCAGTCTTTTGCATCTTAAACTCAGAAACTGGTTTACAAGCTGCAAAACTTGCTACAGATTATGTAATTAGGTGCTTCTTTTGTCTCTACAGTTGGGCCATGGTGATTTCTTTGCTGCAAATACAAAAGTTTTAAGAATGGTGAATACTCTTACTGTTGATAATGAAGCAAAACAAACTATAGAGGCATTGAGAACTGAACTACAAAAGACAAAGGAAAGGTTACAAGCTGTTGAAGAATTTAAAAGTCAGTCAGGTTAGTACACAGTTCAACCCTTCTTTTATGACGTGTGTAAAATACTACCAACTCCTTTCCTTTTTAATATATTGACAATCTTGCATCGTTGAGTGGCGCTTCAGCAGCCATTACCCAGACCACCAACATGGCTGCCATCCCAATCACCACCTCTACTGTTTATGTTTTACTTCTTGATGCATCCAAACAAAGAAATTGAATATATATTGTGCTGAACAGATTCTCATAACAGAAAATGGAGCCATACATATTTTCTTTTGGAAATTTCATCATTTTGATATTTCTTTATTCATCGAATTTTGATGAATTTATCTGTGATATGTTCTATACTAAGCTTAGATACCTCTTTCTCTTAAATGATTCAGGTGAAGCTGGGAAATGGGTGGATTCTGACATATCCGGAAAGATAGTGCAATTGAAAGATCAAATTGCAACTCTTGAAAAACGTGAGGAAAGGTGAGTATGTGTGAAGCTTGTGCTCTTTGGAATATGGTAAAAATAACAGTAATAGAGCTCTTGGTTCCTTCAAATTTAAGATGAATGCATTTCAATCTGGTACTGGGGCCTACTGGAGGGAGAGCAGACAACATCTGTTTGTAAACTTTGATATAGTTGTTTTTGCTATTAACAGCTAAAACATTTTGGTAGATGGGCTGGTTTGTATGCTTTGCATTGCTTGTTCAGGTTTTACCTAAAGTATAATGATTCACTTGGGTTGAACATTTGAATATACCATGGGACAGGTACAAGACTGTTTTTGCCGACAGAATTTCAGTGTTCAGGAGAGCATGTTGTCAGCTCTTTGGTTACAAGGTTAAGATTTATTAAACTCATTGTCTCTATATATATTCATGAATAGTTAATATTTTGAATATGTTTCAGTATACAAATACAAAATTTCCTCTATTTGAGTATAAATAGTTATACTGAGAGATTATGAAAAGAAATTACAGTGTACAATTTGACAGAATTTTTATATGATCCTCATGGCCTCATGTCATTTCGGTATGTTAACTTATCTGATCTAGCACATCGCCACAATTGGTGGGAGTATAATCAGGGATGGTTGGGGATTGTTGAGTCTAAGAAAGCAGAATGATTGTAGAAGACACAGAGGGTTCTTAGCTGTGTAGGAGAAGAGAACCAAAGGCACCGAGCCTTCAATAAAACTCAATGTTATTTGATTCAAATCTGATTTGGGTCTGCAAATTGTAGCTATATTGATAGGTTTTAAATGCATAACCCTTAGACAACTAGAACAAGAGAAGACTCAATTCAAGACATTAATAATCAGAACCTTGAGTACTCACCCTAACTTTAATAACACTAGACTGATAATGACTTCATAAAACTGAAAAAAATGACTCTTGGTGTTGATGGAAGTATGAAAATGACAGTATTTTTCATAATGGAAGTATTTTACTGAATCATGAAAATGCAAAATGACTTGCTGTTGTAGATTAAAATGTAATGTTTATATTATACAATATTTTGGCAGATTGTAATGGATGAACACCAGCGAACAAATGGAATCCCCATTACACGTTTTACCCTCCAATCTATATATTCTCAAAGCGATGATGAGAAGCTTGAATTTGAATATGAATCAGGGACTACAAACATTATGGTAATATGGTGCATAATAGTCATTTTTTGAGGTCATATAGTTTGGAGGATGCAAAGAACCTTGTGAAAGAATTTTGATACTAATTTTGTCTTTGGATTAATCAGGCAAATGATTATACCGCTCAGCGTGAGATATCTCAACAGGTACAGAGCATAATATTTCTCAACATTTATTATGACCCGTTGTAGGACTGTATTGGTAGATTAATAACTTCTCCTTGCATGGATGATCAGCCTCTTAGATTTATAACATTCTTACCAGGGAAACTCAGTTGCATACTTGCATCTACGCGCATATATCTGTTACTTTACTTTAAATGTGACCGATGTTAATGAGACATGATTTTATAGTTCTGACTTGTATGCATTCCTCCCTTATTCTCAGTGGTCAGGTTTGAGATTTAGGCTTGCATCGTTTGAGTCTCATTTTTTCTTGCAAGACTAATTCTTTGGCAAATGAATTTCTATTTTCCATTGCCGCATCCATGCAAAATTTCCAATTTGATTCCAGTGCTATTGTACCTTTCGAGTCTTATTTTTCCTTGCCCCGGCCAACTCTATCAAATGATTTTCAAATTAGCATTGCCACATCAATGTACCTATGACTACAGTGAAAACTATTTTCTCTATAGCAATATATATCAAAGTTTTGCATTGGGTTGATATGGTGTTCGGAGGGTCCAATGCTTGTCTTAGAACTTGTTTTATCAATTTATTGCTGGTTTTCAACCGTTACTTGTAAACCAAAAAGTTTGCTCATCAGCTCATCTAAGAATATTATCTTGCAGGTCGATATATTTATACGGAAGATGAATTCAATCCCAGCCTTCACTGCCAATTTAACAGTGGAATCGTTCAATCGTCAAACCCTGAGCTAAGAGAAATTCAACTATTTACACTACACGGGCTTTATTTTTTTAATCAAGAAAATTGGTTTTGTTTTATGTTTTAATTTTGTTTTAATTTTATGTATCTTGCCTATATATATTGTTGTTGTGCCATGCTGTGAAGGCTGTTATGCTGGAAGTGACAAACTGTGACATGGTTTTGAAGATAATGTGTGCGGTGTTCTTTTATGCTTTGTATAATTGAAAGTTACATACTAGTACTCTCCAAACATTTTAATAGTATAGTTGTTAAATACTGGTACTTTCTCCAAACATTTTATAAAGGAAAGAAAATGACAGTGAATTTTCTTTTGGCATACAAGTGTAGGATTTTCCCTAAAAGAAAATCAAAATCTAACTGAAAAAAGTTATTAGGACATGTGAGATTTAGCAACTGAATATTTGTTTTACTGTCGGTTTTATCTAATAATGTTCACGGGTGTGTAACTAACCAAGAAAATTGTGCTAAACCACCTCAAATAAAATTTGGAGTTTTGCCTGGTTATCCTGTTAAATCTACATCCATTGATGAGTTAGCATAACCAAGTTTTTTTGTGTTAGTTACTACAATGCAAACTGTACTGTACCACCATCTGTCGCAGTTTACCATGATCACATCAACAATGAGTAACAATATGACATAGAGTTGTGCCTTCGTTGCAACGGTTGAAAGAATAAAGATTGTGTGTGTATGTATGTATGTATGCATGTATGTATATATATATATATATATATATATATATATATCGAGAAATAGATACATTGGTTAATATATCCTTGGTCATACCAATCACATGTCACAAGGCCGCAATGTGACATGTTGAACCTACGACAAAGAAAATCCAGAATTAAAGAACGGTTATCAATCAATCCTAGGACCAACAGGACTACTCGCAACAAAAGCAAACGGAGCACCAACAATCAGAGCTCTCTCTATGTCTCGCATTGTAGACAGAAGCAGCAACGCCGGCAAAGGAGAAGGATGGAAGGGTTATCTTAGAGTTGGTCTTTTCATACTTGAAGAGAAAGTTAAAGTAATGTAGAATGTGCAGCGGGGATTGAAACGCATTTTCAATCCTCGACGAACTGGACAGAAAATAAAGAATAAAACACCAGATTTTGATGTTGTGTAAAACCCTCAAATTAGAGGAAAAAGTACAGCGGATCACAAGTTCAGAAAACGATCTCAACTAGATGAATTTGTATACAATCTTACACCACTTGAAACCCTTTTCTAATACAGATCTCTCTCTCTCTAGGCAGACAGCTTTATTCTTCTTTCTTCAAGGAACCGTTCGTATCCTTGAGACTTCAATAATGTTCTCTCTAAATCATGAGAGAATTACACTCACACATATAACAAGTTCAACTCAACAAGAAACAGTTGAACTTGTGGCCTCACAGAATATGACAACAGAAATACTATCTCTCAAACGCTATGCGTACAAAGATAATATCCAAAGAATACGCTCTAAATGTATCTTTAACTTTGGCTGAAACATGTCTATATATTAAGCATCTGTGTCCACAACGCAGTCTAGTCTTCATTAGTTTCCTAATAGGAAAACAAGTGTCTAGTAATCCAAGATTCATAATATCAACAAGATCAAATAATATCAATCATATAATTAATATATATATATATATATATAATTAATATATCAGAGCCATAAGAGTTACGATTATTAACCATTTTATTTAAATCTCTCAAACCCTAGGTGACGGACTATCGACTAGGAGTGGTATTTGAGATTATTCATTAAATTTGTCCTTCCTCAAACCCCAGGTGGCGGACTACCGCCTAGGAGTGGTATTTGAGTTAAATCTGTTAGTTTCTGTGATTTATTTGTTTATCTATTTATATTGTGAAGTGATTGTGATTATGTTCCTTTTCATTAACTTTGTTAGTTATTTCTATCTGTTTTTGTTGTCTTTAGTCTTTGATTTCTCCAACCAAACATTAAGACCAGGTCTAAACATTAAGTCCCTAGAGTGGCATGAGCGGAGCAGAGGAATTCTTAGCCCCTTTAGGCACCCAATCTAGATAGTTATCTCTTCCAAATTTAACGTTTTGGTCAGTCTCTATCTTCTTTCATTATGAGTACTTTTCAGATCTTGCTCAATTACTTCCAGTTCTTCTCGATCTACCCTCAATAGGATCCCAAAAACAGTTAATGAAGAATAATTTGAATATCAGTCAAATGAAAACATAGAACGATTGGAACATCCTAAGAGTTCCTAGTAATGAAATTTATAGGAAAAAATGTTCTCTTACGGCTTTTATAAATGAAATCACATAAAAACAGTTGAACAAGTCTATGCTCTTAGTCAACAACGTGAAACATGCCAATTATTCAGCCCTGAGTCAATTAAAAACACAAAAAGATGGTCACAATTTCCTTCATATATGACTAGTTCAGATTGGTGTTAAACCTTTAACCCGAAAAGGTCTGAATGCATTTGTCAGAAATTCAAAAAACCAAACTCTATTAATTCAAAGTAGCTAAGACAACGCCAATATTAGAGTTCCACAAACAATCAAATGGTGAGAAATTCAACTTCCTTCAGAATGGTCTCTTACTTGTGAAAACTATTTTATCAAAATTCAGCATAATATATCTGATCTAAATTTCATTCAACAATCCAATGATGGTACGGTTAAAATAAACTTTCTTAATTCCAGACATAATCAACATCCCAGAATTCAAGAGCTAGGATAATCTTCAAGTTAATTAGGACAGTCATCTAGAAATTCTTTCATCTCCGCCAGACATTCTTTTGCTGGCTCTACATTAGCTGATTCATCAATCTCTAGAAGAGATAACGAACTCGATAGAGAAATTAAAAGCTTACGAATCAAAGAATTAGAAGAAGAAATACAAAAACTAAAAATTAAAAATATTATTACTTCTTCCCAAGTCAGCTATCCTCATTACATGAAAACTGACATCTCAAATCCAACTGAAGAATGAGACTCTTCTCCTACCCCTACAGCTGGAGATTTTGAGGTTATTCCTCCAATTAACCCTCAACTTAATACACTTAATCGCTAGTTTTAAATTAATTACACCAGATTAGATCAAGATTTAGAATCCGACAAAAATATTCTCCGTCGTAATCTTTATAGACAACAATACCCTTTAACTGCACAAAGAAAATAATTATTCCAAAATTGGAAAAATTACATGCTTCAAAATCAACCTGAAATATTCTTTCTTGATTATATAGACTTATTAAACAAAAAATACAAACATTAACCAAATCTAAATGGAAAACCACCAATTCAGTCATTACATCAACTCATCCACCAGTTGAAACTATAGCTATTGCTCACCTCCATACACATATCATGGCTTCACCATTTAAAATTTCTGATGAAAAATATGATCCAGATCATAAAAAAATCATTGAACAAAATAATTATTCTAATCAAAGTTTGGTCATTATTAGTCACCAACTTGATAAAATAGAAACTAAAATCGATACAATCTGTTTAAAAGTAAGCATACTTCCTCAACAACAATCTGAACCTCCATTAGTTCACTTTATTAACCTTAATAAACCTATAATTAAACCTATCTCTACCACACAAAGAATTGAACAAATGTTAAAAGAATTAAAACCTGAACCTAGTAACAATATTTCAGTCATCCATATGAAACTACAAATTCTTCTGATAATGATTCTAGTACAATCTCTAAAATAAACCAAACATTTCAAAACCTTCAATTATCCAGAATTAAATATCCAACGAAAAAACCATTTAAACAATGGACTGAACGCCCTTTACCCTTAGATATTCAACCCACTAATATCACAAGTAACCAATTCTCAGTCTCCTCTGATAAATCATATGAATGGAATATAGATAATTTATCAAAACAAGAAATTTTAAACAAATTACATCACATGTCCATGACCGCTAATAGTTATATCACAAATCATAATCAGTCAATCTGAAATAGTTGACATTCTGGCCATTGGCTTCATAGGAAGGCCTCATTCCTAGTGAGAAAAACATTTAACTGCAGAGTCACAATCAGCTATTAAACATGTAGTCAAACATGATGAAGATGGCAACCCATCTTTGATGAAAGCATTGGAATGTGTGTTTCTGATGCTGTGAGCATTTTATTCTATATTATCATCCAACATTTTATTGATACACCTAGTCATATTACTTCACGGATTCATGATCAATTAAGTAACCTCAGATGTCCAACATTAAGTGATTTCAAATGGTATAAAGATGTCTTTATTTCTCGAGTAATGCTTAGAGATGACAGCAACCAACCATTTTGGAAAGACAAATTTATAAATGAATTGCCTAAATTATTCGTCCATAAAATAAGACAAGTTCTTAGAATTATGATTCGCTTACCCATGGAAATATCATCACAGTCATCCAAAAAGAATTAAAAATGTGTATAGACATAAAATTAAATGATCAAATCAAAACTGAAAAGAAAACAGCTAAATACAAATTAGGTAATTTTTGTTAACAATATGGTTTACCTTCACATCCTCCTTCCAGACGAAAAAAGAATAATTACCCTACCAAAAACTTCACTCATAATAAATTTTATTCTAAAAATAAAACTAATTTTCAGCCTAATAAATTTTATTCTAAAAACAAGTTTCAATGATCTAATCCATAACATCCATCACAAAATAAAAAATTCCAAGATAAAAATCAAACAAAATGCTATAAACGTAACAAACCCGGTTATTTTGCCAATAACTGTCCAGATGAACAAAACAAACTTATCTAACTTTTAGACCTCAGAAACACAGACTCCGAAATTGAATCTAGTCAAGATGAAATTATACCAACTAGTTCTTCCTCTTCTAAATCAGATGATTCTTCATCACCCAATGTTTCATTCGGTTGTAAAGATACATGTTGTAAAATGATTAATATACTTTCTAAACAAGAAGAACACGAAGAATTATTAATAGATTTGATTGGAAAAATTGATAATCAAGATGAACATACCAAATTAATCACTGATGAACATACCATGAAGACTCATCAACCACAGATATCTCTTACACCAACTTTTGATCGATTTAAAACAAAAAACAAAGAAGTCACAATTCAAGATTTACAACCCAAAATTAAGACCATAAAAGCCCAAATACATTCATTACAACAACAACAAAACAAACTTATTAATGATAATAAAAACATCATAAATGATGTAAATATATTAAAAATTGATACTCAATTTCTTAAATTACAAAAAATCCTAAGTATTTTTACTCGTCTAGAATTACTTGTCACGACCCCAATTTTGAATAGTATTTTTTTTCAAAATTTAGGCATGATAACATCTAACATCTTGATAAACCCAAACATGCAAATCACACAAAACCCAACAACAGAAATCCATAGTAATATAATAAAATACAATCTCAACAAGTGAGTCGCATAATACATCTGGTTACACAGTTACTAGAAATTCAAGAAAACATCAACTCTCTCTTGAAACAAAATAAAAAGAATATAATACAAGCCTCACAGTAATTACTCAAAAACTATCATGAACTGATCTCCAAGTCACGCCTGCGGATCAACACCTGCAAGTCTAACCTCTACACCAAGAAATGTTTCACTATCTCGTCAGAACCTTTGTTGGATTCTGACAACTTGCCGGAATTTCACCAGAGTTACCCCATTTTCTTCATTTCCAAGTTATCGACGTACATGCAACGAAACAACACCAAAACAACATCAAACAACAACAAATTCAACATCAACACATCAATTACATAGTTTTTTGGAGGGACAAAACTTACCCTCTGTGTTCTGCTCCAATCGATGTCAGTAGCCCCAAACCTCGTCCAGCTGGACCTCTGCTGCCTCCCACAGCCTCGCCTCAGTCTTAAAAGTCCACCAGAATCCCAAAATCACGCCCACCGAAGGAAAAACCCGAAACCCAGAAAAAGGCAGGAAAGGGATAATCGAATCAGGGCTCAAATCGAAGGATTGAAGGCATGAAATTGAAGAAGAAGAAGAAGAAGAAGAAGTGAAAAGGGAAAGAACCCTACCTGTTGCTGACCTCGCCGTCGCCTGAGCTCGCTAGAATCTGGTAAAGTCCGCCGCCTGGTCTCGTTGTCGATCTCCCTCCACAATGGACGATACGATGATCCAGGGACTGGGCTAGATAGAGGAGGAAGAGAGGAAGAGAAAGAAGGTGGTCCGCCGGCTAGTGGTGGCCAGACGGCAGAGCGCCGTCGTGGAGACAGTAACCGGAGCTCGGGTGAGCTCGAGAGGGAGAGAGAGCTGACCGATTTGGGATCTTTGACTTCGGTCAAAGGTCTCACCCCTTTATATAGAAAAATGGACGGTCCAGATTCAATCTGGAATCGATCCAACGGATCAGATTTAAAGAAGGTAAAAAGTAAATGGTAAAATTGTTTTACCGGAATGGTAATCAGAAACTTTGAAAATTCGTAGAAAATAAACGGAAGCTCCGAAAAATATTCTGAAAATACCGAGAGACTCATGTCGACACGTACTACAACATCGAGTCCTTGAATGAGAAATTTGAAGAACTTAGAAAAACTTGAAAGTGAACGTGGACGTTCACTCGTGAAGTTACCGAGTACGTCTTAAACCTTAGTAACTCATCATTAACCACGGTAAGAACTTGCGGGGTCTCACACATCACAATCATATTTTTCACTCTACCGAAAAATAAAACATGTATCCCGGAGCCCTACACGAAGGGTCTCAAGGCATACAACGACAATAAAGTCAAACTCCACTCTACTGAAAGTAAACATGCATTCTAGAGCCCTACACGAAGGGTCTCGTGGTATGCAACGACAGAAAAATTAGAGCTCTAACTAATCGTAACCAATCACCCGACCAAAGGCATTGGTTCCCGTATACTGTCAAATCGTCACTGCTGTGACCGACCCGAAGGTCCAAACAAAACATCACCCACTGTGACCGACCCAAAGGTCCAAAATAAATAAATGTCACCAACTGTGACTAACCCGAAAGTCTACAATAAAACGTCACAAACTATGACTGACCCGAAGATCTATAAGCCCACACAAGGACACTACACAACACTTATCAAAATAACGTATATGTATACATATACGTCCCTAGTTATTCTCACGTGAATAACTATTCGGGGACCCCCAATTATAATAACACGTGCCATAAAACATTTATTTTAACTTACCAATGAGTCGTTGTCGATCAAGCTCATTTATTTTAAAACAATAGGATTATATTTACTTAGGAAACAAACCATGCATTTATGTGAATAAAATGGCAATCGGTCTCAAGCGATCTTGTGAGATATTACTTACATAACAACCAATCATAACTCAACTATTTTCACTTTTCACCCAACACCACACACAAATCAAGCAAAAAACACAAATAATGGTCCTTCGACCATGATCAACATTATCACCAACCATAGTTCATTCCGGATACTTTTAGAATCATTCTTATAACAGAAAACTCATTTTACTTACCTTATGGACCGTAGTCGATCAAGTCCATATATTTGAAGCTAAAACTTCATTTTCAAAACGACTTCATAAAATAAATAAATGAACTCTACAGTAATTATTGGTACACAATAGAACCTCAGATAGATTTACTCACCTATGACAATCCCGCTGCGTCTTCACAACACAAGCGCCAAGCCCAACACACTTCACAAATCACCTAAACAGTACAATATAAATTTTAGTACTATTCGGCAAAGATTATATCATAACCTTAACCAACCCTTAACTGGAGGCTTTCCCAACAAAGGGCAGCCCTTCCCCAAGACCTCCCTAGGTCATTGAACTCTCATCAGCCTAAGACGCTGCCTCTAGGTTTTATATTTCCACAACTGACCACTTCCCAAAACACCAAAATACTACCTCACTAATAAAATTGTGAACCTGCTAACTATCTGTCACACCCACTAACTTAGACCAACAACCAAGTTTTCAAGGAAGAAATCCTATTTCACAGCTCCCTAAACTAAGGACAAAATGCTAACATAACATAATACTAACAGAATGCTAAAACGTACCAATATACCCACAGCTGTACCAGAGGTTCCCTGAAATCCTCCTACACTGCTACTCAACCAGGAAACCTAGCAAAACAGGTTATCCGCCCCGAACCAACCTTACGATACCTCAACGCCCTCACAACCATGAACGTAAGCATAAAAAGGCAACTAACACCTCCTGCACTACTAGACGCCCTGTCACCGGCCACCACAGGAGACAGAGAGTGAACTCATGCGCCTCTCGAACACTGCAACACACAATCTAACCCACCTAGAAAGCAAATCACAACATGAGGAACATAATTCGTACCTGAGACAGAACCTGAAACTGCCTTGAATTGCCTAAACAGGCCACCACATCTTTGAGCCTCAAATCTGCAGCCCAAGGACTGAAAATTCTAAATTTAGGTTCAATGGACTGCATAGAAATGTTCAGAAAGAAGATCACTTCAAGAAACACCCAACCACGAAGACAAGACTCACCAGAACAGATGTGAACGCCGGTGAGCTCAAGGCAGCCTCTTCTCAGACCAAAAGCTCTCTCCTTAGCCTGAAAGCTGTGCAAGAGCTCAGTAGACTTGGACGTGACGGTCTTGCGAAGCTAACTAGACTGGCAACGCGCCGAACGGTGGCCTGACAGCCGAGATTGACTCCGGTGAAGGTGATGTCGCGCACTGTGCTCGGGAGGGAGGCAAGAGAGATTTTCTGATTTTTATTAAGGTTTCTAAAAATAAAACCCAAAAACTTCTTATTTATACTAAAACCCCTAAACTTTTGTTGATCGTAACTTTTACATACGAAGTCCGTTTTACGCGTGCCGCATGTCCACGGATTCGTGTCGTCGAGCACTACAAACTTTATGAAGGGAGTTTCCGGAAATAAGTTGAGTGTATGAAAGTCAAATTTTGGTCAACTAAAACGTCACGCTTCTAAGTTTCAAGTTTCGACTCCTCAATTACGAAAAGAATCCAACAACCAAAACTCCTAGTAAACTCAATATTATAGGGAAATTGATATGAAAATCGGGGTCACTACAATCCACCCCCTAAAAGGAATTTCTTCCTGAAATTCAAGTTCCCTAATCCGAGAACATTTGGAGTAAAAATCCCACAACTATGTCCCTAACTCCCAAGGCACAACGCCCTCAATATGATGACTCCAACACACCTGACTAAATCAACTTCCTTCCTCCGAAGCTTCTTGATTGACCTATCCAAGATACAAACGGATTCAACATTTTAGGTTGCATCTGCATTCATCTTGATGGAACTATAATCGATCACAAGTGACACATCCGGGATGTATTTCCTCAACATCGACACGTGAAACACATTGTGCACACCAGACATAATAGAAGGTAAGGCAAGTCGATAAGTCAAATCTCTTACCTTCTCCAAAATCTCAAAAAGGCCCTACATACCTCGGAGCTAATTTCCCCTTCTTGTCCCAATCTCACTATCTCCATGGTAGGTGAGACTTTCAAGAAAACATGATCACCAACATCAAACTCTACTTGTCTCCTCCACAAATCGAAATAACTCTTCTGCCTACTTTGTGCTGTCCGAATTCTATATCGAATAATCGAGACCTTCTTAGTTGTCTCTTGCACAATGTCTGGACCCCACAACCAGCTATCATTGACCTCCACCCTACAAACCGAAGACCTACAAGGTCTACCATAAAGAACCTCATAAGGCATCATGCTAGTACTAGAGTCATAACTGTTGTTGTGATAGGAGCATTTTATGCTACGTTCCTAATGTGTATTTACCCTAATTTATGCTTTGCTTATCCATTATTACTATACTATTAGTATGTATCATAAGGTTTTTCTGTAGAGCAATGGCTAAAATGTGCATAAAGTAGAGAAATTATGTGCAAAATTGTTAAAAGTTGACTTATGAAGTGATCATGATGTTTTCTTACGATTCTGGTAATTTATACATTGTCATTACTTGATTAATTTTCTTTAATGTTTAGGTCACGTGTATATGGACTTAACGAAATAAGAATTATGAGAATCGGACTTATGGAAGACAGCAAATGAAGCATGGAAAGATAAGAGGGCGAGAGCATGAAATCGAAAGAAAAACAGAGGGTTTCCAGAAACCATAACTCAACTTCAAAAATTTTCCCAGGAGGAGCCAGGAGATTTGTTTTATATGGATGGAAAGCTGTGGATGTCTAGTTTTTGAATTGTTTGGAATCGCATAAATCCAAGTTTTGAGGAAGGAGTTATGATGAAAAAAATGGCCGGAGGCCAGTTTGCTGGAAACAAGACAGATTTTGCTGAAGTTGTCTACCGAGTTCGTGAGTGTGTTTCTTCACCAAAATCCTTTCCAAGCATACCAAATAATTGATGAAGAGCTTAATGAAGATATAAGAAGTTGATTAGAAGAAGAAGTATCGAAGAAATCACCAAGGAGTAGCCGAAACAAAAGCTAGGAAAGTTCACCTGGTCAAACCAGGATAAGTTGTTCTACCGAGCCAATAAATGGGATTCGACTGTCCTATGGAGCCCAAAACGTGTAAGTGAGTTCTTCATTGATCCCTTAACATGTAGGGGAGTCCAAAATTCAGAAATAAGTCCATGAAGTATTATCTAAGTCAGTCATTGAAGAAGTCAAAGTCTAGTGCAACAAGGAAAAGTAAGAAGCTCAATCCGATGTGGACAAGAAGCTGCCGAGTTTTCCAGGGTTTCTCTCTATAAATACACATGTAATAGTTCAGTTAAGGGAGTCAATATTTGTTTAAGCCATAGTATAGCCAAGCTCTACCTAAAAACCCTCCGAAACACATTGAAAGACCAAGCTGCCGCCGATCATCATACCGCCACCAAGCATACCAAACCCCCGCCAATCACTTCAACACCCTAGGCCGAACCTTTAAGTAGGTTTTAGGCATGGAAAACCTTAATTTGTTTGTATTTTTACTCTGTGAACAATACTTTATTTTCATATATTATTTCTGGATTTTTATGGTTTTATACGATTTACATGTTTATATTTCTTTGTGATTATTTCATGAACTTGTTGTTTGTGTAACATATAGTATGCATGTTAGGAATTTGGGTAGTTTAAGTTATTTATATTTATGTGTGTAATAAGTGCCTAATTGATTTATTTCTTACCTGATCATGTAATCGATCGTGAGGGTAGTCTAGGTACCAGATGAACCTAAGGAGGAAGTTTAACATGTCGTGGTGTTCTAAGATTAAGATCATACGATTGTATGTCTTGATTATTAGGCACTGCCAAGGGTTGTTAGGGTAAGCAATTTACATGCTATTAGGATGAGTGACACCATACCTAGGATCATTTCTCCAATGACTCTTGTTCGGTCAGTGTATTTTGTCTTAGTGTCATGCGATTGTAGTCACTGAGCAAGATGACACACATATAGGCTTAAGATCATGCGATTGTAGGTCTTAAGTTTACATGAGAAGTCTAATAGTTTGAATTAATTAGAGTCTATGATAACATAAATGTTGCATCTTAATCTTGCTTAGGTTTTGCATGTTTGTCTATTCAGTGCTTTTTATGATTATGTGCTTAATAACTGATTGACCAACCTTGTAAATATTAGACTTAGAACTGTTGGACATTTTAGAAACCACTAAAATTCCCCCATGATAACGTGTAAATATGTATATATTTTGTAAACAATTTTCTGTTTATTTGTATATTCATGTCGGAATGCCTATATGTTAATATCTATGTTTCAATGTCATTTGTATAGTATTGCCGATTGCATATTTGTATATTGCCGATTTGTATGCTTTTGGATTTGATTATGTGTTTATACTTGTATAGTTGTGACACAATTGTGCTTGTATGTTTATTTTATATTTATAAATATTGCTAACTTGTTTTAATTCGTCAATTAATCCTTCCCTAGTGTCCCCGACTAGAACGATCCCTACTTACAGTTACTACAATGATGAGGTTTTAAATTGCAGGTTGTTTATCATTAACCCGGTAACGACACTCACTTGAGAACGACACAATTCGGAACACACCGTCTCTGCCTAAATCTCAGCCCACCATCCGCACCAACGGTCCACTCTGAAGGACAGTCATCAGTCAAATCAACCACTAACTTTGCCAACCTTGCACGTGAGAATTCATCATGTGCTCGATCCTAAATAACCCTAGACATCAAGGTAGGTTACACAGAAAACACTACCGAAAAAGGCACTCTTCTCTCCACCTGGTGGTAGAAGGTTAAACTCGAAAGCAGTCTCCAACATGAGCCACTCCCGTACCAAAAGAGATGAGACTATACCCCTTGACTGTCTGCTTAATGCATCTACTACCACATTGGCCTTTCCAAGGTGATATTCCAAGGTGAAATCAGTTCTCAAGGAGCTTCATCCACCTTCTCTGCCTCATGTTCAAATCCCTATGAGAGAATAAATACTTCAAACTCTTATGATCAGAAAAGAGTTCGAATTTCTCCTTGTACAAGTAATGCCTCCAAATCTTCAAAGCAAAGACTACAGTCGCTAGCTCTAAGTCTTGAGTAGGGTAGTTCTTCTCACACACTTTCAACTGCCTAGAGCCATAAGCCACAACCCAAACCCCGATGAGAGACATCACTGTACACAACGTTACCAACCCACCAGTTGGAATAACCAATACTGGGGTGGTAGTCAATCTAACCTTCAACTCTTCAACTCCTTCTCACACTCCTCGGTCCATACAATCTTGGCATCCTTCTTGGTCAACTTGGTCAAGGAGGAAGCAATGCTAGAGAAGCCCTCAATAAACCCCCGATAGTATCCTGCCAACCCAAGGAAACTACGAATCTCAGTAGGGGTAGTAGGACGACTCCAACTCAACACAGCCCCCATCTTAGAGGGATTCACTGAAATCCCATCCTACGAAACCACATGACCAAAGAACTTGATCTCATCCTTCCAGAACTCACACTTCCCAAACTTAGCAAGTTTGCTTTTCTGAAAACCAGTACAATCTGTGGATGTCTATCATGATCCTCCAACGACTTGAAGCAAAGCAAAATATCATCCACGAAGAATACCTCAAATAAATCTCAGAGAACACCATAGCTCCTCTACACTGGTTAAACAAAAATAGGTCATGATTACCTATTCATAATTGTTACCTCGCTCCACTACTGGTAATCCACAGATAACCAGGGTATCATTCTCCATCCTCGTAACCACACTGGTGCTCCCCAGAGTGGAATACTGAGTCATAAATCCTTGCATTCGCAAACCCTCATTTCTGAACCTTCAACTCCTGAAGTTTAATCATTTCTATTTGATAAAAAGTCAACGATACAGGCAAGGTACCTAGTATCACATCTACAGCAAAATTCATTATCACACTTGGAGGGAGGCAACCCCGGGACCTCCTAAAACACCTCCCACACTCAGAGACTACCACAATATCTGCAATGCCTGTAGTACATCGTGTAGCCTCACCTGCTTCAGAACATCCTTTGCACAAGACAGTGTTCGACTGAGGACAGCGATATAGAAATATTAGTTGTCCCTGAAACAGAAAGACTACCCTCTTCCAAACATCAATCATGACATGGTTTGGCCTTAACCAATCCACTCTCAACATCACATCAAAAGAGTGGCATGGAATCACCATCAAGGATGTAGAGAACTATCTATTTCCACTTGTTATAGACAAAAGCCACCCAAATTTGTCAAGTCTAACGACAACATCGAGGGGCGATGAAACTAAACTCATCACACTTGAAGAATTTAATTGGAACTATCTGTCTAATAGGTAGAGACCTAATAGATGCAGTCGCCACCATACTAGGCCTGATAATGAGCCCTCAAGCCCCATAACCCTCACATCCCCTGATCTAGTGCAATGAACTTTAGCTCCAACAGTTCACGCAATGTAGTCGGGAAGCTCCTCTCTTGGAAGAGTCGTACATCCACCTCCTAAATCGACCTCACCAAACTCCTCCACATGTCGAGGTTGGCCTCTGCTACTAGCATTACATGCTCCCCCAGTTCTACCTCGGCCTTAGCCCTGCCTCGCTGAGCATCGATCACCTAATAACCATGACAAGAAACTTGACCAACACATGCATAAGACTTAAACCATTGCATAAGTCTGATCCACATTTGCAATAATCACGACAGCACTTGAGGTGGAACACAAGGTTAAAACCTCTCTATCGGAGTAACTCTACTCCGAAAACCTAAAAGACTTGGAGACGACACCTAACCCCTCTCACATACCCAATGACATATTAGTACTACAATATGATGGTGGCCTGCTGCAGTCGGATCATCACACTAAAATACCAACTATCACCAAATATGTGAACCTATGTTCTGATACCAACTGTCACGACCCCTATTTTGAATAGTAATTTTTTTTCCAAAATTTGGACATGATAACATCTAACATCTTGATAAGCCCAAACCTGCAAATCACACAAAACCCAACAACAGAAATCCAGAGTAATAAAATAAAATACAATCTCAACAAGTGAGTCACATGATACATCTGGTTACACAGTTACTAGAAATTCGAGAAAACATCAACTCTCTCTTGAAACAAAATAAAAAGAATATAATACAAGCCTCACAACTAATTACCCAAAAACTATCATGAACTGATCTCCAAGTCACGCCTGTGGATTAACACCTCAGGTCCAACCTCTACACCAAGAAATGGCGCACCGGGTTGTAAAACAACAAACCCAGTAAGCTTTAAAAGCTCGTGTGAGTAAAGCAATGTAATGACTCATTCATTTACCAACAATAATATTTCAAGCAGAAAAAACAAGTTTGAGTCACTAAATGCTCTGTGAAACATCAACACTTCATCACACATCACAATCATATTTTTCACTCTACTAAAAAATAAAACATGTATCCCGGAGCCCTACACGAAGGGTCTTCTAAAGGCATACAACGACAATAAAGTCAAACTCCACTCTACTGGAAATAAACATGCATCCCAGAGCCCTACACGAAAGGTCTTGTGGTATGCAACGACAGACAGACTAGACCTCTACCTGATCGTAACAAATCACCCGGCCAAAGGCATTAGTTCCTGTATACTGTCAAATCGTCACTGTTGTGACCAACCCGAAGGTCCAAACAAAACGTCACCCATTGTGACCGACCCAAAGGTCTAACATAAATACATGTCACCAACTGTGACTGACCCGAAGGTCTACAATAAAACGTCACCAACTATGACTGACCTGAAGGTCTACAAGCCCACACAAGTACACTACACAACACTAAGCCACCGGTTGGTTTAGTGGCCGAGTTGCCGAACATATGACACGCTGCCTGAGCGCTGCCTGTGTGCGTTGCCTGAGCGCTGCCTGTGCGCTGTCAGGGCGCTGCCTGTGCACTGTCTGAGCGCTGCATGTGCACTGTCTGAGCGCTGCCTTACACTGTCTGTGCACACGTGCACTGCTGACAGACACTATACGTGCACCTGTGCACCCAGCTGCTGAGCGCTGTGCACACCAGCTGCTGAGCGCTGTGCACACCAGCTGCCGAGCGTTGAGCACACAACTGCTAGGCACCGTGCACATAGCTGTTGGCACTGAATAATGCCACATTTGCGATATGTTAAAAGAGCATACATATGCCAGGTTGTCAAAACAGCTCCGTGGTCACTAAGGATCCGGAAGCGCCCTATGATTGATCTTAAGATTAGGGGGAGATGCAGATTTGAAAGAAAGTCTAGCATATACATGTCATGATCAAATGTGAAGGGTGTGGTTGTTTGTGTCAACCATGTTGCACTCTTTTCCCCTTAGTCTTTTCCCCTTAGTCACAACTTTTTGTCCCACTGAGTTTTTGCTTGACAAGGTTTTTAACGAGGTAACATTACATGCACCGCTAAGACCATTGATCTCCATTTGTGGTTGATCATGGCAGATTTGTTTAAGTCTTGGCTCACATCTACTCTTGAGAAGCATGTTGGAATGCACCATTCATCAGGAAAATCCGATTGAAGTATACATCAAGGGGAACATCACATGACGAGTTCTCAATGGAGTATTTGGTGCGTTGTACTCTTTTCCTTTCGACCAAAGTTTAGTTTTCCCACAGGGTTTTTGTTACTTGGCAAGGTTTTGATGAGGCAACACCATAAGCACCATACCGGCATGAAGACACGCGACACAAGGAGGAGTATTCTAGGATATTTGATATATATATATATATATATATGTGTCTTGGTTCATGTCTTGTATACGGGCTTTATGTTGTAATAGAGTTATATATATATATCCATGTAATAGCCAAGAGATTTATGTATTTTTCTATATAAAGGGGTTTCAATCTATCGATAAAATAAGAAGAATTCATTCGTTCAATATTGTTTTACAAAAAAAATAATAGCTACAATTATAACTGTCTTATAAACTTGAAAGGAAATAATAGCTACAATAATAAAAAGAATGACAACATAAACACGACATCACTAAGACCTAAGAATCAAGAAAATGTTTATTTATATAGAATAGAATCAAGAAGAAAAGAAATGAAGATAAAAAACAAATGAGATGAGATCAAAAGTTTTACAGTCAGCTGGTCCACTTTGACTCTCATTCTAATTTGGCTGGAGAGACTGGCCGGCGGATCATCGAGGCTGAAGAAGAACGAGTGGGCTCTGCATGGAGATCGACCCGCCCTTTAGAGAAAGCACAGCCACCACGGAGGACTGGAGGAAGGCTCTCGCCAAGGTCGTCCCTGCCGTCGTCGTTTTGAGGACTACGGCGTGTCGTGCCTTCGATACTGAGGCCGCCGGCGCTAGCTATGCCACCGGCTTTGTCATCGATAAGCGCCGCGGGATCATCCTCACCAATCGCCATGTCGTCAAGCCTGGTATAACCTCTCGAATCTCAACAAATACGATACACTTGTAGTTGATCAATGTCTGTCTTCAAAGTCCAAAGTCTGCTTGTGTTTGACTGTGATTAAGTTTCAATTTTAACAAGGACACCGTTTGCTCTGTTTGTTGTTGTTGCTTTTTTAGCAAGGACAACATTAGTTCTAAAAAAACTGCTCCTAGTATTGCTTTCGTTTCATTTTTTTCTCTCATTTATGGTTTGATTGTGCAGGACCTGTAGTTGCGGAAGCTATGTTTGTGAATCGCGAAGAAGTTCCAGTATATCCCATATACAGGGATCCGGTCAGTTATATATAAACATATATTTTGGTTTGATTTTTCATATGCTGCCATTTTTCTTGCCATTTCTGGTTAGGTCTTGTCTGTTGTTTTTGCTCTAGGCCTTTTTCTTATATAAAAAAAGTAGTGCACTTGCAAAAGTTTGCATTTTCAATTTCTATAACATGTGCACTGCAATTTAGGTGCATTTGAAGATGCAGAGCTTCATTATAAACAGGACCATTAGATATTTTCTCACATGTAGCCAAACCCAAATGTGTTGACCCTTTTCTTCAGGCACACACATTACATGGTTTTACAATTGATATTTGGCTTCGACTCTGTGTCTATCCATTGATTCATACATATATGTTTCCTTAACAGGTCCATGATTTTGGCTTCTTTTGTTACGATCCTGGTGCAATACAGTTTCTGAAGTATGAAGAGATTCCTCTTGCCCCTGAGGCTGCTTCAGTTGGATTAGAAATCAGGGTTGTTGGTAATGACAGTGGTGAGAAGGTGAGAAACATCACAATTGTTCTTTGACTTTACTAAACCATTATTATATTCTATAGGATTTCTTAATCGGCTATCCAGTATTGTTAGGGATTTATAGTTTGAGCATCCTACTGTCTGCATATTACCACCATCCGATTCTATAGTTGACTAAGAACCAAGTTATCTTTTCGCTTCCACTTGTCTGTAAGGGTTTCTTTAAATAGCATCAAATTGATATATACAGGTATGGTGCTTTTTGATGTAGTAGACAAACTGTGTAGATAACAGTATCTACAAACTCTAATGTTTAGGGCTTTAAACTCACACAAAACAGTTTGACTTAGGAATCACCCTAGGTTTCTCACCCAAAACTAGGCTTCATGCCAATCCCATCAAAAACTAAGAAACACTGATAATTTTATGCTTATAACATAGCATTCTTTGGCATTAGGCCCTTATACTTATTTATACTTTAGCAGATAGCTCACACTGACTGAAATAAAGACTCTTCAAGATTTTTCTCAAACCGAAGCATTAAAGACTCATTAGCACGCTTCTAAAAATGATGCATTCAAGACTCATGAGGTGCTCTCTCCTTCCATTTATTTCGCTCATAAACCTTGAAAGGTTTGGCTATGATGTCATCTTCACTTTTTTAAGGAACTTGGCGAATTCCTTTTATCACATATACTCTGTTCCTTATAAAAGAATTTTTTTTCCTTCCACAATCTATTAATAGAGAATTATGTTCATTCTTCTTTGCTCTTGGTAATTTAGCTCTAACGATGATGGTTTTGACTGGATGCAAGGCCATGATGATAATAAATTACCGAGCACCTTACATTTCTTCCCCTAATATGATTATTACTGCCAATCATGTTTTTTTGATACATTGATTTTTGATTTTGAATACTGGCTTAGTGGTAAAATTAGTGCATACATATGTCTATTTATTGTGGACACTTCGTCTGCCATGGTGATGTTTCGTAATTGTTTGATGGCTATGCTTTACAGTTGCTATCTGATGCAGTTGCAGGATGTTGGTTTACTGTGAGTAGTTTGTCTTGTAATTCTGTCTGTTCTCTAATTGATTTACTTTTTTTAGGTCTCCATTTTGGCTGGTACTCTAGCTCGTTTGGATAGAGATGCTCCTCACTACAAAAAGTATGTATCAGCTTTTTCTTACCCTGTTTAAGTAATTTATTTTTTGAAAATAACGAGGTAACAATCATGACATGCATTTTAGTATATTTAAGAAGTCTACTTATGGTTGTATTGTATATTATATCATTTATTATAAATCAAACGAAATGAATAGATCGAGCAGTGAACATGGAATCCCATCTCACGAGGAAAATACAGAATAGCTGATAAACCACTGCTACAACCGTAACTCAAAATACATGATTTCCAGGCATGGATTAGTCTCTGGGCCTAGACAGCCTTTGAGGAATATCATGATCAAAATACATGATAGAATATTTATTTTATTTTATTCCACTCCAATGCTGCCTGTAAAGCTCTATTGTCTGGAAGTCAATCATTACAAGGGATTGAGGCCAAAGCACGGACTTGGTTCTACTGCTGTGGTATGATATGGGGTAGATATGTCTCAGATTGATTTCTGTTTGGACTTGGCAATTATATCTACCAAGACTGACTAGGATGTCCTTGTGATATTTGTCTTTATTGCCTATTTTCTAGCAGCATTGATAAAAGTGAATTTTGTCAATTTTTTGCTAAACTGGATAATTGCTAAATGAAATTGATAAATTTATCAATCTTTGATGCATAACTAAAACAATAGCTAAATCTTCTCTCTCCTCTCTTGCCCACGTGTCACTATAGCATTTGTTAAAACAAAATAAATAGCATCTATAGCTGGAGCATTATTGTTAAATTGATACCTAAATTTCAAAATTCTTGCTAATTATAACAACTTTTTAAGTTCACTGCTGGATATGCTCTTAGCAAACTAGATATTTACATCAATTACATGTACCTAAGACAGACATTGTGGCACAGCCACCTCCAAGACTAGATCTCGTTAATTCTAAGGGAGTTTACTTAAAAGACCTAAGGGGTCGGGAGTTAGGAAATTATCTCCGTTATGCCTCTTATTCTTTCTTTATTGTTTTCTGGTAAGTCCACACAAAATGCAGGAAACAAGTGCACGTATCTAACAAACGTATGCGCTGCCTGAATACATTATCGTGGTTAATGAATACAAGTAACTAGATTTAAGCTTTCATTTACTCACTCCAAAGTAGCTTTTTTTTTTCTTCTTCTGATTTTAATGGTATTAGGGTGTTTCGGGTACATGAAAAAAGAGAGGGTTGTTTTGGATCAAGCAAGGAATATATTAAGTAATGAAGGGGTGTAATTCAATTGCACAAGAGATGTTCAAAGTGATGCGCATTGTTAAAGGTAAACTTGGATCTTTAGCATCCAGACGTTTGGGACAATCCAAGATTGCAAATTTGACAGCCCAATACTTACGCAAAAGTGAACTTCAGAAAGCTGTGTATCCGATGCACATGTGGGACATCAAATCCATGTCTGTGTGCAGCCATATAATATTTCTTATATAAGTAACTATTGAAGAAGAAAAAGGAAAAGCTTTTAAAGCAAAATACCAACATAGCTCTTTAAGCAGATCAATTCAACTTGGTATCTGTAGTTATGCACGCAAATCACTTAAAAAAATTTCCTCCAGGAACTTCATACTTTTTTCTGCCTATCTTGCATGACAAATATTTAGAACCTTTCTTCTCATAGCAGAAAAACTTTTATTTTCAAAGACTAGTGACTTCGTGTCAGAAGAAAAGGTTTTATTTTCAAACTCTAACTTACTAAAAAGACAAGCAAATTTAATCTAAGCCAAGTTATATTGACTATAATATTCAACCCACCAGCTATTGAATGCAACGTATATGTGTTACTTTTATTTGATGCAAAAAGAAGATTTGTAGCGGTGCCCCCCAAGAAAAGGAAAAAGGAAGAAATATTAGAAAGAAAGGAGGCAGCAGATAGGCAAAGATCTCCATTTAAGCATTTGCTTGTATGATGTGATTGATTTTTACTGCTTGTTCTGATTATTAATTGTGTTCTTTGGCAGGGATGGCTATAATGACTTTAATACATTCTACATGCAAGTAAGTGGAATATGTAGACACAAACATATTTTCGTTTTTTATTTTTTATTTTATACTTCTATAGAGTTTTGTTTAGTCTTCTGCTGGACTTTTGGGTTTGATGTTTTTAGTCAGTGGAGTCTTATGTATAGTGTTTCTTGTCAGAAACTCTATGATGACAGATTGTAAGCACCCCATATCAGTGTTATAATCATCCAGCCATTTGATAAATTTTATTAGTGATGTACTACTCCTTGTTTGTATTCTATCCAAGTACTGGGGCTCTGGGGTGCTGAATTTGGATGGCTTATGTGAGTGTTTCTGTTTCTTCGGAGAGGTCATTTTTGGGCTACATTTCATTCTGTGGTGTTTGATGATAATAAAGCAAAGATAGAGAAAAGGCAAATTCCATTTCAAAGATATAATTAAAATGTATAATTTAATCAGCATAAGAAGAAGATTTATGCATAGGAGACAAAATTTCTTGCTTATGTTAATGAGCCTAAACTTCCATTCTTATACTCATTAAAGGTTTTTCTGTAGGCTGCGTCTGGTACTAAAGGTGGGTCCAGTGGGTCTCCTGTGATTGATTGGCTAGGTAGGGCGGTGGCTTTGAATGCTGGTAGCAAGTCGTCAAGTGCATCAGCATTTTTTTTACCACTGGAACGAGTAAGTGCACATTATACTGCTTAACTTCCACTTTAACACTTTTCTTGGCTCAAAATCTCATTATACACCATCACATTCCTTAATGGTCATTCTGCCTCTCTGTATGTTTCCACACGTGTGATGAATACTTTTGTCATCTCAAGTCTGGGTCTGACTTGTTAACGTTTCGATTTGGCTTCTCTTACCATGTGGATCACGTTATGGGGGCAGTTTTACTCATTTGAAGTGGGACATTCATAGGATAGAGTCAAATTCTGACTTGTAGTGTTTAAACGCCCATCAGGGAGTTGGTGCGTGAAGATTAATTGGATATCAGTGCTGAAATTGATGGAAATGGTGTGAATTGAATAATGAACTGTTGATTTTAGTTTAAATTGCCCATTTTTTAAAAAACCAGTTTAAATTGCCCATTAAGCAACATCAGAGCAAAATGGGTCCAGTGGGTCTCCTGTGATTGATTGGCTAGGTAGGGCGGTGGCTTTGAATGCTGGTAGCAAGTCGTCAAGTGCATCAGCATTTTTTTACCACTGGAACGAGTAAGTGCACATTATACTGCTTAACTTCCACTTTAACACTTTTCTTGGCTCAAAATCTCATTATACACCATCACTTTGCTAAATGGTCATTCTGCATCTCTGTATATTTCCACACGTGTGATAAATACTTTTGTCATCTCAAGTCTGGGTCTGACTTGTTAACGTTTCGATTTGGCTTCTCTTACCATGTGGATCACGTTATGGGGGCGGTTTTACTCATTTGAAGTGGGACATTCATAGGATAGAGTCAAATTCTGACTTGTAGTGTTTAAACGCCCATCAGGGAGTTGGTGCGTGAAGATTAATTGGATATCAGTGCTGAAATTGATGGAAATGGTGTGAATTGAATAATTAACTGTTGATTTTAGTTTAAATTGCCCATTTTCTAAAAAACCAGTTTAAATTGCCCATTAAGCAACATCAGAGCAAAATGATGTAATATTTTCATTTAACCCCCTTATCTACTGAAATACTATGTTTACATGATTTAATTTTTTTTTGGACAAGATTGACATGATTGTCAATAACTTCAGGTTGTGAGGGCATTGAAGTTTCTCCAAAACGGCAGAGATTCTTTTGTCAAAAAATGGGAGGCAGTTTCTATCCTGCGTGGTACACTTCAGGTTTGAATTGATTTGTGTTTGCCATCTAAGTATGATCCTTTTTTTCTTTTTCCCCCCTTTTCCTTTTGTAGTATAGTTTATTTGATGTATATAGAATTGTATTTACTGAAATGAAATTTGAAAGCATTCTGGTTAATAACTATCAGAGAATGCAGCCTTTATTTTGTTTTCGTAGATTCGAAGGCAGCTATGGTCTGAGATGTAAACTATCTCTGGCTTCTGTTGTTTTTCTCTATTGTGGATCTCGTGTCCCATTTAATTGTATCCTTCTCCATGACCTCTTGACAGTTAGAATCTGACTCATCCCTCATTTCTCACAAGAAGTGGACAATATTTTGAATCTTGGTCATCAAATTAGATTGGACTGCTGCAGTTTTTAAGCTTGGTTTTTTTGTTCCCCCTTAGGAGTATTTTCTTTCTGTTGGTTTCAGTTCTTTCATCAGCTGCCATTTTAAGGTTAAAAGTTCCAGTAAATTCCTGATGTATTACATGCTTGTTAATGAATACCAAGTGTGTGTGTGTTTTTTTGCTCTTATGTCTTGGATCTTCCTCATTTTCCATGATTTCTATACTAAGATTAAATATAATTTTAATTTTTGATTTTTGATTTGAATTGTTGTCGCTAATGTGTTACACGATGTTTTTTGATGCAACTGATGTAATTTATGTTGTAGGTAACTTTTGTCCACAAAGGATTTGATGAGACACGGCGACTTGGTCTTCAAGCTGAGACGGAGCAGGTCTTTTATCTTTTGTGTAATTGTCCTATCTTTCCTAATTTGCCATGAAAAGTGGGGTGACCCAAATGACTGTCTATTTAATTTTTTCAGAGAGTTCGACATGCATCTCCCCTGGTTGAAACTGGAATGCTTGTTGTTGAATCTGTGGTGAGTATGGCTGCACAATTTGATACTGCATATAAAGGCTTTATTTTATTTTTCTAATATATGTATGTGTGTATGTGTGTATGTATGTATGTTCTTTTTTGGTGGGACTTAATGCTTGGTTCTTTAACTTCTATTGGATGAGTCTGGACATGTTTCAGGTGCCAGGCGGTCCAGCTCATAAGTATTTGGAGCCAGGTGATGTTCTTGTTTGCCTCAATGGGGAAGTAAGTTTTATTCCTCTCATGTTGACCTTTTGATCTATTGAAGTGGGCCCTTCTTAGAAGTGATGTATAATATTTTCTGCATTTAGTATTGTTCACTAGTCATCTGACCGTTGTCTTTTCTTACATATGTTAGTATGAATTGGTAAGTTTTATTGTGGGATCATCAGACTGGACGTTATGGGGGTCTGATTGAATCTTTGTTTAAGTCATTGCAACATACTCTTTCAAAACCATTACAATTCTGTCAACGTCACTTTAACTTTCAATTTGAATGTTAATTGTTGACATGCCAGTGGGGGCCAAAAAAAATTAAAACCTCTAAAATTTTCAGGGGCTTGGCAGCTGTTCCAAAATTAAGGTGGTAAGATGTTGCAATTTTGGATTGTAGTTGCAGTGCCTTAAATTTTAAGGATGGAGAAGTGAAAACATCACTCCTGTTTTCGCACTTGGAAACAACTTATATTTGGTTACCATTTAATAGAGGTTTCCTGGCTCAACAACCACATGTATTAACCTCATATAATATGAGGTTTTCAACTTTTGATACAACATAGCCTCATATAATGTCTATCAGATACTATGACAAGTTTTCAACTTTTGATACAACATAAATTTTATTGCATAAATATATATGATTGATTTGAGGGAAGATATGGCCACCCACCATTAGCTTAGATCCTATGACATTAGAAGCTCTGAATCTAAACTTAAAAAAAAATATTAGTATCTGATTGAACTGATGTCTGATACAAACACGTAGGACGAGAAATAAGTCGATTTGAAGCTCTTTTTGAAGTTGCTATGAGGATTCATAAAGAATTAAGATGATCAAAACTGAATAGAACGAATCACAAAAGCTAACAGATTGGTGGGTCTGTTTTTTTTTCAAGAGATTCAAGACTGACAAAATCCTAAAACTGAAGTTGACATTGAAGAAGAGGGGGTTGGGTTAGCTGGGCAGTTCTGATTTTGGGGTAAAAATGGTGGTTCGGATGTGTGTTTTAGTTTTAGGGAGGGAACGTTGGTTTGTGCATTGTTTTTTTAATTCATCGAGTATAATTGAATTTATGGTTGTTGTGGTGTTTTTGTTCTTTGGTGGGATTTAGATGAGAGTTACAAATTTCTGCCTTAAATCATGATCTATTCCAGCATTTAACTTAATATATTTTCTTTTGATCTGTATCCTCTTTAATGTGGGGGAGAAATGAACAATTTTCCTTTGATATATTTAACGAAGTAATACTTACGCATTAAATTCCTTATTGCAGGTCATTACCCAATTCCTAAAAATGGAGTCATTACTTGATGATAGTGTAAATCAGAAAATTGAAATACAGATCGAAAGGGGTGGCACACCAATAACTGTAAACTTGCTGGTGAGAATAATTCTTATTTGTTGTTCATGTTTTAACTACCAAAGAGTCTCTTATGTATTGTCTCACAAGTTGGGTGCATCAACTATGAGTTGGTGAACATATAATATATGATATATTGCAATCTTTAGATCTTTTGATATTAATTTTTATATTCCCAAAGTTTTGAAGTATTTGTGTCTTTGTTGAGGAGTAAATCCAGAACCAATGAAACTTTGGGAAATTCATCGCATTTCTCAGATTTCTCAGAATGTCATTTCACACCCACTTGTTCTGGAAATCCTATTTCTCTTTCATATGCTATATCTTTGTATTCTAGAGACTGCATACTCCTGTGGGCTAGAATTCAATTTTTGGGATCTAGTCATGCAACTTGTTGATCTGTATCATATACTTTGCACTATGGTGATATTGCATCAGTTTCACTTTATTTCGTATAAATACAGTTCCTTACTATTAGCCAGTATTAATATTACTACCAATAAAAAAATAATATAATGTTTATTTCAGGTGCAGGATTTACATTCAATAACCCCAAATTACTTCTTAGAAGTAAGTGGTGCAGTAATACACCCTCTCTCGTACCAACAGGTTGGTAGATTAGTGCTTTTATGATTCTATTTTTATTAGTATTTTTTTGCCTGCCATGTTAGAGAGTGATGCAAACAAGTAGTCTAGGTAATGCAGTCTGCTTAGTAAAGGTTACTGGATTGCAATTACACAATTTTGGCTTGATGTAACAAGCAACTTGTTTGCATATTGCATGTGAGAGAGTTGGTTAACAGCTCTGGATGGAAATATATAGATGTTTTGAAGGTTCCGGAGGTGTAGGTTGGAGGAACTTTGGTCTAAAGTGAAGTTTCTGGCATCTTAATGGGCTTCTTGTTTCACTGGAACTTAGAGTTTACATCACTACTTAATTACGATTGACTGCTGGCAAATGAGTCTAGGTTAGTTTCTTTGGGATCATATGTCCACATCAGTTTAGATTTTGCAGTGTTGTGAATTTCAAGTCTTTGGTGTTTTTCTTGTTACTGATTGTCCCAATAAAATTAGCTTTCTTAAAAAAAAGATTTGGTTGAAGAACGGAGAAGGTGCACTATATGTAATTCTGTCGGGCCTGCTTGTGAATCATGTTTTATCATTCTGTTTGTAACTTCACATCTTTCATTATGGCTTTTGCTTTCATCTAGATTGGCCTGATCTGTATTCCATTGGAAGATTTTCAATATATATTTCTCAATTTTGGCTTCTTTAACTATACTTATGCTACAGGCCAGAAATTTCCGTTTCCAATGTGGCCTCGTGTATGTGGCGGAGCCTGGGTATGCTCTTTTAATCTTGTTGTCTATGTTTATCTTAGATTCTTAGTGTTATTAATAAAAGTGAAATATTCGATACTGGTATCTGTGTATATATCTGGATTATATGACGGCATTAGCTATCAGTATTAATTAAGCTAATTTGGCTTATGGAACTGTCATTGAGGTTAATTCCTTTTATCACCCCGTGTTTCACTAAGAAAATAATATATTACATGGACAAAATGGTAAAAACCAAAAACAGAAAAAAATTGAATAATTTAAGATCAGTTATATAACTAGCCTTCCTGCACGCGCATATTTATACCGGAAAGTAAGTATTAAATATGTACATATATAGCCTTCCTATGAATACAGAAACATGGAATGTCCTGGAAAAATATGTACAATTTTTAAGGATGTGATGTGCTGGGAGGTTACTTAAACATTTTTTTAACTTGATTTATTCTCGGAATCAGAATTGTTTATGACACAATATCTACATGCTCCAATCAATTCAGGTATCCATTTTGTAACAATCTGGGGTTCAAGCTACAAAATTAGAGTAATAGTTTTAAGAATAGTTTGAGCAATAGTTTTTTTTAAGAATGAACTGGAAAGATTTGAACTTGTTTGCCATGAACTTTTCCTTTTAGAAGCCAAAAGAAAATATTATCTTGATTATCTTGTGCTTTGAAAATATATCTGGAATTGTTTCAATCAAATCAACAATAATGGTTCTGGGTTTGCTGCAATAAATCTGTATGGTACCGTTTAATCTGTTTTTCTCCTGTTTTTTTCTTATGTCTTGCTGTCAAGTTACATTTGGGTGGATTTGGTGTTGATTGCTACGTGATACATCTGACTCCATATTCTAGCTGTTTTTTAAATCGACATAATGATTCATTCATTCATTCATTCTGGAAAGAACTACATCAAGGTGTATATAGTGGCCTCAGGTAGTACTGAGGAGAGCCACATAGGTTCCATCAACCACCAGTAGGTAGGATAAGGTAGAGATAATGCCTCTTGCTACACGATGTGTAGCATTAATACAAGCTCTGGAGATATAGCCTACTATAAGACTTGAAAAATTTCTACAAATCCCCTTTGTCAACCAGATCACCATCATTTATGAAGTCCTCCTGACTCAAGTTCCAAACCTGTAATCACATTCTGCTCATCCCCTTTTAATTGCGACATTGGAGAAACCGGCTTTATACAGAGCAGTGCGGCCCATTAGCTAGAGCAAGAAAAAATTCACAGGTTTCTTCACAATTCCCTGTCCCGTACAGCCAGCAGCAGCACCCCAAGCCAACCCCTGGCTCATTTCAAACTACTCCTGTCCCATATACCCCCTGCTTTAAATCCAAACCCCAATAGGCTGTGTGAAACCCTTCTACCAATAGGCTACTTCCTCCATCCGACACTCTGTCCCCACCCCCATCATCCCATGACCATGCAATCTATTTTTTCTTTTGCGCCAAATTTGCCACTCAAGAACCCGGACCGCTCATTACCTTTAGTCACCGATTCTACATATAGGAATAAGTTGAAGAAATCCCTCTACCTCTACACTTTCCAGGCCTTCCTAACGGACAGTCCCACAGAACATGAATCACGGACTCATTAACCGAACACTCACATACTATGTGCTTTTCAGGGTAGAAGCACAAGTTAGGAACATGTTGTAGGCTCTCCAAATGAACACCTTGATCTTTTTGGTAAGTTTTGACCCCCACAATCGCCTCCAACCCTTCTGGGCTCTGGAATCTTCCCCTGAAGAACTGATTGTTTCGGTTGCACCCTTCCTACTCCGCTCTTGGACTGCCACCCACTACCCTGATTAACTGAATATCTATTTGTTTCGGTTATAGTGTTATATCAAGTTACCAAAGCCTCTATTTTTGGTCAAGGGAACAGAAAAAAATAGGTCTTTTGACTCTAAAAGCTGGGTTGGATGAGCGGATGAGCTTTACAATCCATTCACCATGGCAGAATAATATCAGCAACTTTAGTGTTCAGAGGTGAAATAGTATGAAAATCCATTCTTCTCTTCCTGTCATATGGATTGCACAAATAAGACTGGGCTATCAAGGATTGTGGATTGTGGAAACATGTTTTAGAGCTAGGCATGGACGATGAGAACGATGGAGTTTCTGGAAAGTCGGAAGGATTTTCATTGGGCATATTGACTTCCTTTCATGGTTCTCATCCGTTTGTTTTGTTTTACAAAAACAATGAAAACGAGTGAAAGTTGTTACCAGTAGTTATACGGAAAATCGGAGTTGTATCTTAAAATTTGTTTCCTGTGTTTTCAAAATTTCTATCCATTTTTGTTTTTATAATATGAAAAACAGTTTTGCAATCTTATACCGAACGACCCTTTACTAACATGAAATGTTGCAGATATATGCTGTTTAGAGCTGGAGTTCCATGCCATGCTATCATTAAGAAGTTTGCTGGTCAGGAAATATCACGACTTGATGATCTAATTTCAGTTCTATGCAAGCTATCTCGTGGTGATCGAGTGCCCTTAGAGTATGTAAGCTATGCGGATCGTCATCGGAGGCAGGTATTGATTAAAACTTAAACTGAAACAAATTTCTGATTTCAAGCAATGGTGCATGCTAGTTGTTACTCCTTAGCATAGTCTTTGCAGTGTGCCGTTTTGTATGAAACCCAGAAGATGCTATTTACTTTTTGATGTTTATTCTTCTGATGAGACACGAAGTTCATTACAGTCTAATGGACGACAGTCCAACAAACACTAAGTTATGAATGAACCAAGAAGCCAGAAAACTTCAGGACAAGGCATTCCCCCTTAGGTAGAATATTTAAGCTCCTTTGTCTAAAAGTTTATTAACTAAGGACGCAGTTTTTTTGTCCAAATTGCCACTCGAGCTCTTGGTCAACTCCTGCAAACCACACCTGGAAAGGGCCAAATACTGTCTGAAGAGTCCTGACCTATTGGCCCTCTTTATTGAGTAATCTTCTTCCCCTAGAAACAGCATATAGTTTTTCAAACATTCTTCATTCTATATATGTAACTCCAGTTTCTAGCAAACATCACATAGTTTAGTAATCCATTAATTATGAAGATTACAAATCTTGTACTGATATTTCTCATGCTTGACAACATCATTGTGGAATTATTTTATTAACGTTATGATACATACACACAATAAGATATGTCATTCTCTCTCTCTCTCTCTGTTTAGCGATGGCTCTATTTTCTTAACTATATCGATGGCTGCAGTCAGTCCTGGTCACCGTGGATCGCCATGAATGGTATGCCCCTCCGCAGATATACACTCGTGATGATAGTACTGGTCTTTGGACTGTGAAGCCTGCTTTTCAGCCTGAAGCTAGTCTACTTCCATCCGGTGTCAATAATCGTGATGGTATAAAAAGTCTTGCAACCCCTCCATGCACTGGGGCCACTTCTTTTGGACACATGCATCATGATAGCCATGCAGAATTGAATGAAGGGGTCACCAGTATGGAGACCAGTTATGAACATAATTCTGAAAGAGGACACCCACGGGATGCATCTGATGTTGAAACAAAGAAACACCGAGTAAAGGAGGGTTTTTCTTCTGATGCCAATGTCTTAGCTGACGGTTCCGTTCTTGAAAGAAATGAAGGTGATCTGGAGGATGCAGAAACTGTGGAGAATTCTATGATGAGAGATTCGCAAGGTGAAATTCCAGCAGCAGCTAATTCTTCTCTAGCTGAACGCATTATAGAGCCTACTCTTGTTATGCTTGAGGTAACTTCTCATAGCTTTACCATCATAAGTTTATATTTCGCCAAAACTTGTTTCAATTGAATTATGGTGCGTTTAGTTTTTCAGGTCATTTCATACCAGTGAACCGTCTGTTTGGTGGTTGTTGCTGATTTTTATTTCTTGTTCTTTTTAGTTTGTCTTTTGGTCATGCATGTTTGTCAGATGGGTCTCTCCCTCCCCCTTCTCTCTCTCTCTCTCTCTCTCTCTCTCTTTCTTTCTTTCTTTCTTTCTTTCTTTCTCTCTCTCTCTCTCTCTTGTACATACAAATCTATGATGATCTGAAGATGAGGTTTTCTTTTGAGGCATAAACTGCACAAATTGATACTTATGCTTGAGATTGTGAAAAAAGCTTATTTAAAATTATGTTTATATAAGAATCAGTATTCAAGTATAATGATAAAATCTATAACTTGCAATATGTCGTGGGTGTTATGTGATTTTTTTGGTCATGTGTTTATTGGAGACAAATGTGGGATTATAGTTTCCTTTAATAGTCATACTTGAGAAGTGGCAGAAGTTATGATATTGTCAGAAATGAACGGTATTAAAGAATGAAGTGGGTTCTCAGAAAAAAGGTATTTGTATATCTAATAATTTGACACGTACTTTTTTTGTGTTTTTTGTGTAGACACTGGGGGAAGTTCAAGTCCTTTCTTCCCCACTGTCCTAATTAATTGTGATACCACCAATACTGTCTCAATATCCATGTTGACAAAATCGGAAAAGACAAAAGATAAGGGTCTTGACTCCGATAGTTGCCAAAACTTCTGATTTTACATAGTGATCACCAGAAATTTGCTGATTGTTGAGGAAGAGAAGCCTTGGGAGTACTAGTAAAGTGGGCAATTTCCCTCTCACTATGCCCTCTGTCTTTAGTTTATTCTCTCTTGGCCAGTATGAGTTACGATAACTCAGAGCTTGCAATAAGATTTTTGTTCCACTCTCCTTAGTGCTGGGTAACTCTGTAGGAAAAATAACTTTGCTTTGTTTTACACCAATACTCAGACGGTGATACCATATGTTGCAGGTTCATGTACCACCATCTTGTATGCTTGATGGTGTACATTCACAACATTTTTTTGGGACCGGTGTCATTATATACCATTCACAAAACATGGGATTGATTGCTGTTGACAAAAATACTGTTGCGATATCTGCATCTGATGTGGTGCTCTCATTTGCTGCATTTCCAATTGAAATTCCAGGGGAGGTAATCTATGCAATGTCAACCAGAATTTTGATCATAATGTGTTCATAGTGTACCTCATTCTTACTGTGCATGTCCAGGGTACAGATAACAATAGTTTAATACTGCTTATCTTTGTACTTGAAATTCAGGTGGTTTTTCTCCATCCTGTGCACAATTATGCTCTCATTTCATATGATCCATTGGCCCTGGGCGCGGTTGGATTCTCGCTTGTTCGAGCTGCTGAACTACTTCCTGGTAGGGTTAACTTTTCATTTCATTCCCTTGTTTTTTCCTGTTAGTTTCCATGTGCATCCTATACAAATTAATATATTGCTATTTTAAAGAAAAAGGGTATGTGTTTATTGTGGTCAGTTGGTTTAAGCTAGTAGTAATAGATATACTTGTACCCAGGACTTTGTCCTCTGTGGCACTTAAATGTGGTTTTATTTTGTCTGATCCGGGAGGCTTAGGCCCCAATTCCTATATCTCTGTTTGGCTTAAGTGGCCCTGATCCAACTGCCTGCAATACTTGACGGGTTGGTTGAGTGTCTTTACGTTACCGTCTGTATTGTTGACGCGTATCTTTCTATATCTTGAAACTTTTAAAGTATTGTAATTTGATTCATTTCTAGTGTCCTTCCATTTGGTGGTTTGCTTCTTTGTACCTGTTTTGTTGAGGTGTAGTCTATTAATGTTCTTGAACAGTTTACTGATTAAATTAATCTGAGGCAGAGCCTGCAATATGTCGTGGGGATTCTGTGCATCTTGTTGGGCTAAGTAGAAGCCTACAAGCAACGTCTAGAAAGTCTATTGTGACCAACCCATGTGCTGCAGTAAATATTAGCTCTGCTGATTGTCCACGTTACAGAGCAACCAATATGGAAGTGATTGAGCTTGATACTGGTAATTGGAGTTAGCATTTCGTGTACCATTTATTTAATCTCCAATAGTTCCTTTCTGATCAATTCCGTAATTCTGCCTTCTACCTTGTTTAGATTTTGGCAGTACATTCTCTGGAGTGCTAACTGATGAGCATGGAAGGGTTCGAGCTATTTGGGGTAGCTTTTCAACTCAGGTGCATACTTTTCTCCTCGGTAAAAAAAGAAAAAGAGAAATAAGAAAAATTTCAGGTTTTTCCTTATACTTCAGGTAATTTATTTTCATTATTGATTTGTATTCGCAGCTGAAATTTGGTTGCAGTAGCTCTGAGGATCATCAATTTGTAAGAGGTATCCCAATATATACAATCAGTGAAGTCCTTGAACAAATCATATCTGGTGCTCAAGGCCCTCTTCTCATAAATAGTGTCACAAGGCCGATGTCTCTAGTTAGAATTTTGGAAGTTGAACTGTATCCTATGCTGCTTTCAAAAGCCCGCAGTTTTGGACTGAGTGATGATTGGGTCCAAGTATGTCTTCCTGAAATTAAATACTTGCTTCTTTTTCCACAGTTTAGATGAAAATATGAAACTAGAGGCAGTAGTTTAAGAGTATTTTTTGTTTCTAGTTTGGGAATTTCATAGGGGTTTTGGATTTGCTCCTTCTCTTTCAAAGTTTCGCTCTATCTATGTTTTACAAACTCCTTGTCCAGTTTGTATGAGTTCGTCTTATTTTTAATGAATCTGTATCTTTTCTAGAATAAGAAAAATGACTTCGTGCAACTCTTCTATTTTCTCTTTTTATGGCTTTCACAGTGGGATCTTTACACTGTCGGCTTCCATGCTTATTATTAGTCAAATGTTCTTTCTGTAGGCACTTGTCAAGAAAGATCCAATTAGACGACAGGTTTTACGTGTGAAAGGATGTTTAGCTGGATCCAAGGCTGAAAATCTTTTAGAACAAGGAGACATGGTCTTAGCAATCAATAAGGAGCCAGTGACATGCTTCCGTGATGTAGAAAATGTCTGCCAAGCATTGGGCAGAAATGAAAACAAAGATGGAAAGCTTAACATGACAATCTTCCGTCAGGTCTTAGATAGTTTGTATTTAGTTACCTTATTGTCATTTCAAGATGTTTCCTCTTCTGGTTTGGGGAAGGGCTGAAGAGTGATTTTAGGAGACCGTGATGTTTTCATTTATGATTTGATTTTTTTCTTACAGATTATCTTAAGCATCCATTTGCATTATTTGCCAGGGGCGTGAAATTGATGTTCCTGTGGAAACAGATATTAGGGATGGGAGTGGCACTACACGTGTGATAAATTGGTGTGGATGTATCCTTCAGGATCCACATCCTGCAGTGCGTGCTCTTGGATTTCTTCCAGATGAAGGTCATGGTGTTTATGTGACAAGGTAAGAGTTTTGCTTCAAGATGTAAGTGCCTGGCTTGCTCACTTTAAGAATTATTTCTCGTATTCCAAATACCAAGATATCTGCCTTGCTATTGTTAGAAAGTGTGCCCCTTTCACAAATTAGGCCAGGTTTTAGGAGATAGAAGTACATCTCTTAAATAGACGCAAGGCCTCAGGGCAAAGTTGATGTATGTATATCTTTTCTGGTCTTTTTACTGGTACCTTACGACTTAAGCAAAGTGGAAAAGATGAACTGGAAAACAAAAACACAGGACACCAATTTTATAGTGGTTCGGCCAAAACTCTGGCGATCTACCTTGATAAATCACTAGCACTATGGAGAATAACAACTTTATTACAAGCACTTATTGAAATCCCTATGCTAATCCCAACTCCCTGGCTTGATCTCTCTATCACCCTTGGCTCCCAGTTTTCTATGCTATCTGTCTTCACCTTAGAAAACCCTGTAGCTCCTATTTATATTGAATATGGGCTGCTGATACAACATGGTTTAGGAATCCTAAACCTAATAGACATAAGTCTATTACACATCCTAATAGAATCTTGAAAGACCAACTTTCCTAGAACTTAAAGAAAAGCTACAGTGCTGTCCTCTTTCCATTCTAGACTTGGATGTGTCAACTGAATTCTAACTCTCCAGATTGTATCGACAAGCCAAAAACACAAAAATCTCCACCTTGGTGAGTTGATACCAAATGATTGCTGCTCCTTCCAGGACATCTTGAATCTTCTTGAAGTAACCCTGAACAAACCTTCAAGAGTCTTCACCTTCGCAAGGCTTCTCTTGCCTTAACTGAGTCATAGGTTCGTAGTGCTAATTGTTCCACCTGAGCTTGTATTAGTGACTGTTGTTGTCGCTCTAAAACTTCTTCCTCGATAACCCCTTTATGATGTTCCACCTGCTCAATTTGCTCCACCTGAGCTGGAGTATCTTCTATGATCTCTTCGGTTAGAGGGACTTCTGTTGTTTCATCTACAACATCAACATCAGTCTTCTTTTTCACCTCACTTGTCTTTACTTAATTAAACGACTTGGCCTTCACATCACTGATGACATATCTTCTTATACTGCGGCTGTGTGTTGATGATTTTAGTCCCTCAAAGCTTGTACTTTAGGTTTTACCTTTTTAACGTGCCCACGTTTACTATCTGTAAAAGTATAAACTTGTTTAATTTGATCCGTGAGCTCATTGTATGCTAAGCTATGACATAAAGTAGACCTGTGATATAATATGTAAATAAGGGTTGGTGTGCTTTAAAGAGAAAACTCAAAACTCAAAAACCAAGTAAAATGATGTGGCCATTAACATGATTCATGTTTGCATCTCATGGTCAGAAAATTAGCATTTAAAAATAATACTGAAGTATGTATAAAGAATTATGGAAAAGTAAATGTTTGTTTTCTTTTGTTTTCTCAGTGCTGGCATAACTTTGGGAATTTGGGGGTTTGCCACTTATTTTAAGTCTATAGAAGTCCAATATCAAGGATAATAATCATTTTGGAATCCTTCCCACTTATTTGGAAATGATTTTGTGCCTGACCTAAGTTTTGTTATGTTCATATACAACCTTTCTAGGCTGCGGACGTCCGCACCAAAGGGTGGTGCAGATGTGTGATTTTGCACAGTTAAGATCTGAAACTAAGATCGAAAAGTGGGGCAAAATCACACATCCGCACCACCCTTTGGTGCGGACGTCCGCAGCTTAGAATCCCTGTGTTCATATATATATATATATATATATACAGTTCCTATCCAGAGAGGGATCCCTCTCTGAATTAAAGTGTGGGCTCCTTATTTGGCTCACTCTCTATATATAGGACCCTTCCACTAAGGGATCCATTTTTTTGACATATGAGGAATTGAATATTACACCAACTTTTTAATCACTTATCAACATCTCCACCATTCAATATTTAGATGTATATATGCAGATCATCACTGCAAAATTTTATCTAATTTGGTGATCGTTAAGGCTTTGAAATAACTGAAATCAATTGACGGATCAAATCTGCCAATCCTAAACCATTCATGCTTAGGATTGGCAGATTTGATCCGTCAATTGATTCCAGTTAGTTCGAAGCCTTAACGATCACCAAATTAGATGAAATTTTGCAGTGATGATCTACATATATGCATCTAAATATTGAATGGTGCAGATGTTGATGTGATAAAAAAGTTGGTGTAATCTCCAATCCCTCGTATATGTCAAAAAAAAAGGATTCCTTGGTTGAAGAGTCCTCTATAAATATATATATATATATATATAAGGCCAGGATCAGGTGCGGACGTCCACACCTGAAACTTCCTGTATATATATATACATATATATTATTTTGGTCTAAAATGAAGTTCATTTTTATCCATATGCTCTCTGCTTTGTCATTACCAGGTGGTGTCATGGTAGCCCAGCACATAGATATGGCCTGTATGCTCTCCAGTGGATTGTTGAAGTCAATGGCAAAAAGACTCCTGATTTAGATGCTTTCTTGAATGTCACAAAGGTACTTTTTCTCATTCTTTTGTTCATTTTCATTTTGGCACTTGTTTTTTAGGATATCTATGTAAGGTGCATCTAATAGGGGGAATGAAGGACTATTTATAAAGTGATCATTCTTAGATGAACTAAAGGTGGAAACTGAATGATGGTCAAATTGTTTCAGTTGTATTTAAGGAAATTCTTGTCAAGTATTCCATCCTCGGGAATTTATGTGGATTTAGTGTTCCATTCCTGTTTTGAATAACCATCTCCGTGGTTGGTGGAATATAATATGATCTGTGGGGATTTTAGTGCTTCCATAGTTGCATGCTCGTTCATTCATTAAGTAGAACCTTATTGTGTTTTTTTTTCTGTCTGGCTGAGTGAGTGCTAATATAATTTACTAGTCCTGAGTCTTAATATGGAAAACAGTGCCTTCGTATTCAGTACCAAGGTGTCCAGAAGCTTAATGTTGTGGACACATGTTTCTGTATACATGAAGCAACTTTTATATCTTTTGCAATTATTAATTTGTGGTGCTCCGATGGATATTGTATCAGGAAATAGAACATGGAGAGTTTGTTCGTCTACGGACCATCCACCTAAATGGAAAACCTAAAGTTCTAACGTTGAAGCAGGACTTGCACTACTGGCCAACATGGGAGGTCAGATTTGATCGTGATTCCGCTATGTGGCGTCGACACACAATTAAGGCACTTTGACTATAGTTATTGTCTATAAAGATTATAGAACACATGGTCATGATATCTGGTACAGAACCTTGTTTCGGCATCAGGATTACTGATCAAGAGTCGTGTACAGGCTGGAAACTATTGGCATCAACTCATTTTCAGTGTTGCATCATATTCTGGAATGATAGAGATGATGAGAATTGTAGTATAAATGTTAGCTAATGGTTGTATCCCAGAAACAGTGCAATAGTTATTTCCTATTTTCAGTTTTTCTACTACAGAAGAATCCATGCATTCTATCCCAGAAAAGACTCTTGTGAACTAGAAAAGGCACCATAATTGTTTCCCCAAAAGCACCAATCTAATTCCGATTATCGACGGCACCACCCGTCGCCATCCAAGCAGAGTGAAATTGAGTTTCTTATAATCTTAGCTAACAATGCATGTGATCCAATCCAAGTGATTCAGTTCATCAAATCCCAAGAATCGAAGGGGTGAAATTGTATGGAGCTGTACCTCGCATAAAACTGAGTAAACCCGTTCGAAGTCTTTCTGGAACACTATTTCCCATCTCTTCAAACATTTACTCAAATCATACTAATTACCTTTCAACCTGGTGGAGCATCACGTAAATTGATCCAAATGTCTTTCAGAAATGCTTCATATTTGATGCATCATATCAAACTGCATTTCATGTTGTAGTACTGCATTGGTTGTACGGAACTCGGGCAAAATCCAGAGTCTGGGGCGGTGGGTGAATCTTAGAAGTACTAAATTTGAAGTTGAGAGGCTTTCAAACTTGTCAAACACGAGTTTGAAACATGGGAATTGTAACTTGTGTGATCTTTCGCGTTACAGTCTTTGGAAGTGCAAAGACCAAACAGAGTGATTGAAGTTACATTTTGTGCGAGAAACCTTCACTAGGACTTGGAAATATTCAATGCTTCAAAACTTCCTTGAATTTTCCTTGTTGAATTTGCACTCATCAAGAGGTCTAAGTTGCTGTCTCCTCGACCTCGGTATGTAAATTTTGAGGACGCTTAAACGAGGCAAATGGTGTGACTAGGTGTTCTTCAGAGTATGAAATTGTTGTTGGGACCAAAAGCTAGCGATGCATTCGATAATGGTTTTTATGAACACACAAGTATGGATGGTTATATTAGATAAAGTTGGAGATTTGGTGAACTCATTTTGATCAGTTCCTAGTATGGGGTTTTGCTGCTGGACAATGGATACAGTCATGCATCTTCCTCTGCCTAACACTCACCATTTATTCAAGAATAACATCTCTTGAATCTCAATGGGAGGGAACCAAATGCCTCTATCCAAAACTACCTATACATTTGTATCAAGAAAAAAAATTATTAGGACAACAATGATATTGATGCAGTCCTTCCACATTCTTCCGAATGAGCCAAGCTTTTTCAAAATTCCATCACGGATGAGGCAAGCTCGAGCAAAGGCTCCAATGCTGATGGAGAAAACTTCCGAGCAAATAGGTTACAAATGGATGTCATCTCTGTATTGTACTGACAAAGTGCTCCATTATTCCTTATAGACCGCACAAAATCTTCTGTAATATTATCTCCACCATACATTGCAGGATGTGGTCCTCCCACAGACCAGTCTACCCAAGTCACGGTTCGATTAGAGTTCAGTGAACCATGGAACATATTGAAGTAAGTTGGCATGTAATGCTCATCTGGGTAGCAAGCAGGCAAACAATATTTTCTGAAGAGGGTGTAGTATCGTACTTCTGAGACTATAATAGCAGCTAAAGTGCGGCTAAGTTCAAACCACTGAGACCCTTTCCTCCACTGATAAAGCTGAATATAAGGAAGCATTCTACGGCTGTAACGCCCACGGCCAAAACGTCCAGCATCGTCGTATGATTCAACAAAGCTGTACTTGGAACCAGTGAGATACTTGTACACTGTAGGAAAGTTATAGACTGGGATGCAACTCTCAGAGAGGAGGACAAAGCGCTCATTTGAGAAATCCAGCAAGGCATTAGCTAGAAGGCGTTTCTCTGCATCAACCAGTGTAACGGTTCCCCAAGAAACAGGCTGCATAAGATAGTAATTGAAGATAAGCAGTAGGTACCTCACTAGGGATAGTACATATGATTAGGATACAAATACATATTAATGAATCGAATTTACCAGAAGTATTGCAGAATCATAGTACATGCATCATAGTGAAACACACTATGAGAAGTCGATTTAACAAGGCTAATATGAAAATCACTCCAAACACTTTGCCAAGCCAATACAATAAAAAAACTATAACCGTCTGTCTTTTTCCAAAACTTTAGACTAAAAGAACATATGGTTTACGATGAACAGAATAAGCATCAATTGTAATAAAAGGTTTAAACTTAGATACATGCCAAGGTCTATTGATATGACAACACACCTAATGCAAAGCTTATACCAAATGAACCAGCAGCTAGCAAATACAACTTTATCTACTGTTACAAAGCATATCAGGATAACTAGTGTAGACAGCAAAGAGAGGATGTCACCAGATTTTAGCCAACACAAGTCGTATCTAGGAAAAATTTGAACCACCGCTCTTCAAATAAGTTTATGAATCATAACTTTAAAAGAAACTAATGAAAAACGCAACAAGTTTGCCATTATGCTCCACATACAAAAACAACACAGGACAAGCATGGAAGCCGCATATGCTTAAATGGTCGGGTGGTTTAATAACCTGTAGTTATAACTTTGATCTGTCAAAGAGATAATGATCTGGATCCCAACTTGGGAGGTCATATGAAACATCCCATAGTTCTGACTTTTAAGAACAAAAATATTCAATTCCCTAATATTAGGCAAGGACACAACATTGATATGACATAGATAAACAAAATGCAGAATCATGAGAAGCAATTTCAATGAGAGGTAGTGCTGGAAAATGTTATACCTGACTAGAGATTTCACGTCGATAAAAAGGAGAAGTGGTGGATGCATTGACCCTAAACCCGGGAACAACATGCACATAAACTGAGAAAAGATTATTGGCATGTCCCAGAAAGAACCTCTCCCACAAGGGCATCAAAGGCAACGGCCCTCTAGTCATGAACATGAAAGCCACCTTAGGCACTCTCTCATACGGATACTCTTTCTTACCGGGAACCAAAGAAGCTCTCCAAAACAGCTCATTATCTGACATACCATGTGTCAAGTTCTTATTAGGCTCCAGAAATGTGGTCATGCTCAAACAATCAACCTTCCCGCAATTTTGCACAAGTGCTGGACAATAATTAGGTGGTGGTGGTGCAGTCTCCTTGGAGGAGGAGGAGAAGTGGTTGATAAAGGAATATGTTTGTGCACCAAAATGACGATTGATGTGGGCGCTTGTTACCAATCCTATGACCACACCCACAACAAAAACAACCAAAAAGGACACAACTTGCAAGAGTTTGAGAAAACCCGTGTTCTTGTCGTCCTCTTTCTCCCCTCTGCTTCTCACCATGGCTACTAATCCTCATCGACCAAATCTTCTTCAACGACTCATAATCTTTTCTTTTCGTCCTTCACCAAACACAGATCGATTACTCGAGTTTCAGAATCATAAAGAGAGAAACAGAAGAAAGAAATGATCGAAGAGGGAAGCACAATAGTGAATCCAAAGGCAATAAATCTCTGGACCCAATTCTTTAAGTGGGGTTGGTGATGAATTTGATTGTTGGCAACTTGTTTGTGGGTGTGGAGAGAGCGAGCGAGAGCGCGTGTTGGAGCGGGAGAGAGAATCTGAGTTATTGTTCTTTACTGCTGACTGAATCCGAGTTATATTTGCTGATTTAAGAAAAGTGGCCCACTAAAGTATCTATTTTTTAATACAAAAGGACTAATTATATTTAAGTGAAATTTAAGCTAAAATAGTTAAAAATGTGGTAAGACATATAACATGTGCGTGTGCACTTGGTCTTATGCCGTGTATATGGGTTTAGCCCATTGGGCCTTATGCATGTGCCCTAGTTGTAATAGGTTTACATTATGGACTATCTCAATCCATGTAGGATTAGACTTATCACAATCCATATAGGATTGGTACATTGTACTTAGAGTGAGTCTCTATATAAAGAGCTCTTCCCTATTCATAATAACAATCATCAAGAAGAAGAATATTGATTCCATTCACTTTATCAGCATATATTCTACAAGACGTTATCAGTCACGTTTTGCTCTAGAAACCCTAGCTAATATCGGCCACCCACCACCGAAAAAAAAAACCCCAAAGTTTTTTTTTCGGTAACTCCTGCCTGCGCACTGCCGCGCGCACCGACGTGCACCCTCCTGTGCACCGCCGCGCACCTACCGGACACCAGCGCGCACCAACGCGCACCAACGCGCACCCACCGGACACCAGCGCACAGACGTGCACCACTGCCTTTTTGCTGCGCACAACCGCTGCCCAAACATCAAAAACACAAATCTCAAGCTTATTTGGAGAATTTATCGACAAAGGTATGTACTTTGAAACCCTAAACTTGTTCAAAGTTCAATATATGCTTGGGACGTTTGTCTTTGCAGGTACCATGTGTTTTTATGAAACTCTAGAGGAGTGATTGCATATGTCTGTCATGCTGCCGCTGTGCACTGCCGAGCACCACTGCCAGGGCCTGCCCCTGTGCGCGGGTGCACGCTGCTGCCGGCGCGCATGCGCACCTTCTGTGCACTGACGTGCACTGCTGCCGGGGATTAGCCCTGTGCATGTGCACTGCTGTCAGGCACCATATGTGCACCGGTTAGGCTGATGTCGAGCGCTGCTGCCGGGGAATGGCCCTGTGCACGCGCACGCTGCCACCGGGCACCACACGTTCACCTATTGTGCACCTGCCGAGCACTGCTGCCGAGGCTGGGCCTTGGCACGTGCACGCGGCTGCCAACTTGTACATATGCACTGTATATTCTCTCTAGGTCAGCATGGTGTGGTATACATGGCTGTTTTATTTAAGAATTAAGCATTGAATCCAATTGGTCTCGAACTAATTGCTTGAATTCTTGTATGCAGAGTCAATGGACAAACACTTGCAGTTTGATCCCCTGGATGCCCAAGGCCGTGAGTATCACCACTGGGTCCTCGACATGAGGCAGACTTTTATTGGCAAGGACTATATCTCCACCATCGATCCTCCTACGGAACCCCTTGCAGAGGGTGTAGAGCTGTCGGACGAAAAAACAAAGTCCAAGGGGCTTATGTTTATCCGTCGGCACCTGGATTCCACATTGAGGTGGCAATACCAGCAAGTAGTCGATCCGCTGGAGCTATGGAACAAACTCGCGACAAGATTTGGTAATGTTCATGTTGTGCTTCTACCGGAGTTGCAGGCTGAATGGGCTTCCATCAGGCTAATGGATTACAAATCTGTAGAGGAGTACCAGACAGACATGCTTGCACTACGTGCTCGTCTGCATTTTTGTGGAGTTGAGAAGTCCGAGGATGATCTCATAGAGAAAACATTGCTCACTTTCCCAGGTCATCATCTACTTTGATGAAACAGTATAGGCATGACTATAAGAGTGGTCTTACTCCAACGTTTGACTCTCTTATGACGTTATTGCTAACTGAGGAAAAGGATTGTAAGATCTTGACTAAAAACACTGCTCGGCCTGTTGGGACACTCATTGTTCCAGAGACTAATTACAACAGAGCCAGAGGCGGGAAAGCCATGAAACAGAGAGCACGAGATCATTATGAACCATATTACCATGAGCAAGTTTCTGGTCAAGGCACCCGGACTAGGAGAGGCACTAGAGGTTTTAAACGCTCTAAGGGCCGACCTAATATCCGGAAGAAGGATGATGCACCCCCCCTAGGGGCCGAGCTCCCAAGCCGGTTCAGAAATTCGCCAAGAAAAATGCTAAGGCAAATATATGCTATCGTTGTGGGTCACAGGACCACTGGATGAAGCAATTCCGAGCACCTGCCGACATAATAGCTGCGTACAAGAAATATAAGGAAACTGTGGAGAGTCATGTCACTGTGGAAGTGGACAAAGTGCCAAATGCCAACCCTATGGTTGAGGATTTTTGGGAACAAACCGACTTAGATGCACCCGACTTTTAAGTTGTTGAGCTCTTGTTTGTTTTACCTCCATGTTTGTTGTTTTTCCTTTCAAGCATATGCAATAAGGCATGTTTATGCCATGATTAGTTCGATTATTCTTGAGACCTTTGGTTGTAAACCATTATGCGTGTAATAAATTCGATGTTCTTAACTATTGTGTTCGATATGTTTATACAAACACTTGACAATATCTGATGCACTTGACCATTGTATGCCGCTCTAAGACTCTCCAATGGAGTTTAGAAGCTACACATGCTACCGGCATGGTTGCCGAGCTGCTGTGCACTGCTGCCGAGTACACGTGCACCTGGCTGCCGGCTGCCGACAGTCACGCGCTTGTTGCCGCCCAACGTGCCTGTTGCTACTCTGTAGCTACCTACTGCCCCTAGATCGTTTTTGCCCCAATTGTGTGTCAATTGCCGCCCATGTATGCCAATTGCTTCATTTTTGTGTGAAGAATGCCATCACTTTTGTGTCAGATGTTGACAAGTTTTGTGTGTCCTACACATGAACTGTCGTGCACTGTGTATTAAGTGTTGAGCACTAAACACTAGATGTTAGCATTGGACACAAGGGCCTGTGCACTGATCACCAATTGATGTGCACTTACATCAAGGACAAGCATTAAGTGAGCTACATAGCACAGAACACTCGAGGCCGTGCATAGGACACCGACTGCCGAGCACCGGGCACCAGGGCCGAGCTCTGGGTGGCATTTGCCGAAGCTCTGTGCACTTCATACCGTGCACTAGTGATGAGCTGCCGAGCCCCCCTCCTTACTGCCCCATATCGTGCGCCATGGGCGCCAAAGAGTGTGCAACCAACGATTGTTGCCGAGTGCTCTGTGCACCGGCATGTGTGTGGCTCCTCATGCACTACCAAGTTGACCAAATGCTTAGTGCAATGACATATATGTAGATGCAATGCGTTGTCGAACGTTGCCAAGGGACTATGGCATTGGCATACGAGCAAGCTGCAATTCAGGGCATTCAAAAACGAAAAACAGTGAATCTGCCACTTTCGGTATAGTAACTTCCGAAGAGCTTTGTGAACAGCTCCGGATGAACTAGAACGCAAACCACATATCACTGGAAAGCTACCTGTGTCTAGTTTCCAACGGTTTTTGCTGTTCATTCATATCCATCCCAACGAAAGAGTTATTACCATTTTAGTGAGAAAAGGTCAGGCTGCCAGGAATTCTGCAAAGCACACCGTTGCCTTCGATTGTTGCCTTCGGTTGTTGCCTTCGATTTTATATCTTTTTCTCACATATCTACCTTGTTTGATAGGTATGTCACGTGGAGAAATCGAGTGCCTTGCAGATAGTGGGACGACCCACACGATCCTGAGGAATCGGCTGCTCTTTACAGAGCTAACGCCGTGTCAAACTTCCGTGAAGACTTTGATCGGTTCATCTCCTGTCATTCAAGGGCGCGGACCTGCTAGGTTCCTGCTGCCGAATGGAACCTTGATCATTGTTTCTGATGCCTTGTATGCGCCTAAGGGCCTTCGAACACTACTGAGTTTCAAGGACATCCGCGCTAATGGTTTCCACTTGGAGACGCATTGTGAGAATGGACGTGAGTTCCTCTGTGTAACCTCCAATGAGTGCGGCTCTAAGCGCATCTTGGAGAAGCTAATGAGTCAATCTTATGGTTTGTACCTCACCACCATAAGGGTTATTGAATCCTATGCGGTCGCCGAACATGATTATTGGGACCATAACTCGTACAAGCTATGGCATGACAGCCTCGGCCACCCCGGAAGAGATATGATGATAAGGATTCTACGAAACTCGTATGGACATCCTTTCTTCTGTACAAAGCGAAAAGGTTTGGGACACATGCTCCCCATAAAGGGTAGAGATGCAGTGGTCGCCAAAGTGAGCTCCCGGCCGACACTTGGGTCGCCAGTGGACAGCTCCGCCGATCCTCACTCGGTCATGAGGATCCGGACCCTTCCTGATGCGTCACTAACTATGTCTGATGCTCATAAATCGTTTTGTAAAGCTTGTGCAATGGCTAGACCTTCTTATGCTAAAGCAAACACATAGAACATCTCATTTCTCCAGCGTATCTATGGTGATATTTGTGGACCCATCCATCCAGAATGTGGACCGTTTAGATACTTCATGGTTCTGGTGGATGCATCGACACCCTGGTCGCATGTCGCCTTGTTGTCCACAAGGAATGCTGCTTTCCCCAAACTCTTGGCATAGATTATTAAGTTGAGGGCTAACCACCCTGATCATCCAATCAAGTCGATTCGGATGGATAATGCCGGTGAGTTCACGTCAAAGACTTTTGACGACTATTGCATGTCGGTTGGAATAGAGATTGAGTATTCTGTTCCACACGTGCATACGCAAAATGGTTTGGCTGAAGCTATGATAAAGAGACTTCAGTTGATAGCTAGAGCACTGGTCATGGGCTCAAAGCTCCCTATTGCGTCTTGGGGTTATGCTATATTGCATGCAGCCTTGTTAGTTCGTTTCCGACCCACCTCCAACCAAGCGTTTAGTGCATACCAGTTGGTTACTGGATATGAGCCTGACATTTCGCACTTACGCATATTCGGTGGTGGAGTGTATGTGCCTATTACGCCACCACTGCGTAAGAAAATGGGTCCGCAACGACGTTTGGGTATCTATGTTGGCTATGATTCCCCAACTATTATAAGATACCTAGAGCCTTTGACAGGTGATCTCTTTAAGGCCCGATTCGCTGATTGTCACTTTGATGAGGCCGTCTTCCCGTCGTTAGGGGGAGATGAGAGCATACATGCTCGGCGTGAACGACAGGAATTGGCCTGGTCAGTTCCAACGCTTGCTCATTATGATCCCCACACTTCTCATACCGAGAAGGAAGTGAGGCGAATCCTTGAGCTCCAGCAAGTGGCGGATTCAATGCCCGACTCATTTGCTGAGATTGCTAAGGTAACGAGATCTGACATACCAGCTGCTAATGTCCCTGCAAGGCTAAAAGTCCCAAAAATGGGCATGGACACCCCGCGTCCGAGCACCGCTACCCCTAGTATGGGCGCTGCCGACCCTAGTGGACGGGTGGAGGCCGTGGCTCCTCAAAAGAAGAGGGGGAGGCCACTTGGTTTGAAAGATGTGCAGCCCAGGAAGAAAAGGGCTCCTCTGGCAGAATCCAATCATTTACTCATCGATACTGAGAATCCTTATCACGAGATTGTCTCTGATTACACCTATGTCCTAGAAACGATGTCGGTGTGCTTGGGGGACGCCCCGGGACCCGAATCGGTAATCGAGAACATGGAAATCTCGATGTGTTATGAGAACACAGTATCATTGCAGGACCGATCATCCATGCATATCGATGATGTATTTGCTTATGCCGTGGCTCTTGAGATAATTGAGAACGATGATATCGAACCACGCTCCGTCAATGAATGTGAACGTAGAGCGGATTGGCCTAAATGGAAAGTTGCTATCCAGGAGGAATTGAATTCCCTAATAAAGCGACAGGTGTTTGGACCGGTTATGCTAACGCCTCCAAGTGTAAAGCCTGTGGGACATAAATGAGTCATTGTTAGAAAGCGTAATGAGAAGAACGAGATACTAAGGTATAAAGCTCGTCTTGTGGCGCAAGGTTTCTCACAACGCCCTGGGATAGACTACGAGGACACATATTCTCCCGTAATGGACATAATCAATTTCCGCTACCTTGTCAGTTTGGTAATATCTGAAAAACTGGACATGCAGCTTATGGACGTGGTTACAGCATATCTCTATGGGGATCTTGATTCAGAGATATATATATGAAATTACCTGATGGTTTCCAGGTGCCTAAGTCAAGTGACTCTAAACCACGGAGTGCGTACTGCATTAAGTTGCAACGCTCACTATACGGATTGAAGCAATCTGGGCGATGTGGTATACCCGTCTTAGTGACTACTTGATTAGGAAGGGTTATAAGAACAATGAGTTGTGCCCTTGCGTGTTCATAAAGAAAACGAGTTCCGGATTTGCGATAGTCGCCATTTATGTGGATGATATGAATATTATAGGGACTCTTGATGAAATCAATGAGACCGCGGCACATCTGAAGTCCGAGTTTGAGATGAAGGACATGGGGAAGACTCGGTTTTGCCTAGGCATTGAGCTAGAGCACCGAGCCTCTGGAATCTTAATACACCAGAGTGCATATGTTCACAAGATGCTCAGGCGCTTCAATGTGGATAAAATGCATCCAGTTAGCACCCCCATGGTAGTCCGTAGTTTGGATGTTAAGAAAGATCCATTCCGTCCTAAAGGGGATGGCGAGGATATACTTGGAGCCGAGGTACCATATCTTAGTGCAATCAGTGCGCTACTATATTTGGCTCAGTGCACTCGGCCAGACATTGCTTTCTCAGTGAACTTGTTAGCTAGATATATCTCTGCGCCAACGCAACGTCATTAGACCGGTGTCAAGAACATATTTCGATACCTTAAAGGGTCAATGGACATGGGCCTGTTCTTTCCATATAAGGATTCAAGATGGACTGCAAAAGAGTGCAGAGTTCCTGAGAATCTAGGTGCTGGTCACTTAAGGAACCAAGCTGCCGGGTATGGTGCACCTTGCTGCCGTGCGCTGTGCACAGCTGCCGAGAGCTGTGTGCACGCTGCCGAGCACAGCGCTGCCCCTGTCGAGCACCAGACGCTGCCGGCTGTGCACTGGGTGCACACTGCCGAGCACTGCATGCTGAATGCCAAGCTGTGCACGCTGTCTGCTGGACACTGCCGAGCGCTGCGCTGCAGCTGCCGGGCACTACGTGCACGCTGCTGTGCACGGTGCACATGCTGCCGAGCATGATGCAGCAGCCGAGAGGGGCTGTGCACATGACTGCCGAGCACTGTGCATGCATGCACACTTAGATGCCGAGAAGCATTACTCTCCCAATGTACTTGGCACCGCTTGCTGCCCTTATAACGAAACACCTAATGATATCTTGGTTGGTTTCGCGGATGCTGGATACTTATCAAATCCATATAAGGGGCGCTCCCAAACTGGTTATGTCTTCACCATTGGGAATACATCGATATATCCTGGAGGTCCACAAAGCAGACCTTAGTGGCGACATCCTCCAACCATGCAGAGATTATAGCGCTACATGAAGCTATTCGCGAATGTGTTTGGCTCAGATCAGTTATAGAACACATTAGAGGGACTAGTGGATTGAGCTCCACCACAGACAAGCCAACTTGTATTTATGAAGACAATGCCGCATGTATTGAACAAATGAAGCAAGGCTACATCAAGGGTGATCATACGAAGCACATCTCACCAAAGTTCTTCTATAATCAGCAACAGCAAGCCCTCCTCAACATTCAAGTTAATCAAGTGAGTTCAGAGGCAAACGTAACGGACCTGTTTACTAAATCTCTGCCCAAGTCTACTCTCGAGAAGCATGTGAAGAGCATTGGAATGCGACGACTATCGAGCCTCCCTAAGTGAGCTACTTATCAGGGGGAGCCACGCTCTCGATCGAGAAGCATGGTGTGTTGTACTCTTTTTCCTTCGACCAAGGTTGTTTTTTCCCACAGGGTTTTTATTACTTGGTAAGGTTTTAACGAGGCAACATTGTAAGCACCATCCGGCATTTCAACGCGCGGCACAAGGGGGAGTGTTGTAGGACATATAACATGTGCGTGTGTGCACTTGATCTTATGCCGTGTATATGGGCTCAGCCCATTGGGCCTTATGCATGTGCCCTAGTTGTAATAGGTTTACATTATGGACTATCCCAATCCATGTAGGATTAGACTTATCCCAATCCATATAAGATTGGTCCATTGTATTTAGAGTGAGTCTCTATATAAAGAGATCCTCCCTATTCATAATAACAATCATCAAGAAGAAGAATATTGATTCCATTCACTCTATCAGCACATATTCTACAAGAAAAAAATTATTTTAGCTAGCCATGTTAGAAATGTATTTGCATCAATGCTCTCTATTTTAGCTAGCCACGTTAGAAAGATTTCACTCTGTCGTAGAGAGGCTGCGACCATTTGACTAAGTAATGAACTCATTGTCTCAATAAAATGACACTTTCCGTGCACTTGTCAGAACAGAGCCCTCATCGCCCTATATTAGAAGGACTTATTAACGGCATAAAGCCACAAACTAGCCAACCATAAGTTCAAAAAAATTAAGGACATACTGAAAAATAAATAAAGAAGCCTAACGTGAGCCCAAAAAGAAGGCCTAAGCTCAACTAGCAAACCTAAGGAAGAAAATATCGCATGCAATCGGCCACCGTTGTCCAAACCTTAATGTTGTCGCCGACAACCTTGAGCCACCACACCCCCACATCAGGACCACCATCATCCTGAGTCTGTCAGCTATATTGCTTCTCAAGGAGGCCACAATATGAACCGAGCCCATGCCTAGATCGGAAATAAAGGAATCCAATTGAAAAAAAGGAATCCAATCTTAGGATGGAGGTATGACCAGCACCAGCAAGATCCCAGCCTGAAACTTCACTTACAAAACCTAAACCCTAAACCCTTTATATAACCTACTGCCCTCTTTATCCAACCATCTGATGAAGTATCATTGAACCGCCCTTACACTTACCATTGATTCTAAACAATCCTCAATAAACAATAGAATCTAAATAAAAAACAATAAAAATAAAGAAGAGGGATTCCCGTTGGGAATGAAATTCTAGTTACTTTTACAAAAAAAAAAAAAATCTTTCACAAAAATCAAAATTATGCTCAATTTCATATGTCGTAATTCTGCCAAGATTCTTCTTTTGTTAGGGGAAGAATCCACATGAATCGGATTTTTTAGGAACAAATCGAGAGAGAATTGGTATGACAATGTGTGGTTGGTAAACAAGGATTGTTTTTTAGCAAGGTACGGAATGTATCGTCAAATATTCAATATGATTGTTGGTTAGTTTCAATAAGTCTTTGCAACATTAGGGTGTGTGAATCAACCATTGAAGTGGTTTTCTTAGAGAAACTACAACAGACTAGTCATTAACTTCTTAGTCATTTTAGATATCGAGTTTAGTTTTTTATCAATTTTACTAGCTTCTGCAGACTGGCTATTTTAACTTTTAGCTTTCTTGCTAGCTAAATATAATTAGCGAGATGAGGCTCTCTATAATTTATGTTAATTCATAGTATTTCTTTCAAGTCATTTTATGTATTATTAAAACACATTTTGTTTATCTTTTCTATATTTAATCAATAATATAAATCAAATTTTTGTTGAAATAGAGAGTACTGGTGTAAAGAGATTTCTAAAGTGGCTAGCCAAAATAACTTTGTAACTATTTTAGCTTAGAGTGCAGCTATTGGGACCTTCAAATTTGCTCAATTGAGCTCACTATTTTCTGAGTTATTGAATGACAAATTTATCTTCTTATACAATGACTATTAAGAATAATAATTGAAAGATATATATTATTCTCTTAGCTTTCCAATTCAATAATAATATATTGAATTCTTTACTATTTTCCTTATATATTGTCATTTTCTAATTTTACTACATATTATTAAAATATTTATATATCTAATAAGAGCTGAAACGATGATCTATATCGATCATGTATGAAAAAGTAATATTACTTACACATGTTAAATACAAAAAAATTGATTATGAAAAACTAAATAACTACTGCAATGGTCTATCATGAGATACATAAAAAAACATACAAAGATAAAAATATGATATCCTTGATCATTGTTTAACACAAGTAAAATAGAAAAGAGAAGCTAATTCATGTTAAAAAGAAAATTTTTTGATGATAAAATTAAGTTTATGAAACCCACTACCATGTGTTATTTGATTTTTAAGAGATTTATGTTCTTAAATTAAGTAATGAAAATTATAGTTGAAATATGTAGTCTGAAAATTATTATAATGATTATAAATTTTTTTGTTTAGAGACAATAGCTAATTTTTTATGATCGATAAAGAAAAAAAAGAATCGGAGGTGTTGTGAGTGAATAAGTGGTATAATCAATAATAAGTGAAATGTTCTAGGAAATTTGATATATATGCGTGTCTTGGTCCATGCTTTATATATGGGCTTTATGTAATAATCCATGTTGTAATGGAGTTGTACACATATCCATGTAATAGGCCCATTGACCCATGTAATAGCCCAAGAGGCATATGTATTTCTCTATATAAACGGTTTCATTCTATCAATAAGATAACACTACCAGAATAAGTATCATAGCCGACGAAAAAAAAATTAACAGGCCGACGAAATTTTTTTTCGTCGGCTAAGTGAAATTTTCGTCGACTAAAGTGGACTTTTAGCCGACGAAATGTTGTGTCGTCGGCTAAAATAGTTTTTTTCGTCGGCTATAGTCTGTGAACTATAGCCGACGAAATTTTTAAAGTTTAGCCGACGATATATATAATTTCGTCGGCTAAAAGTCTTTATGTTTCCAGATCTAGACAGCAGCTGATGTGAAAAAAAACGGGAGAAAAATTTTTGGGGTTGGCGAAATTGTTGCGTGTTGTCGAAATCTGTCCGAAATTTGTTTGTGGCGCTATATATAGGTACGTATATGTGTATATATCTTGTTTTTGAGTTGATTTAAGAGTTTTATTTTCGTTATGCATTGATTTTGAGTTTTAATTAGAGTTGATTAATTATATTGTATTTTGAGTATGATTGAGTTGATCAATTTTGGTTTGATAATATATATGAAGTTGTTGTTATATATATGTATATATATATATATTAATTTGATTATATTAATTAGTAATTATTATATATATGCATGTATATATATATATATATATTAATTAATTGTACGTTAACTGCAGATATAATATATATTGAATGATTCATAAATTTAATTAATTAATTAGCGTTTATACATATATATTATGTTATCTTCTCAGGATATGGATAAGAGTTAGATTTCGCTTCCAAAATAGGACAAAAGATATGCTAAAGGAGTTGTTAGTTTTATTCAATATGTGATAGATAATGCTAAAGGAAATACAATTTTCTATTGTCCGTGCACTAAATGTCAGTGTCGCAGCGATATGCATCGATTTGCAATTGACAAGGTTTGGCAGCACCTTAAAAGTAATGGGTTTTGGGAGAAGTACACATGTTGGATATATCACGGTGAAACATCATTAGGGGGTCCGCATGATCATGGGCAATTTTCTGAGAAGGGCAGTACATCCAACGATCCAACAACGGCCTTCATCAACGATACGTTTCCTTATGAGAGAGGTGTATGCTCTGAAGGACCGTATATGTCTGAGCCGGTGCAGCCCTTCCCTAGAGTTGTCAACACTGCTGGTATTGACAGGTACAACAAACTACTTGCTTTCCAACAGACCCCTGTGTACCCCGGTTGTCAGAAAACGGTTCTTGAAAGTGTGATGGACGTTATGAAGATTAAAGTTGAGACAAAATCGACTGTGGAGGCTGTTGATGACTATCTACAGTACACTGCTTCGATGCTGCCCCACAGTCATCGTCTTCTTACCACTCATCATAAGGTCTGATGTATACTGAAAGATCTTGGGCTTTCCTACATCAAGATCCATGCATGCAGATATGATTATGTTCTCTTCTGGGGTCAAGATCCAGAAGGGAATGACCTTGGTGACCTTGACACATGTCCAGTATGTTAGAGTGACAGGTATAGGTTGACTCCTGCAGGTAATAGGAAACGTATGAAGGTACTTCGGTATTTCCCGTTGAGGGATAGGTTGGAACGGTTGTACATGTCATCACACACGGCCAAATCTATGAGATGGCACGCTGATAGGGAATTGCACGACGAAGATACCCTTATACACCCTGCTGACGGGGAGGCCTGGAAGCATATAGATAGGGAGTTTCCTCATTTTGCGTCAGAGGTCCGAAATGTGAGGCTCGGTCTCTCATCCGACGGGTTCAATCCTTTTAGCAACATGAGTCTTCAATACAGTGTATGGCCGGTGATTTTGGTACCGTATAATCTTCCTCCATGGATGTGCATGAAGAAGGAATACAATATGTTGAGTTTGTTGATTCCGGGACCCGGTTATCCAGGGAAGTGTCTCGATGTGTATTTGAGACCCTTGATTGAAGAGCTTAAGTTTTTTTGGGACGTAGGTCATCCCACTTATGATAAGTTCATGCACGAGATGTTCTAGATGCATGCTATGGTTGTTGGTACCATTAGTGATTTTCCTGCTCATGGGATGTTGTCGGGCAACGTTGTTAGGGGATACAAGGCTTGTCCAGAGTGCCTAAGCGATGAGGGGAGCAGTAGTCATTGCAACAAGATATGTAGATTGGGTCACCGTACTCTCCTTCCGTATGATCACGAATGGCGGTTCGATGACAAGGCATTTGATAGGACTGTAGAACTTGGTGTGCCTCCTAAAAGATGGACGGGGGAAGAAATTTTAGCAGTGCTTAATGAGTATGATTTTGGGCAGCTCAGCAATCATCCCAATATAGTGGCGGCAATACCTGACAGACCCGACAGGTATAAATTTTGGACACATAAGAGCATATTCTGGGAACTCCCATACTGGAGTAAGTTGTTGATCAGGCACTACCTAGATGTGATACACATAGAAAAGAATGTGTGTGACAGTGTGGTGGGAACCGTGCTGAACTTGGAGGGAAAGACGAAAGACGGTCCGAAGGCACGCATTGATCTTAAAAAAATGGAGATACGAAGACATTTGTGGTTGAAAGAAGGGAAGAAAAAAATGCCTCAAGCTCCGTACACCATGAAGCCTGACCAGAAGAATGTAATTTTCAGGTGGTTGAGTTCTGTGAAGTATCCTTCAGGCTACGCAGGAAATATAGCCCGGTGTGTAAACATTCGTGACAATAAAATGTACGGGTTAAAGAGTCATGACTGCCATATTCTGCTACAACGTCTCTTCCCTATTTTCATTCGACCTTTCCTTCCCCGTCAGGTGGTGGAGCCTTTAGTAGGTTGTCAAGATTCTTCCAGAAGTTATGCACAAGGGAAGTGACAAAATCTGATCTCCGGGAAATGCAACAGGACATTATTTATATCATGTGTAAATTTGAGAGGATATTTCCTCCAAATTTTTTTGACATCATGCCGCACCTGATGATCCATCTTCCCGAGCAATTGTTGCTTACCGGTCCAGTACACTATACTTGGATGTATCCTATGGAAAGGTATGTTTTTTACACCTCATGTTTTTATTGTACATGTTCAATGTATAATCGTAACATATGACAACAAATTTATTTATTTGTAGACAACTTGGAGACTACAAAGCTTATGTGGCTAACAAATCCACGCCTGAAGGATGTATAGCTGAAGCATATATTGCGCACGAGTGCGTCACCTACATGAAGTTGTATGTAGGAGCATTGAAGGAAACTCCACAAACCATACCGGTTGATGAACCGAAGTTTAACCTTTCCATAGTCTCTAATGATGTTGAAGTTTATGGAATTTTACTAGAGTCCTACAAGTTGCAACCACATGAGCTAGTCATAGCCCATTGGTGCGTATTGATTAACTGTCCAGAAGTTGAATACTGGAAAGACATCCATTTATACTGTCCAGACATTCAAGGTGATCTCGACTACCACAACAAGGAGTTCGCGAACTATTTTGGCGGCTGGGTATGTAATTCTTTATTTTTGTTCATGACTCATTCATTGCATAATTATTCATATTTACAATACATTGAATATTTGGTTGCAGATGAACCATATTCAATTTGATGGTCACCCAAATTGGTTTCACGAACTAAGACTTCTAGCTATGAAGCCGATAATGTTAAGAGTTTACCCAATGTGCAAGGTCAATGGCGTACAATTTATATGTGAACAGAGAGACAACAGACGAAGAACACAGAATTATGGGGTGATGGCGCATGGTGGGCGGAATGGAGTTGATTATTACGATGTTCTTGATTCAGTGGTCGAACTCGTTTATGGGCAAGGCATGACCGTGCACTTGTTCAAGTGTAGATGGTTGGATACTAGAAGCTCGCAGAGCATGAAGATTGATCAGTACGGGATTTTATCGGTGAACACTGCTACAAGCTGTTACGAAGATGACCCGTTTGTTTTTGCGACATCGGTGAAACAAGTGTTTTATCTTGATGACCTTGTTAAGGGTGACGCGTGGAAAGTCGTCAATCTTGTGCACCCTCGAAACATTTACTGGGCGGCTACACTTGGAGAGGCCGAAGACGAGGAAGAAGATGTTGCGTATCAAGAACACAGTGCAATAGGTATTCCTGACTCCTCTACAATTCGCCTTAATAATTTTAAAGCGGGTCGTTCGGTTCGAATTCGTGATTTAGACGCTCGGCTTATTGATGTGGATCCAAATCAAGAAACAGACGACGACTCTTGTGTTGTAGAAATGCATAGATTGCCAGAAATTAATTCTGACACCGAAGAAGACTCATCGGATGATTTTGATTACGAGCCTTCTTAGTTTGAATTTGTAATACAAATTGATGTGTGTTTTATATGGTACAAGCCGTTGAATTGATAATGTATCTTAATGTTGGTTATATATGCAGGAAATTGGTATGCCTACGGTTAAACCACCTGTTTTTTTATCTATTTGGCAGTTTTAGCCGACGAAATACAACATATTTCGTCGGCTAAAAGTATCTTAGCCGACGAAATATGTTGTATTTCGTCGGCTAAAACCTTCTTAGCCGACGAATACCCTAATTGTCCTTCGGCTTAACTGTAAACCCTAACCCCTAAACCCTATAATATAGCCGACGAATACCCTAATTATTTGTCGGCTAAAGTTAAATGAATAAAATAATAATTTATACCGCTAGTTGCGTCTTCTCGATATGAAACTATTTGTAGTTGAAGGTCCGGACAGAATACGTAATTTAAGTGGTCAAATCATTGTTTGTTTGTGTTTAGGGGTTTGACTAACGGGATTGACCGTGCGGATCTAGTTCATAAGTTCGTCCGATGATGCTGAAAATTTATCCTCACACATGTTTCAATATAATGATGATATCTGACGGTCGGTTTTTCGTTTCACAAGATTGATCGTCACCATCAAAATATGTCTACTAATGTTGTATAACTAATTTACCAAGTGTGGAGTAAATGTTCCATTTTAAAAACAAACTATACGAAGAAGCTTCAAACGAAAAAAAGCCGTGAGATAAGATATGACCGGAACGATGAAATAGGTCTACGGTTGAAAAATCACGTAATTCCGATAAGTTTCGGTGCCAATACTTGTCATCATTGCATTTTTTCTATTCGTTCTCCATAGAGGACGCCCTATCTCCGACGGTTATTTTTCTTATAACTTTTATACCACTAGTTGCGTCTCCTCGATTTGAAACTATTTGTAGTTAAAGGTCTGGACAGAATACGTAATTTAGGCAGTCAAATCACTGTTTGTTTGTGTTTAGGGGTTTGACTAACGGGATTGACCGTGTGGATCGAGTTCATAAGTTCGTCCGATGATGCTGAAAATTTACCCTCACACATGTTTCAACATAATGATGATATCTGACGGTCGGTTTTAAGTTTCACAAGATAAAACATATAAATTGTACAAGAACTTACTAAATAATTATAAAATGTACTTTAGCCGACGAAATTACTAAACATTCGTAGTAATTTTGTCGGCTAAAAGTGGGACTATAGCCGACGAAGTTTTTTAGTAATTTCGTCGGCTATAGTACCACTTTAGCCGACGAATTTAGGGTTTTTTCGTCGGCTAAAGTGGGGCTATAGCCGACGAATTTTTTATTTCGTCGGCTATACTTCTTCCTATATATTCAGACCCAGCGACAGAACCCCATTTCTTCTCCTTTCTCTCTTCTCGGCTGCACGGTTTCTCTCTCTCCTCTCGATTTTCTTCCGCTTTTTCGACGAATTCCGGCCTCCACTCCGCCTCTCCCATCTCCCAAACAAATAAAGTATGTTATTTCATGTTTATATTGTATTATAGAACTATTTTCATTTTTTTCTTTTCAATATATTGAATTATATGATAATTAGGGTTTGTGATAATGTTGTGGTTGTGATAATGTTATTTGTGATAATATTGTTGGTAATAATGTTGAATTATATTGAATTATTTCAATTAATTGGTATAATTTAATATATTTGGGTATATTAAGTAAATTAGTGATTTTTAATATATTTGGGTATCTTTACTGAATTTGGTATATTTTGTAAATTGGGTGTATTTGGTATATTTAGTAAATTGGAAATTTTTAATATATTTGGGTATATTTAGTGAATTTGGTATATTTATACTATATTTAGTCAATTTGGTATATTTAGTAAATTGGGTGTATAAAGTAAATTGGAAATTTTTAATATATTTGGGTATATTAAAATATTGAATGGTATATTTAATATATTTGGGTATATTAAAATATTAATTGGTATATTAAATTAATTTGTGATAATGCTATATATTTAACAAAATATTAATTATATTATTTAGGATGAAAGGATTATTTAGTAAATCAAAGAGTTCGAAGGGCCAAAGGGGTGAATCGTCTGAGGGAACGTCTAGCAACCCTCGGGGTTCGTTTCAGGGCCCAATGACGGCCCGACGGGCGTTTCTTCTAGAGCCGACACAGCGACAGCTGGGGGCCACACATTCCTCCAGGCAGCCGGATGCTGCTCCCTCCTCTAGGCAGCCAGTCGCCCCTCGCTCCTCCAGCCCGTCGGACACCCCTCGCTCCTCCAGGCAGCCTAGCGTCCCTCGCTCCTCCAGGCAGCCTAGCGTCCCTCGCTCCTCCAGGCAGCCTAGCGTCCCTCACTCCTCGAGGCAGCTGTTGCCTCCGACTCAGGCGGAGGTGTCTGCACCACGTATGCCTGAGATACACAGGGCACCGGCTCCGGGCCCTACTGTTTCGGAGGGTGGGTTTTCCGGGGTACAGATGCCGTCGCCTCTTCTCTACCTTCCTCGCTTGATACCGGCATTACCTGCAGTCGATGACTCAGGGGCGCCGATTTATCCACTACCCCCGCAGGTGACCCCATCAGCGGTGTACCTGTTCGTGCCTTTTGATACAGATTTAATTTCTGTGAGGGTATCAACATCGGCGACATAGTCGGAGTCCGTCGCATCCGCCCTAACGCCCTCAGGTAATGATTATATAAATAATTTGTTATGTTATAATGTTATAATAAAAATAATTTATTAATAATCAATTTATGATAGGCACCGTTGGAGCCAAGCCGACAATGAAGAAGAGAGGTCCCGTCACAAGGAAGGCTCTCGAGAAGACAATGAGTACCTCGGGAAGGATCGTCATTGATACTGACGGGGATGAGAACGTAGTATCGGGCAGCAAGACGAGGATGTACTCTGGCCGCGTGGGAGCGCTTATTAGGGATAGAGTCCCTATGTTGTGGTCAGACTGGGGCAAGGTCCCATAGAAGGTTAAGGGCATGGTCCACAACGCAATGTCGGTAAGTATAAAAAAATTCACATTTAACATTATTTATTACATTGTAGATTTATGAACGCCTAAACTAATAAATGTTTTAATGCAGGTGTGGTTTGACGTTCCCCAGTACCTGAGGAACACCTGGCGGACGTTGTGCATGGGGGAAGGTACGTTGCAAAGTTAATGACAAAAGAAAATTATGTATAATTAATAATATTTATAATTTTTTGGCGTATTATGGAGGGACTTGGTTTGGCTGCTAACTTTGTAACCCGGTAAAGAAAAGATTTTAAGTTCCCACCCAAGCGTACCCCTTGACTGAGGACTTGGGGGACTTGTTTATAGGTGGAACCTAATATTTCACCTTTACCGGGTTACAATTCAAGAAATAACCTCTAAATGTCTAATTAATTATTAAATATGCATTATTAATTATGCTTGAATTATTGTTTATAGGGTGAAAGCCCAATTAAATGTGAGAAGCCACTCTGGGCCCTTTGTCTGGGCCCAATTCGCCATAAAGCTAAATAAAAGCAAGGGAAACTGTTCCCATATTGAAAAAGGACAAGGAATGCTGTCTTTAGTGCTACTATAAATACCAGCGCATGCATCCCCATAAAGGTACGTAACTTCTTGACTATTCTTGAGTTTTCTGCTTAACTGACAGTGTCTGACTTGAGCATCGGAGTGGCTTCCCTCGGTAAACCCGGGGACGCCTCTTTCACGTGTTTGTTCTTTACACAGGAAAACTCGGAGTACAAGGAAGTTCGCTATTTCTGGAGCCGTGTTACCCGCTAAAGGGACCACGAGTTTACCCGGAAACACCATCGTTTTTGGATTATGGAGGGGGATGTTTTAAAAAGGGGAAACTTGGCTCTTGGATTTAAAGGGTTTTCAAGTAAAGGCAGAGAACCGGTTTTGTGTTCCTGGAAAGGTTTTTAAATTCAATGTATTTGGGGTAAAGTTAGGGAGATTTGACTTGGTTTTCGATTTATTTTTCCTACAAGTTTTTAAAGGATTTTAAAGGATAAGGATATATATATTGCATGCTAGCATGGACCCTCTCCAGGTGGAGTTGGTACCCTCTCTGGATAGTAGCTGGTCTGACCCTCTTCGGTGGTAGCTGGTCAGTATGACCCTCCCGGATGGAGCAGGTCAGAACCCTCTTCGGTGGCAGCTGGTCGGTTGGACTCTCTCGAATAGAGCGGGTCATGGGACCCTCTCCGATGAGCTGGTCAATAGACCCTCTCGTGGTAGAGCGGGTCTGTTTTCTCGTGGATGAGGTTAATACCCCACACAATTATTTATGTATGAGCCAAGGGAGTTTTACTGATTTATCTATTCATAGTCTATTGATTTGCGTGCATGCGGGTTTTGGAAAAACTAACGGAAGAGCAGTAAAAGATGTTTATCTTTTATTCTTTTATTTTTGTCCACTCACGCTAACGTATTATTTTTAAATGTTCTTCCATGGGCCCTTCGTTTTCAAATGCCCAATGGTGCAGGATTCTTGAACGGAGGTCACGCGTACCAGAGTCGAGGCATAGTCGATCAACCCGTTGCTGCTTGCAAATTCATTAGGGTAATCTCCCTTGTAGACTGATCTGACTAACCCAGCTTAGCTAGTTAAGTAGGTTAAGGAGCAGGATGTCTTCATGAGTTAGGGATTGTTTTTAAATACTCATGGAAGTGCTGAGTTGGCTTGTAGGAAGGGTTGTCCATCTCAAGAGGGTTTCGATAAGAAGTTCCCTTGAGGTGGTCCCCGCAGGATTTACTCCGGGTTAAAGGGGTTTAACTCGGGTGGGTCCTGACAAATCCTGCATAAGTAGAAGCAGAAACCCTTGAATGGATAAGGGTCATTCTCAAATACACACCAAGATTTTCAGTAAGGGGAGTTGCAAGCTCAGATTTGATATTAGGAGAACAATAAACCATCGATTTCTCAAAATTGGCAATTTGCTCAGAAAGGCTACAGAATAAATCCATACATCTTTTCATAATAGTAGCCTGAGTGATGCTAGCTTCAGAGAAAAGAATGAGATCATCAGCAAAGGAAATATGAGAAACGAAAGATCCTGATAGAGATGACTGGATAGGTTTCCAATGATTTGACTCGATTGGATGTTGAATAATATATGACAATTTCTCCATACATAAGACAAAAAGGTAAGGGGATAAAGGGTCACCTTGCCTTATACCTCTACTACCTGTGATAGAATGAGAGAGTTCCCCATTGACAATAACCTGGTAGCTTGCAGTTGAGACACAACTCAGAATAACCTTCACAAGATTAGTAGGAATATGAACTTCATAGAAGACTTGCTCAATAAAATTCCAATTAAGTTTGTCATAAGCTTTCGACAAATCAACCTTCCATGCCATGAAACCTTTAGCACCCTTAGAGTTTTTACACTTATGTAAAATCTCGTGAGCAATCATGATATTATCTGAGAAATGCCTGCCTGGAACAAAGCTGACTTGATTTGGACTAATCCATTTCCTAAGCATCGGTCTCACTTTATCCACTATAATCTTAGAAATAATTTTATAAATAGTGCAACACTAATAGGCCTAAACAGGTGCATATGTTTTGGAGCAGACACATTTGGAACAAGAGGAATCAAGGTATGGTTTAAACCAGAGGGGATTGAACCAGAGGAGAAAGCACATAAATTCCAATGTTGCTGAAAAAATAGAGCGAGAAAACCATCCACACCTGGGGCTTTGTATGGATCAATTCTAAAAAGTGGATCAAGCATCAGGAAAAAGAATTCTCCAGTCGCTTACAAAAACTTATATCTAACCTCTGCTTGACAAAGCTATTACTCCAAGTATAATCAGCTCCTTCATAACCCATAGTTGATTCGGATATTATTAAGACACTGCCTGGTGATCCTGTTGGACTGCCTCTTTGAACGAAAACTGAGCGGATACCAGTGCAGAAATGCCTGTTATATTTTTGTTTTAGTAGACCTACATAGTTCAGCACCGAGATTTACACAGTTATTCAGTTGAACTAAGGTTTTGTTTAGCCAACCATTAAGCCGGTTTTTGGCAAAATTATGGAATCTTCCCAAGCATTGTTGTAAGATCTCAACATTCTGTTCATTCTGTTTGCTACAGTCAACGTAAGTTGAAGAAGCAACCTTACAGCACCAACCACTGTTCAATCATTGAAATACATCATCCTCACGCACTGAGCCACTGAGGGTAGTCAATCAGAAAGCCAACCTCTATTCTAGAAAAATTAAACCTGTTCGCAAACTGGCAAAGCCACAATAGATTTTGGCAAACTGAAAAAGGCATGTACGCACACAGCACTGGCTTGACAAAATGCTATCAATTTGCCATGTTTATCTTTGTTCCCTTCTGAATCAAAATGCGATCCTGTTTGTCAATCTGCACATCAATATTATCTTGATCCAAAATGCAGGGCTCAGGGGTTCCATATGATTTCGAAATTTTAACAGGTGAGTCTGCTTCCTTTGTCTTTAAACTCAAATGATCCCTAGTGTGATTCACATCTTGTGCTGCGGCTCGATTACTATCTGCCACTTTATTACAGCGTTTTGATCGTTTGTTAGCATGACCAGTGTTTTTCAGCACCTTTGTCCAAGAAGTCTTCACTCAATTCAGCAGTACAAACCCTGCCGGAACTGTCTTGTTCTTTTGAGCCTTTAGAAGCATTGCCAATATGCACTAAGCTTTTCCTTATCGCATGGTGCTCATCACCTTTCTTGATGCTGTCTGACCACTCCATCTGAATCTTGAGCTTTACTCTTGTGGTCTTTGTGATCATATCCCCCTTTCCTCGTGTGTCCTGAACTTCTCCTGCTGTCATGGTATGACTCCCTGTCTTTGTCTCTAGTTGACCGATCTCTACTAACTTCATTAACTATTTTCTCACAATCACCATAATTATGACGCACCCCTCCTTTTCCTTGTTGGCTTGAACTGTTCCTGGTGCTACAGTGCTCTTTCAGTCTGTTCCGTCCCCTCCAAAAAACGGCCATCAGATGCAGTGTCATAGGTTTTGTTCTTCCGGTCCCTATTTTCTTGTCTTGAGCTTTTCCGTTTGTGACCATGGTATATATCACTATCCATATCTCCAATCGTATCTCCATATTTTCTATTCTTCCTGTCATTACAGTCCTTCAAGTAAGCGTTATATTCGCCTGATGGTCTCTGGTAGCCGGTGTCTTTCGGAGCAAAATATTCATTATCATATCTTCTACCAGAACCAGTAGAACTTGAGTAACTCCTGTCCCTAGAACTGGATCTCTGAACAACATACCGGCCACGAGATGGAACCTGAGAGAAACTATAACAAGAGGAATAAATACAAGCTAACACAGATAAAAACACTCCCCAACTGATATACTCAATGTCAGCAACAGCAATATAGAAGTGTTCATATAAATAACTTGAAGTTCCAAGCAAGCTATTGATTGTTCATCACACCTAAAAAGTCTTGTTGGAGTTGAGCTGGCCAGCTGGCAGTATATGGGCCAACTATTGTTTGTACTCCAATGACTATAAACTTGATTTCACACACTTGACTACCCAGTCAACAAAAATGTTAAAAGTAAATCATACCTCCATGAATCCGTCATTGACATTCTAGAGTTTCTCGGCTGTCCAGTGTTATCCTCCATCATCTGTTTCTGATATGCATCAGAATAACCAAATAATGTGACCATCTTTTCCACCCAATATTTTGGGGGTGGTCTATCACTATCAGCCCATTCATAGTCTCCACCAGGATTGCGGAAACAGTGGATAAAATTGCATGCCGTACCACGGGAACATGTCTGCAAGATGTAACAAAAAATATTATCTACAGGATAGCGGTTAGGAATGACAGATGAATCAGTAATGTTCAGAAACAAGTCCTGTAAATTCTTATTCAATCTAACAGCAAGAACAAATTTAACAGCAGAAGAGCAACATGAAAGGGACCAGCTGTACCTTGTACCTCGACTTCACATATTCCCCACATATGGCAACCTTCCATCTGGTCACATTGATGAAGTCACAACTTAGCTGTCAAATAACAAAACTGGATCAGTTAAGCTTAACCAAATCCCAATACAGAAAAACATTTGATTAAATAAAAGCAGACAAGACAAACACAATATTCTGTTACATATGCACAACCTGACAGCACAATTAGAAATACAAAATTGATTGAATTTTAGATAATATCAAATGAATCAAACAGTTTGAGTTTCATATATGTTAATTTGTACGTACTGAAGAGAGATCCTGGAACATCATCAGTTAACCCAGCCAGGATTATGGTTGCCACTGTTGAACATTTTATGGATAAAGCTGAATTCACCAGCCTGACCTGATCTTAAAAGTTGGCACATAGTTTTGTACCATGTCCTCTAGCAAAGCTGAGCACTTTAAAACAATCTGAGGAATTCAGTGCTTTCAATTGTTTTATGCAACCATCTTATCCTCAGGTAAACCATACTGTTAACTGTAGAAGTGCAAACTTGTAAAAATATCTTGAAATTCAAGGGCTGTCGTTGCAATTAAACCCTTGCAATCCCAATAACTAACTAGATCCTTATAACATGGTACATAGATTCTTTAATAGGAGAAAAAGAAACCAATCCAATATGTAGAGCACATGCTACAGCCACCATCTTAGAACAAACAGAGGATACAAACCCCCTTCCATGCTTGCTGGTGTGAGGACATCTCTTCCCTGAACAACATATTGAATCCTCCTCTCTAAAAAAACTGATAACAGGCTACAGCAATCTGTTCCCCCAAACAATAGATAAATGTAACCTGAGGAAAGACGCTTCCTTGTGTCTCTACATCAGAAATAAACCATTCATAAGGTTTTTGACAAGCAAACATTGCCCCGTTCTATGGTCTGCATGTGCTCAACCTAGTTTTATCCTTGCAGTAAAACCCAAATTACAAACCTTGAGATTTAGAAATCCTAAAATGGCAACTTCCACAATAACTGAACCTAAAATTCAGCCTAGCATCCGATGTATGGAAGCAAAACAACGATGCATCTAGCAAATAGCTTAGACATGAGGTTTCCTTCCAAAATCTCAATACCAAAAAATACCAGCTTCACGATGCAACTAAGAACACAAACTCTGAATTACTGATGAGCAGTTGAGATCTAGCATGCACTAATGACCAAACCAACTGAAACAGCCTACCGAAATAACCACACCATGTGGGAAGGAGATGGGACATCATTGATTAAGCTGATAGTCATAAGTTCACAGCTAGGTTTTGAACACTTTCTGTAGGTGTTTGATCAATAATACCATCAACAGATCACCAAATGTGAAACGCAGAATTTGATTTATGTTCAGTCATCACAGCACCATAACATTGTTTAGAATTTTATTTAAATTGAGTTTGTTCATAAAGTCTAGGGCGTTTACTTGGTACCAAAAGAATTGTAATACCTGCTTCCCAGCAAAGTAGCGACCATTGATAGATTGATGTGCAACCAGTGCCGACTCCAGTGCACTGTACTGTATGTACACATTTCCCCGCAAGTGGCATGCACCATTTATGCACACCTGAGATAGACATGAACAGATAAAGAATCTTCCTAAGCTGTGGGATGTGTAAATGACAACTTGGCAGCCTATGATTGAAAAGAGGGTGGTGGGTAGCAAAGGTGATCAAAACTAAAGGAAGCTGTCAGGAACCTTGAAATTTATGATTTCTCCAAACTTCAAGAACTCTGTATGAACATCCTCATAAAATTCTTCATAACAGCGCTCAATTTCTTCATCAGTGTACTGAAAAGAAAAACAATTTACTATACTGAATTTTATCAAACTGTATACAGGCTAACCATACATCTGACATCAACACAAATATCAAGGAATTAACTGGTCATGACATAAAGAATGACTTCAATTTTAGTTTTTAGTTTTTTGAAAAGTATTTCAACTTTGCAATATGAAAAGATGCAAGTGAAATTCAAATTTACTTATGATTGATTTCTTGATTAGGTTAAAGAGGCTTTCTGTGTTCTTTAAGATAGTGTCTTGATCTTTCAACTTCATTTTCCCTTTTCATTGAGCAACAGTAAAGTAGAGGAAGAGCTAATTGCAGTCACATACTTCTTAAAGTTGCCACCAAATTCCAAACTCTGGGTAGAATCGATATCAATTCTCCATAACAGACATTTTGCGCACCAACTAGTAGCAGTTAAGGAGCAAAACTTGTAATACAGTAAACTCATACACTTATGAAACAATTGAAAACTCAAACAGAAACAAATCACAAATAAAAATACTCAATTAGAAGTAGCATATGATATCTTAATGACAAACAATCGATCAGGATAAACTATATATCGCTTTTACAATACAGCATTATTGTACATCAGCTCCTTATAATTGATGTAATTTAATGTTATAAAACATTCCTTCAATTAACTATTTTTTTCAAATGTAATATCCTTCAAAAGTAGAACTCCTTAGCTGTACAAGATATGATTGTGTGTGACCCTTCTAATGAGGACCACCTTAATACAGACTAGTTGAAAAATTTCTAATCAATTGTTTGGGAGACCCACTTAAATCAAAATAAAGAAATAGACAAGGAAGTCAAGCTTACAAGGACAAGTGTAATAAGACTAAGGAAAGTAATCGATACACCACAGAAAGTTTAAAGCTAACAAGAAGAACACATGCAAGATGTCATCATTTTAGTACAGGCAAGGCTGAAAACCTGAATCTCCATGCAATCAAACTTGCATTGCATCTAAATGCTCTAATCAAAGAAGAGTGCCAATCCTTATGTGAAAAAAAGAAAACTGAACTAAGCTATGGTACTGAACTAAGACAGCCAGCAAGCAACCAGATACAGACCCAAAACAACACAACAAAAAGATAGCATACCAAAAAGAATGATAAAGCAGTCCAAAACTTGTCAATACATCAATACATTTATGTTACATATGCCCACTCAACAGAGTGCATTCAATGGGCAGTATATCTTTTGACGTATTAATATATATACCTAAATATATATACATACCTATATATATATATTTAATATGCAACTCAATGAACATCTTTCGGTCATTATGCAGTGACACCAGAAAAATAAAGAGATTCAATGAAAAAGTGCAGAAGGTCTCCAGAGTTATTATCAGGATACAAGAATCACATGAAGACATGGCAGCATTAACAGACCTCGAGCCCCTCACCCTGCTCCCAAGTAAGGCCAGGACCATTGTACATGTTCTTGATAAGCAATGTGGATGATTTATCAGGATAGAAATGGAGTCTGCTGCAATGTTGACCAAACCGACAAGCTCCAGTTTTCAAATGGAAAGGACAATGATCTTTATCCTGAGTGATGAAAAACATAAGCACAAAGATTATAGACGAGGACCATCAGTGATGAAAAAATAAAAGCATATCAAATAACTAAATATAAATGGGCAGATATATAAAAATGAATTTCAGGCAGAAGAAGAAGGAAACCTGTTCAGTTCCAAAATGCGGTACTTGTTCGGCCACAGTCTCAATCAGCTGCTGTGCTGATAAGGACGTAATCATCTAAAGCTTCAGATTGTGGAGGGAGAGGATTTGACGTAGGTCGATCAGAATCCTGACAACATCTGTCCTTAAATACCTTATGGACAAACCAAGCACACAGTAACATATCTAATGGAAGTTCCAAATTGATGGTGCTACACACCTCCTTTATAGTTTGCAGTTGTTTGTTCCTCTTTGGAACTTTGACTCTTTTCTTCTTGATAGTGATTTCAGCAGGTCCCTCTTCATTGCCACCGTCTTCATTTGCATTTTCGATCTGCCACAAATACCGCAAGGGAAAGAACATGAAAAACTATCCTCCAGACTATTTGCATTTCTCTCTTACTTGTTCTAGCAAATAATGGCTATGTCAAACAGTAATTAAGAATGAAAGAGAATATATTTGTATAGGGAACTGATTTCCAAGAAGGACCTGGTGGCTGCGAGAGAGTTGTTGTTCCTCTTGTTGTCGTTTCTGCTTTCGAATCTCCATGGCTTCAAGCCAAGCTCTCTCCCGCTCCTCAAAGATGAGCCTGACAGCCTCCGACCTCTTTGCTTCCTCTTGCTCGATGAGGATAAGCTGTTGAGGGTCTTCCTCTTCTTCCTGGCGCTTCTGTTTGAGAGCGATTTCCTTTCGGTTCAGCTTCCGCTTCATCTTCTTGATGGCCTTCCTCTTCTCCTTCCGACTCATCGCTGCTTGGGTTTCTGATTCTTCCCGACCTCTTTTGGGTTTCTCAAGGCACCGGATTTTTCATTGTTTATATCTCTAATTCTTTGGCAGTGTCGGCAAGCGGTTGCTAGGGGACGGCATATTCGGATCCGATCGGATCGTTTTTTGTGTGTCCCGTCTAAATTATTTAGATTTGTAAAATTTTTATCTAAAATTAAATTATAAAATTAGATCAACAATTATTCGGATCAATAAGAAACCAAGTGAGGTTCGATCAGTTTCGTATTTGAGCTGAATTTAAAACAATAAGGTTAGACATTTTTAAAAAGAGTTAATTATCAATAACTATATTTTTGTACTATAATTACCACAAGCAGAGTAAGACTCGTCTTGGACCATGCGCGCACTAACAGTAATGGACCTGTCAACCCAAACAAAGCAAGGTAACAAAAATGACCCAGGGCTCAGTTTACTTTCGGCTCTCTCCTCTCAGCTTCCTCTCGCCTCTCTCCTTCATTTTCATTTCTCTCAAACCCTAGCCTCCGATCGAGAGCGAGTTAGAAGCGTAACGACAGAGTAATCAAAGGAGGCAAGGAGGTGCAACGATGAAGCAACGCGGTGCTGCGGCAAAGTGATCCGAAGAACCAAAGCAACCCAATAACGAAGAGACCCGATGAATGAAGACGATACAACTAGATTTTGGGATCGAAGATCCGTTTCTAAAGGTTATTAGTAGCTTAAGCATGTGGGTTTTATTTGTTATTTGTTTGTACTTGAGATCGATCTGTATTTTGATCGTGTATGTATATGTGGATTTTGTTATCATGGATCTAACATTAGCTTGTACATGCATGTGATTCCTGTATCCTCAATTTTATTCAAAATTTGAAGCTAATCATGCTTTCAAGAAAAAAAATGCTTTCGATGTGAATTGAACATATATTTTTGAATTTACTAAGGGTCAGTAGTGTCTGAATTTTTGTTTTTGACATCTCTTCGAATTTACTGAGGGTCAGTAGTATCTTAAGTTTTGTGCTTTTGATTCAGAATTTGAGGGTCAATATGCTATTTTTGGTTCAATATGTTTTGGGCTGTGTTTTAAGCTTATGTACGGTCATTATGTTATTGAAAGTCAGTAACTTTATGCTTTAAGATGTGCTTGATTGTTTTGATGGAAATTGACAAAGTCTCATTTTTCTGCTAAGATTACTGAGGGTAATTAGGTTTATTTTTTGAGAAGTGGGCTCTTTTATGTTCTGCTAAAAATTGGCGTAGTGTCCTTTTACTAGCTTATTTAGGGTTAGTAGTTTAATCATTTGTAATGATCATTTTGTGTTCATGAATGCGGATGGAATTCATTATATTTTATTGAGGATATTGAGGGTCAGTAGCTTTATACTGTGAGATATGAGAGTCAAGAGCTTTATGTGTACTATAATATAGTGATGGTTAGTAGCTTTATTCTTGTTTGTTCTTGTTAAAATTGATTGAGTTTTTAATAAGTTTATTGAGGGTTCGTAGCTAAACTAGCTATATAATTTGAAATGTGCTTGTTTGTTTGTTTGTTTATAAAAATGGATAGAGTTCTCACTTTTCTTATGGTTATTGACCATCAGTAGCTTTAACTATAATAAGTAGCACTTGTTTCTCCCTATGAAAATTGATGGAGCCTTGATTTTAGTTCTTTGTTTTCGTGAATTTGGGATACTTATCTTATATGCATTGAACCTCATTAAAATTGTTTTAGTGTTGTTATTGAGGTTTAATAGTTTCATTTTTAGCGTAGTTGTACGTACATTAATAAATGTCAGTAGCTTTAGAACTTGGGAGTACTCATATTTTGACATGTCTTATATACAGGTTGAATACAAATAGGGTAAAGAGGAAGACATCAGCAATTGTTAATAAAGATATAGCTTATTGAGGGTCAATAGCTTTATTTTTTTAGAAATGCTATGTTATGTTAAAAACTGGTGGAGTTATTGTCATTTTACTGAGTTTATTTAGGATAAGTAGATTTATCATTCACAATATGTGCATGATTGATTTTTAATGAAATTTGTTATGTTTGATTGAGCATATTAAGGTCAGTAGAATTTATGACATGTTGAAGGTCAGTAGCTTTATAATATGAGAAGTGTTTTTTTTGTTTTTATCAAAACTGATGAAGTTTTCATTTTAATAAGCTTATTAAGGGTCAGTGGCTATATAATCTGAGACTTCCTTGTTTGTTTTTTCTATAGTTATTGACTATCAGTGGCTTTGAACGATAAGCGGTGAAAATCAATGGAGACTCAATATCTTTATTTATGAGCGAGACTTGATTTTAATCTCTTTATTTTTGTGAATTTGAGATATTTATCTTCTACTGAACCTCAATAATAATGTTTTAGTTTTGTTATTGAGGTTCAATAGTTTCATTTTAAGCTTGCAACAATGTTTTCATAAGATTTAGTAGTTTTACTTATCTTAATAAAAGTCAGTAGCTTTAGATGTACTCATATATTGACATATCTAATATGGAGATTGAACACAAATATTGTACAGAGGGAGGCAATTGCAATTGTTAAGAAATGTTGTATTAGCAAAGATGAATAGAGAAAAAGAGCACAGTAACACTTGAAAACTAAAAAATCAAGCTCCATCATGTGCACTATCCTTGGTTTTTTCTTACTTGGTGGTGTGCAAGTACATTGTTTAATATTCATATCTCAAAAGCAAGAATAAGGCCCCAAAATGAATATTCGATGTTAGAGACTTGCTATGAATAATCTTGATAGAAAAGATTTTATAAACGGACATAGTATTGCTTTAATGGGCCGTGTGGTTTTTTTGTTAATCAAAAAGAGTATTTATGTAAATAAAAAGTTAATAGTATTCAATAATAATTAACTAGACAAACGGCAGATGTTAGCTTTGCTATAAGAAGGAACTGCCTGATATGGGTAAATAGAGGGTTGAAACTGTAGTAATTGGTAATTGTTTATTTAAAAAATTTAATATTCTGTTTTTCTTCTCTATAAAAATTAAAATATATATAGTTCTAGATTTTTCTCTTAATTATTTTTTATCACGAATTTACAATCATGTTTAGATTAAATGTCAAAGTATATATATACATATAATTTAATAGAAATTTTTGTCTTCCTAAGGTGACACATAAAAAGAAATATATCGACTAATAATAAAGTGACACGATTATTTTTTAGGGTAAAAAATAAAAAGAAATATATAAATTTTCAATTAATTCGAACCGATTTTTAGGGTAAACCGGAACCAATCCGATTCAAACTGGTTCGGACCGGTTTACAAATTTTTTTATCATTTTTAATCGATTCGGTTATCTAGCCTGGCTTTTTTCGGATGTTTTTTTTTCGGTTTTCGGTTGAAAACCGGATATATGCCCACCCTTAGCGGTTGCTATGGTGTAGTGGTCCTCAGTTCTATCTTGGGCAGTTTAATTTATTTATTTTTATTTTTTGAAGATGAAATATTTCTTTGGATTTGGCTTCTTTGCCATGATTTTTGTTGCTTGGAATTACTTAAATGATTTAAAACCATTGGATTGAATATAATGTGGTCTCGTGATGATGTCATCTTCATTCAGTTGGAGTAATTTTCTCCTACTGCCTCTCGATGCCGCGCCTCAAGTCGCGCCCTGCATCTGATCGGAGCTTCGCCGATCGGTTGTGGTTCGCATCCCGACCACCCCATTAGGTTCGTCTCTTCCTCGCCTATCTAATCATGCCAGCCTTCGACGCCATTGACCGACGTGCACGGTGCCACAAGACGTGGAAGCCACTACCATCGTTGCCCTCCAACCAAAGCCAAAATCTGGTGACCTCTAGCGACGTGACCAACCTAGAAGGACTCGTCTCTCCCTTACGAGCCTCCCAAATTAAGTGGGTAGTGCCAATTCGAAGTGAAATGAGGAAGGAGGGTGGCACTGCTTCATCTTGGAATTGTTGCTAACAGTGGAAACGAGGGGCAATGGTAGGTAATGTAAGATATTGGACATATCATGTACTATAATACTAAGGAAACCAATTAGTCAATGATTAAATAGTTGAGAATATAATAATGATTATTCGGTAAATATATTATTCATGTGATATAATATATTGATAAGAAACCTGACAAATAGAGGATTAATGCAATCCTAAAGATATATATACTGTCAAGATTATTTGGTCGTAAAGATGTGTCTTATTGTATCCTCAATGAGTTAAGATCTTAAGACATCCGACCTTATAAATACAGTGTCCCTAGGCTCACAGTCAATACGCTAAACATTCTGCCCCATTAAGATATAGTATAAGGAGACTGAAGAAACTAGAAGATCTTGTATATCGTCAACAACGTCAACCAATTGAAACAATGGCATCCGGACAAGGTTTGTATATTATTTAATTGATCAAAACTTTAAGGAATATGTGTTTCTATGTATGTATATGAATATAGACCATAAAGTTTCCATTTGGTATCAGAGCTATCATATGCTTCTAGACATCATGAAGGTTGTTTTGATCATAGGATTCATAATATATATATATATATATATATATATATATATAAGGCATCAAATCAAATTTTTTTTCTTTTGAACAATACAACATGATTATATATCTATGTTTCTTTGTATAAGAATTTTGTCTTTACTATGCATGTGTATGTAAGAACTAAGATATATACATGTTTTGTTTCCGTTGTCTATGTTAGTGTAAGAATTAATATTTTATGCAGAAACAATTAATGTTGTTGTTAGACCAAAAGTCCATGTCAAGAAAAGAAATTAAATAGTTGACCTTGGTCAAAAGTTTAAGTATGCTCGGGACTATACATAATATTTGGTCAATTTGTGGTTTTAACAATTATGATTGATAAATAGAGCCTTGGAATTCGTTTATTTGATTATACGTTAAGATCAGCATGCTGAGGTACTTTTAGGGTGCAGTTAAGTGATGGCTACTTGCATCTTGGTTGTAAGAAAGTCATCTTCACATATATGCATTCTAATAATTCTTGTGGTATGAACAGAAAATAAGGACATGTTGTATGGCATCTTTGGGGTAAAATACAATATTTAAACTAAAGAAAAGGGGTTTGAACAATTATATTTGCATGTTATTGTTCTTAATCTGTGCATATTCATGTACTTTGTTTCTCATGTTGTTTTTTTACATGTTTAATTCAAGTTCCTAGCAATGTTCTTTCTGTCGAACCATTAAGTGGTTCAAATTTTAAGAAGTGGAAGGAGGACATAACTATTTCGCTAGGGCTAGCAGATTTGGATATAGCACTTAGGACTTCCCCACTAGATAGCACGCATGCCGCAGGGACTAACCAACAACGAGCTGCATATGAGAAGTGGGAGAGGTCTAACCGATTGTCTCTACTTGTTATGAAAAGATCCATGACAGAGGCCGTACGTGGTAGCATTGAGGATTGTGATCTTGCTATTGATTATCTGGCCGCCATCGGTAAGAAATATAAAGAGTCTGAGAAAGCGGAAGGAGTTGCTTTGCTGTCTAGGTTTAATTCATCACAGTATGATGGGGATGGAAATTTCAGAGAATACATCACGAGTGTTTTAGAATTAGGTGCTAAGCTTAATTCTCTAGACTAGCATCTCTAAGAAGGTGATGGTTGCCCATATCCTAAATACCCTACCACCATCTTTTAGTCAAATGACTGTGTCTTACAACACCCAGAAAGAAAGTTGGACACCTAATGAGCTTTTTTCAAATTGTGTTCAAGAGGAGGAACGTCTTTGCCGAGAGAAAGGAAAATATGTTAATTTTGTGCATAAGGGGAAACAAGTACAGCAACAAAAGGGAAAAAGAGGCAGTCATATCTTGGGCCGTAAGGGGGAGTGCAAAAGAAGATGTCTGTGACTTCCTCGAAGCCTAGTTCTTCTAATTCTAGGGGACATTCCAACTAGAAACCTGAACCCTTTTCTCTGCTATGAAACGAGATTGTGCTCGTTATAAAAAGTGGCTTGCAAAACAAGGTAACATTTCGGTTTTTCACTATTTATGAATCAAATAAAAAGTTTGTTTTCACTATTTTTGAAATCAACTTAGTTTCTATACCCACGAACACCTTTTGGATTGATAGCGGCTCACCCATTCATATCACCAACTCTTTACAAAGTTACAGAACAAAGAGGAAACCAAGAAAGGATGAGTTGCAAGTGTTCGTGGGCAATATGGAAACAAAGTTCAAGTGGATTTCATAGGCACCGTTAGGATAAAATTAGAGTTATGATTTTCTTTGGATTTGAAGGATGTGGCTTTTATTCACTCCATGAGGAGAAATTTGATTTATGTTGTCAAACTTCGTAGAGATTCTGGTTTTACTTTTTCTATTGATGATGAAATAAAATTTTATAAAGATAATATTTTATTGGGTATTGCATATCTTTTATATGATCATTGGTGTTTGAATTGCACTTTTTCTACGGAAGCCATGCTTGTTGAAAACTCAGGTTTTAAAACTCCCTCTATTTCAAAAAAAGGGCACTTTCAGCAACCAAAATCTTCTTTTTTGTGGTACAATAGACTTGGTCACATTTCAAAAGAAAGAATTCAGCAACTTCAAAAACAAGATATTCTTAAGGATTTAGATTTTTCGGATTTGAATATTTGTCTTGGTTTCATTAAAGGAAAATTTACAAAATTAAGAAAGAAAGGATCCACTCGAAGTTCTCATCTTTTAGAGATCATTCATACAGATATTTCTGGACCCTTTTCTATGCAAACAATTTGTGGAAACCGATATAGTATTACTTTTATTGATGATTTTTCAAGATATTGTTACCTTTATTTAATTTCGGAAAAATCGCAAGCCCATGATATGTTCAAACAGTACAAGTCTGAGGTAGAGAACAAGTTTGGAAAGAAAATTAAAGTGGTGAAGTCCGATAGAGGAGGAGAATATTATGGCAAATATGATGAGACAGGTCAACGTAAAGGGAAATTTGCTCTTTTCTTGCAAGAGCATGGTATTGTTCCTCATTATACTATGTCAGGGACACTAGAGTAGAATGGAGTTGCAGAGAGAAAAAATATGACTGTATTAAATATGGTGAGGAGCATGATAAATTCTACAACACTTCCTACCTATTTGTGGGGAGAAGCCATGAAGACCGCCAACTTTATCTCTAATTATTTTCCCAGCAAAGCAGTTGATTTGACTCCTTACGAGTTATGGGAATCCAAGAAGCCGACATTTCATTTTTTCCGCATCTGGGGATGTCAAGCTAAAGTCCATATCTACAATCCTGATATTAAGAAACTAGATCCCAAAACCACTTGTGGGTATTTCATTGGATATCCTCCAAATAGCAAAGGGTTTCGATTCTATTGTCCTACACATTCTACTCGGATTGTCGAATCTATGAGAGCTACTTTTATTGAAGATCCTCATCTTGAAACAAGGACCCTGAAATTTGTGTTGGAGAAAGAAGGAGAAGAATTGAAAACAAGTGAGGATAATACTCAAGATACTGTTACCATAAATTTAGGTGCTACACCAACTCAAGAACCCCAAGACATGCACGTTGATGATGGAGTTCAAAATAGACCCTTTGTCATGCAAGACATGCATGTTACTAATTTAGGTGCTAATGAACCCCAAGTCATGCAAGACTTGTACGTTGGTGATGCTCTCTTTAATCAACATCAAACTTTGCATGATAATTCTCATGCTACTTCAGCCACATCACTTGTTCAAGATCTTCCTCCAACACCACAGTCACATGTTCGAAAATCACAAAGAGTTAGGAAGCCAGCCATCAATACTGATGATTATTATGTCTACATGCAAGAGATTGATTTTGATGTTGGGGAAGAGAGTGATCCTACTACATTCAAAGAAGCAATTAATGGTGTCAATCCGACTAAATGGAAAGATGCTATGGAAGCAGAGTTAGAGTCGATGAGAAATAATGAAGTGTGAGAGTTAGTAGAGCTACCTGAAGGAAAACGAGCTATTGGTTCAAAGTGGGTTTATAAGACTAAGAAAAATTTTGATGGCTCCATTGAATGACATAAGACGAGACTTGTAGCGAAAGGATTTATTAAAAGGAAGATGTAGGCTACAATGATACATTTTCTCCGGTGTCGACGAAGGATGCCTTTAGATTTATTATGGCTTTGGTTGCTCATTATGATTTAGAATTATACCAAATGGACGTGAAGACGGCTTTTCTTAATGGGGATTTACAAGAAGATATCTATATGAAGCAGCGTATGAAATTAAAGGTGCCGAGAACATAGTATGTAGACTCAAGAAATCCATTTATGTTTTAAAGCAGGCTTCTCGGCAATGATATTTGAAATTTGATTCGGTTGTGGTGAATAATGGTTTTGTGGAGAATGAAGTAGATGAGTGCATATATATGAAGGTCACTGGGAGGAATTTCATCTTCTTGGTTCTTTATGTGGATGATATTCTTCTAGCAAGTAACAATTTAGATTTGATCTTCTTAGATTTGATCCTTGAAACAAAGAAGGTTCTAGAAAGTATGAGATGAAGGATTTGGGTGAAGCTTCTTTCGTATTGGGCATAGAAATTAAAAGAGATAGAGAACAGAAGCTTTTGGGACTCTCGCAGTCAAGTTACATTGATAGAGTCTTGAAAAGGTTCAATATGGAAGGTTGTTCAAGTATTGATGTTCCCATGACGAAAGGAGATAGATTTAATAAGGGACAATGTCCACAAAATAACTTAGAGAAAGAATCCATGGAAGGAAAGCCATATGCATCACTGATGGGCAGTGTCATGTATGCACAAGTTTGCACGCGTCCGGACTTGGTTTTTGCAGTTGGGATGCTATGTAGATAACAGTCTAATCCTGGAATCACTCATTGGAATGCAGGTAAGCGACTTTTGCGATACTTAAAGAAAACTAGAGATTACTTGCTTACTTATAAGAGGGTAGAAAATCTAGAACTTGTCGGATATTCAGATTTAGATTTGGGACGTGATAAAGATGAAGGAAAGTCTACATCAGGATTTATTTTCATGTTGGCTGGAGGTGCTATCTCATGGAAATCGATCAAGCAAAAGGCCACTTGCACTTCTACCATGTAAGCTGAATTTGCAGCTTTACATGATGCCACCGTTCATGGAATCTGGCTAAAGAATTTTATCTCTCAAACTCGTCTAGTGGACTCCATAGAACGCCTCATTACCATTTATTGTGATAATACCTCAGCTGTGTTCTTTGCCAAGAACAACAAACGTTCTTCTAGTTCTAAGCAGATACCTTTAAAGCAGCTATTTGTTAGACAAAAGATCAAGAGTGAAGAAATAGTTGTGCCTTATATAGAGACTGCAAACATGCTTGCTGACCCTCTTACGAAAGCTTTGGCAAATAAGGATTTTATGTGGCACACTTCTAACATGGGAGTAGTTGCTAGTTTTGATCTAATTGAATAGTGGGAGCTTGTAATAAAGCTCCATAAAGACTTGCTCATGGTGAGATCATGGCATTGTTATTGTTTCATGCTTGTTTTTTTGGGCATCATTAAGATTTATTTGGATATTTTAAACCCATAAATGAAGTTTATGTGCACTTATTGATCAAATATTATTGCTGCAGCTTGTGATTTAATTTGATAGCTATTGAAAGGCTAAATTTGCTTGAAGGTTTAATTGCAAAGAGGATTGTATGATTCATGGCATACATGCTTCTTGGAAGCATCCGGAGATTTGAGGATACTCAAATCATAAAGTGGACCACCATATGAAACAGCAAGGTATCACATGAAAGAAAGTTTCATACAAGATTTTATTTAAGTATTATCTTATGATCATGTGAATTTGTGCTTGTAATGTGGCTATGAGACTCTTACATTAACAGATTATGTAAGTTGCGGTGTAGTTCTTTGCTCGTCACATATTTGACCGATCATGAGTTAGGTTATTATCATATATGTATTCTCGTGCTCACTAAGGAATTATTTGATTCAGTTGAAGATTGGTATTGTTGTTATAATACATGAAAGTACAAGTGGGAGAATGTAAGATATTGGACATATCATGTACTATAATACTAAGAAAACCAATTAGTCAATGATTAAATAGTTAAGAATATAATAATGATTATTCGGTAAATATATTATTCATGTGATATAATATATTGATAAGAAACCTGACAAATAGAGGATTAATGCAATCCTAAAGATATACTGTCAAGATTACTTGGTCATAAAGATGTGTCTTATTGTATCCTCGATGGGTTAGGACTTTAAGACATCCGACCTTATAAATACAGGGTCCCTAGGCTCACAGTCAATACGTTAAACATTCTGCCCCATTAAGATATAGCATAAGGAGACTGAAGAGACTAGAAGATCTTGTATACCGTCGACAACGTCAACCAATTGAAGCAATGGCATCCGGACAAGGTTAGTATATTATTTAATTGATCAAAACTATAAGGAATATGTGTTTCTATGTATGCATATGAATATAGACCAAAAAGTTTACTGGTAAGGCTCAGATCTCTTTTCCTTCTGGGTATGTCCTTGCTAGTCTTGTAACTCAAATTCGAGTTTTGGAACCTTGAATTGCAGAATTGGAATTTTGAACTTCGGGTTGCAGTTTTGAAAGCTCAGGCTTGCGGTTGTGTGTCCAGCCATCTTCTAGTCGAGTTGTCCCTAGCAGCATGTATAAGGATGCGTACCCTTCCATTGATATTTATTTTGGTTGCCTAGGAATGTCTTGAAGTTAGAGTTTTGGGAACGACGCGTGGGCCACTCGTTGCCGCCTATGACTGCTGGTGGAAGCTCGTCTCGTAGGATTAGGATTGTTGGTTGTCATGGTGAGATTGTGTACGTCCTTACAAGTATGTTTGTTGAAGTACATTAAGTCTAGTCAAGATCTAGTAATGCAGGTTAGATTGGGGTACGTCCTTTGATTGGTTTAAATATGCTATTGTAAACATGTTAAGACATCTCAAGTTTGGCTTTATTAAGCGATGCATTTTTGGTAGCTGAAAATAATCCGAGTCATTACTTGAGATTGTTGAGCTTTAGAAATAGGAATATAAGTTGTTGAGCATCTGACTACCTTGGGAAAACTCAGAGGAAGGTTGTTCCCTTGTTGGACAAACCTTTAGGTTGAGCCGAGGTTTGAGAGTGAGTGGGAACTCAATGGCCTTGAGAGGTCATAATGGAAGAAGAGTTTTGAGTGATAAGATTTTGGGATCAGGACTGGAGTCTTGTTTCGAACCCGGGGAATTTTAGTCTAAATTATTAATTAATGTGTTAACTCTATTACTTAGGGGTTTGTGTGGGTGCCTCATATTTTGGTTTTCTTTTTGTGGAAGACACAACGAGATTGAAAGGTGAGTAAATCTCACCGAGGTTCTTTTGTGAACCAATAATTACCGTATAATTTATTGATTTAATTTATGAAGACGTTGTTTTGAAAATGAAGTTTTTTAGTTTTAAATATATGAACTTGATCAACTACGGTCCATATGGTAAGTAAAATGAGTTTTCTTATAAGAACGATTCTAAAAGTTATGTGGAATGAACTATAATTGGTGATAGTGTTGATCGTGGTCGAAGGACCATTATGTGTGTTTTGTGCCTTGATTTTTGTGTGGTGTTGAGTGAAAGGTGAAAATGGTCGAGACATGATTTGTTGTTGAGTAAAATGTCACAAGGTCGCTTGAGACCGAATCTGATTATGTTCACATAAATGTTTGGCTTAATTCTTGAAGAAAATATAATTATCTTGTTTTAAATAAATGAGCTTAATCAACGACTCATCGATAAGTTACAATAAATGTTTTCAAGACAATAATGATCATAATAGTGGGTCCCTGAATAGTTATTCGCATGAGAATAACTAGGGACATATATGTATATATATATATACACGTTATTGAGATAAGTGTTGTGTAATGTCCTTGTGTGAGCTTTTAGACCTTCGGGTCAGTCATAGTTGGTGACGTTTTATTTTAGACCTTCGGGTCGGTCACAATAGGTGATGTTTTGTTTTGACCTTTGGGTCGGTCACAACAGTGATGATTTGACAGTATACTGGGAACCAATGCATTTGACCGGGTGATTAATTGGTTATGGTCAGTTAGAGCTCTAGTCTGTCTGTCGTTGCATGCCACGAGACCCTTTTGTGTAGGGCTCTAAGATGCATGTTTATTTTCAGTAGAGTGGAGTATGACATTATTGTAGTTGCATGTCATGAGACTATTTTTAAATAAGGCTCAAGGATGCATGTTTATCTTCGGTAGAGTGGTATATGTCACACCCCGATCCTAGAATTATTTTACGGTTGGTTACTTTGGTCTTTTACCATTTAAAGTGACCGTTTAACCGTACAATGATCGTGAAGTTGACTTTTCGTTAAGTCAAGAATTTGGGAAAACTTCCTTCTTGAAAGTTGTAGAGGGCGTCGTTACGAGTTCAGGGACACGTAGCACGCTCAAATCGGAGTTCGTATGAGAAAGTTATAAAAAAAAGTATAAAGTTACTGTGCGGTTAAAAGGCTATATATAGGAGTTACCGGGGTGAAAAATCAGATTTTTCACCCCAGCCTTTCTTTCTCTCTCCCCGAGAGTTTCTCTCTCCCGATCGGCAAAACGCTGCCGGAGCTTCCGGCCGCCACAGCGCCGCCGTCCGGCCACCTCAGGCCGGCGCACCGGTCCCAAAAGCTCGGCCTCCGAGTCTACTTCAATCCTAGGTAAGCTTTCCGACCTAACTCGCCGTAAATCGGGAGAAATTCCGATTTGTTCTTGGTGTGTACAGTAGATTTTCGGGATTGAATTTCTCCCTCCCTAGATCACCAATTGTTGAGTTCTTTATATGTTTAGGATGGGTTTTAGGTGTACTACAATCCCCTAGAATTTGGTAGCTCGATTTGAAGTGTGTAGGGAGAATTGAGGATTTGAAGTTTGGTAGTGTAATTTTTCGAGGTCTACTGTTCATCGAGTTTTTGACCTAGTTAGAGGCCGAATTGGCCTTCGAGTTGAACTAGAAAGTTGTCCCAATTGACGAGACGAAGCTACTGGTAAAATTTGGTGGCGATCCGAGGTCGCCTGAATTTTTGCCGGAATTTCTGCCGGCGGCCGCCGGTGGCGGCGGAGCTGGCGGCGGTGCCGCCACTTTTTGGGCAGTTTTTCATGTCCATTAATTAGTACATATTGTGAGGAGTCTATGGTTAAAATTTGGTAATTTTTGGAGGTGTTTTGGTTAGGTTTTGGAATTGTTCTAGGTTAGTATTATTGGCGGATAATTAAATATTATTCCGACCATCGATTATTGCCGGTTAAAGTTTAAGGATTATTTTAAGGACTCCTAAGGTATTGGTGAAATGGTTGAATGGGTGTCCATAGTAATTCAACGAATTAATACGTGACACCCTAACGTCAAGTTAAGTGATAAAGGAAAGTTCGGAAGCTGAGTCGGGTTTCCGGTAAATTGAGTTAAGAGTCGATAACCGGGAAAGAAAGTCAAAAAGGTTAAAGTGCTTTAAGAAAGGAACTTGGTCAACATGTGGTCAAATAGGATTCCTGGTCAAACTAGGAAAAGACCAAGTCGACTGTGAAATGACTAATATAATGATTTGTTGTACAGTCCCTGGTTGCACGTGAGACGGGCTCGACTACGTGTTAGTTCGAGGGTTTCGCTCGAGGAGCTTTCCGAGCAGGAAGAAGGTCGCAAAGAGTACTGTGAGTGGACTTTGTTTTAAATTAAATTGCATGCTTTATACTTGATTGGTTTCTCCTGCATATATATAATTTCCTCTATTTGTATGATTTACGGTGATTTGGGAAAAAGGGGATTTAAGGATTTTAAAGGCAAACAAACCGGGAAAGAGGTTCATACCCATCCCGTGATTTTAAAGGATTTTTCCCGGGGTATGGTTTTATTGTTTATCACCGTTTTGGGAATATGGAGGGGGTTGTTTTTAAAGGAGAAATGTGGCTCACGGATTTTAAATGGGGTTTTCGATTTATTGTTTCCACGAGGTTTTACGAGGTATTACAGGTTTTACAGGTTTTCAAGGGATTTTGAAAAAGGGAAAAAGGGAAAAAGGGAAAAGGATATAAGGATTGTTTGCTAGCATGGACCCTCTCCAGTTAGAGCGGGTACCATCTTCTGGGTAGAGCAGGTCAGGGACCTTCTCCGGTTGAGCTGGTCAATAGACCCTCTCGGATAGAGCAGGTCGGGGGCCCTCTTCGGTGGTAGCTGGTCATTAGACCCTCCCGAATAGAGCAGGTCGGGTTTTCTCGTGGATGAGGTTAACACCCCACATAATTGTTTATATTTCGAGCCAATGCATTGTTTATGTTTTACCTGCATGCGGATTTTCCTTAGAAAAAGTAGAGGGAGAACATTAGAGGAATAGAGCTTTTAAGTTTTATTTTTGTCCACTCACCCTGACAGTTTTTCAATGTTTCTCCCCTGGGCCCTTCGTTTTTCAAATGCCCAGTGGTGCAGGGTTCTCGAGCGGAGGTCGTGCGCGTACAAGAGTCGAGGCATAGTCGATCAATCCGTTGCCGTTGAAATTCGTTAGGGTAATCATCCTAGTAGACTGCTCTGACTAACCCAGTATAGCTAATTAAGTAGGTTAGGGAGCAGGATGCCTTCATGAGTTAGGGTTTGTTGTAGATACTCATGGAAGTGCTGAGTTGGATTATAGGAAGGGTTGGCCATTTCAAGGGGGTTTCGGTAAGAAGTTCCCTTGGGGTGGTCCCCGCAGGATTTACTTCGAGTTAAAGGGATTTAACTCGGGGTGGGTCCTGACAGTATATGACTTTATCGTGTGTTGAAGTGTGGTTTGATTACATAGTGTTTAAGTGACTCGAACGTGTATTACTGTTGGTAAATAATTGAGTCATTACATTGTTTTACTCACATGAGCTTTTTAAGTTTACCAGGTTTGTTATTTTACAACCCGGTGCACCATTTCTTTGTGTAGAGGTTGGACTTGCGGGTGTGGATCCACAGGCATGACTTGGAGATTAGTTCATGATAGTTTTGGGTAACTAGCTGTGAGACTTGTATTATGTTCTTTTTATTTGATTCAAGATATTTTATGTTTTCTCAAATTTCAAGTAATTGTGTAACCAGATGTATTATGCGACTCACTTGTTGAGATTGTATTCTATTTACTATTCTGCATTATTGTTGTTGGATTTATGAGATTTGCAGGTTTTGAGATTGTTAAGTTTTTAGACGTTATCATGTCCAAATTTTGACAAAAAACACTATTTAAATTAGGGTCGTGACATTAAATGTACTAGATGCACCTTAATTTAATGGAGTTCTTTTTTTTTTTATAAAAAAAGATGTTGCAAACACTAGGAAGTAAATAGTTAACTATGTTCAAAATAAACATCCCCGACGTGTGGCGCTACATTATTGTTTGTATTTATTTAGATGATTCTATAATTTTAAATCAATACAATCAAAGCTAAATAAAAAGAATAGACAAAAAGATAGAGAAACAGATCGAAAATATACAGTTAAAAGTTAGATGACGGTACTGAAACGCAGCGACAAGAAAACAAGGTGAAAACCCTAAACCCGCAGAGAGACCAACCGAATCTTGTTTCACTGCACAGATTAATGGGTTCCCTAAAGAGAAAGGCAGGGGAAGATGGCTCCGGATCTCCCCCACCCAAGGTAGCCAAGTCGGAGACCGAGGAACAGAGGGTGTGTGTGCACGACGTGTCGTACCCCGAGGGTTATGCTCCTCCGCCTCCGCTTCCGCCTCCCGAGGGTTCCGAATCCGCCAAGAAATTCCCCTTCGCTCTCGACCCTTTTCAATCCGAAGCCATCAATTGCATCGAAAACGGCGAGTCCGTCATGGTATGTGTCTCTCTAGTTACGGATGAATTGTTCGAATGGCTGGTCTGAGTTTGAATTGAATTGATGCCGACAGGTGTCTGCTCACACTTCTGCTGGCAAGACTGTGGTGGCATCCTATGCCATTGCGTTGTGCTTGCGAAACAAGCAACGCGTGATCTACACTGCCCCCATCAAAGCTCTCAGCAACCAAAAGTATCGAGAGTTCAAAGAGGAGTTTTCCGATGTCGGCTTGATGACCGGAGATGTCACCATTGAGCCCAACGCTTCGTGCTTGGTATACCTTTTCTTCTTTTGATTCCATTGAATTATGTAGTCTCAATATTGCTGCTGTCATGTTTCAGGTGATGACCACAGAGATCTGGCGGAGCATGCAGTACAAAGGATCCGAGGTGACACAAGAGGTGGCTTGGATAATCTTTGATGAGGTGCATTACATGAGGGACCTCGAGAGAGGTGTGGTTTGGGAAGAGAGCATTGTTATGGCTCCTAAGAACTCTCGCTTTGTCTTCCTCTCTGCAACTGTGCCCAATGCTAAGGAGTTTGCTGATTGGCTCGCCAAAGTTCATCGACAGCCTTGCCACATTGTCTATACTGATTACAGGCCCACTCCTCTTCAGCATTATATTTTCCCCTCCGGAGGGGATGGTCTGTTCCTTGTAGTTGATGAGAAGGGGAAGTTTCGTGAGGACAGCTTTCATCAAGCTCTGAATGCACTTGTTCCGGCCTCCGACGCTGCTAAGAAGAAGGAAAAGGGCAAGTGGCAGAGGGGTCTGATCATCGGCCAGGCCGCTGAAGAAAGCGATATCTTCAAGATGGTGAAAATGATTATTCAGCGCCAGTATGACCCTGTCATACTTTTCTGCTTTAGCAAAAAGGAATGTGAAGCACTTGCGATGCAGGTACAAACCCCTCTGAGTTCTACCATGCTCCAGTTAAATGATATTAGTGGCTCACTCTTTTGCATAATAAACTTCTTAACTCTATTACCTGCATTCAAGATTTGATGTATCATGACCAGCTTATCCATTCAAAACTTCCCATCAATTCTTAAGTGTTCTTATTTGTTTCGCTAGTTGAATTTGTTTGATTTTAATTCATGGTCAATGGGACCATGTTAGTTAGTTTTCACTGTTATGGTTCTTACTAGTTTCTTCATCATTTTATTGAATACTATTTTTACACTTCCAACTTTTTTCTTCTCTGTTTGGTCATATAGATGGCAAAGTTGGACCTAAATGGGGACAGTGAGAAAGCAAACATTGAAACCATCTTCTGGAGTGCTATGGATATGCTTTCAGACGATGATAAGAAGTTACCCCAGGCAAGTTATTATTCCTTCCTTACAAAGCTGGTATGATACTGTGTTGGGCTTAGATGATGTGGTGCGATATATTCTTTTGAACGTATAGTCTTGAGTTTGAGTTAATCTCTCTCTCTCTCTCTGTCCCTCTCCCTCCCTCCCTGTTTGTGTGCTTCACTCCCTCCAAATATATGTAAGTTATTTGACGACATAGATAGTTGGGTAAGCACATAAAGATTAGCAGTTTAGCATACTCAATAGTTCGTCACCTTATTACTTAAGATGCAACAAAAATGAAACTACCTATTAGTTAAATTAATCTCTCTCTCTTTCTATATATATATATATATATCAAAATCTAGAAGATTTACGCGAGGAGGTCCAAAAACCAGTTAGAAAAATCCCCGGCCACTTGTGTGTGTGTGTGTGTGTCCAGAGTATACAAATTTTGTTTATGTGCAATACTGTGTTTCAGAATAAATCAAATGAACCCTGATGTTAAGTTTTTATTTTATTTTATTGTGACATTATTTCCTTAATATACTTTTCTAAACAGGTTACCAGTATGTTACCCCTTTTAATGCGTGGAATAGGTGTGCATCATTCTGGTTTGATTCCCATTCTGAAGGAAGTGATTGAGATATTGTTTCAGGAAGGTTTTATCAAGGTATGGATTACTTGTAATATCTGTATATAAGTATCTTCAGGCATAGACCAGCCAAGGTTGCTTCTTTATGAAAGATGTCTTTTTTCTGTTCTTTTCTGATAACCCATTTGAACACTTTCATCCAAACTCAATACTTGTCTGCTTTTCTGTGTGTTGTACAGATATATGTTTTCAGAAATTGGTATTAAAATTGATATGTATTTCTGTAGTGTTTGTTTGCAACAGAGACCTTCAGCATAGGGTTGAACATGCCTGCAAAAACGGTTGTGTTTACCAACGTCCGGAAATTTGATGGTAATAAGTTCAGATGGATAACCAGTGGTGAGTATATACAAATGAGTGGTCGTGCTGGCCGCCGTGGTATTGATAAACGCGGGATATGCATACTTATGGTAGATGAGAAGCTGGAGCCATCTACTGCTAAAATGATGCTGAAAGGAAATGCTGATAGTTTGAATAGGTATATGCTCTCGATCTGGAACTGGAACTGTGTGTGCATAAGACCTTTTTGCCACTCATTATTTAATGGAATTATTGCTCGACTAGTTTCATTAGAATATTCATGTGTTTGGCTCTCCCTTGGACTGGATAACTAGTCCAATATAAACCAAAAACAGGGTAAACTGGTTGAAATTTTCAAAAGTACAAAACTGAAAATTGAAATAAAAAACCAAATCCATCTTATAGAACATGATTTTGTTCAAAACTAATAGATTGGTATCACCCTGTTCTTCTCTGAGGGTTTTATTTTGTTTTCTTAAATTTATATTTTTCCCCCTAAAATATGCTATTTTTTTGTTTAGTTCTGTTAAGTCCTCATGTTTCCAGTTTATTTGTATTGCTCTTTCCTTACCTGTACCGTTGCCTTTCAGTGCTTTTCATTTAAGCTACAACATGCTTTTGAATCAATTGCGCTCCGAAGATGGTAATCCAGAAAATTTGCTTCGTAACTCATTCTATCAGTTCCAAGCTGATCGTGGCATTCCCAATCTGGAGGTTAGTTGCTGGATGCAGAAGCTAAGAATTTTTAGATGCAGTTGGTCTTCCATTTATGTGTAACTTGGTTGTGATTTGTTCGTTTCAAAAAGTTCCTAGGCGACTAAATAAATCTATTCGACTTGGCAATGATTTACTTTTTTTTGTTAGCATACAGAATAATGATCTGTGGTATGCTATTATTGCAGAAACAAGCAAAGGAACTTGAGCAAGAGAGGGATTCAATTATAATTGAAGAAGAAGATAGTGTAAAGAAATATTACAATCTAGTAGAGCAATACAAGAGTTTAAAGCAAGATCTTCGTGAGATTGTAATTTCTCCCAAGTACTGCTTACCATTTCTGAAACCTGGTAGGCTTGTGTCGATCCAATGCACCAAGATTGATGAAGCTTCTTCTACTTTTTCTACTGAGGACCATGTCACATGGGGAGTTATACTTAATTTTCAACGAGTGAAAACTGTTTCTGAAGGTTAGAACACTCGATTGTTTTCGTTATGTCATTATTTGAGCTTTTAGCTCACTAAATGGTTCATATGTTTTCCAGATGATGCAGTTAAGAAACCAGAAGATTCAAACTACACAGTGGATGTTTTAACAAGATGTGTGGTCAGTATAAATGGAGTTGCGAAGAAAACACTCAAAATCGTTCCTCTTAAAGAACCAGGAGAACCTGTCGTTGTTTCTGTTTCCATATCTCAGGTCAACTGCTTGATACTTTTCTTCTGTTATTTATTATTTTATTTTTTTGCATCAAATTTTCATTTCCTTGGCTTTTTCTGCCTGTTGATCTCCTCCAAATTATTAACTGAACTTGGAATTTATATGTTTCATTTATAACCAATGCTTCTTTATATAATTATTGTCTCTGCAGTTTTACTAGATTTTGATTTACCTGTCCTGTTTATGAAACTCCTTACATCCCTTTTATTTGTGTGCTAGGCTAATTTTTTCAATATAGGGCAACAGTTGAGAACTTATTTCTTTCTCATATTTGAACAGATTAATAGCATGAGTCGACTTTGTATGGTCATTCCAAATGATCTTTTGTCAATACAAGTTCGAGAAAACACACTGAAGAAAGTTCTTGAGACTCTTTCAAGATTTGGAGACAAGATTGCTCTTCTAGATCCTGAAGAAGACATGAATGTATGCTAGTGCAGTCTTGTTTTATTATTATTATTGTTATTTATTTTTTAAGTTGCTCCTTCTGCTACTGAGTACACCTCACCTCATCTTTGCTGTCTTCAGATTCAAAGTAGTTCGTACAAAAAAGTGGCTCGTAGGATTGAGGCTTTAGAGAACCTGTTTGACAGGCATGAAATTGCAAAAACACCACTAATTGAGCAAAAGCTGAAGGTTTATCACATGAAGCAGGAATTGGGAGCTAAGATCAAATCAATTAAGAGTACAATGCGCACCTCTTCTGCATTGGCTTTTAAAGATGAACTTAAGGCACGAAAACGGGTTCTTCGGAGGCTAGGGTAATTACTTCTCTTTCATTCATTTTTCCTTTCTCAGGCCGTCTTACTTATGACAGAGTTGCTTTTCTTTTCCCTTTTCGTGCACCAATGTTGTGTCCTTGTTTGTGTATTATTTAGTATGAAATTCAAAACTTACGATCTTCGTTCACGAGATTTGGAAATCTAAGCAACTTTGACAATTCAACGTTTCAGTCTTTGAAATAATACTAAAATGATTGGGTGGATTGAGATGCAGATATATTACACGTGATGATGTTGTGGAGTTGAAGGGTAAGGTTGCTTGTGAAATCAGTAGTGCAGATGAGTTGACCCTCACAGAGCTCATGTTTAATGGCGTTTTTAAGGACATAAAGGTAGAAGAGTTGGTATCTCTTCTCTCATGTTTTGTTTGGCAGGAAAAACTAAAAGATGCTACAAAACCAAGAGAAGAACTTGACTTACTCTTCTTGCAATTACAAGAAACCGCTCGGAGGGTGGCTGAAGTTCAGCTTGAGTGCAAGGTACTTTTCTTTCTGGTGGATTTAAATTGTTGATCTAAGCTTATGCTCAGCTTGTGATAATAGAAAAAAGTACGTCAAGGTTCTATTGGTTAAATGAATGTTGGATGTTCTTGTTAAAAAAAAAATGAATGTTGGATGTGTGTTTTAGTCTATTGTTTAGTGTAGGTTGCAGCACAGGTAACATGGATGTATCTTCATTAGTAAAGTTTGTGAAAGTGATTTTCTTTTGTAGTGTAAGATCCAAACCATCATTGTGGTTTGTGTTATCTGAGATTAGTTTATGGCTTTGCACATGTGGGAAATTGCTAAGATCTTGAAATGAAGCATTGCACTTAAGTCGCACTTGCGCTTAGGATTCCGTGCTTCGCTTTTGTGTTCAATTGAAAAATGGATGGTTTTCATCTTCGTATATACACAATTGATATGTTGGCTCTTTCTGTTGGATATACTGCAGGTTGAAATTGACATTGATAGCTTTGTGAATTCATTTCGACCTGATATTATGGAGGCTGTATATGCTTGGGCAAAAGGGTCAAAGTTTTACGAGATAATGTCAGTTACGGAGGTTTTTGAGGGTAGCTTAATCAGGGCAATTAGGAGATTGGAGGAAGTTCTTCAGCAACTTATACATGCAGCCAATTCTATTGGAGAAACTGATCTTGAATCAAAATTTGAGGAGGCTGTGTCGAAAATCAAGAGAGACATCGTCTTTGCAGCTTCCCTATACTTGTAATTTTTGGCTGGAACACTTGTTTTTTTGCAATCGTTTGAAGTTATTAGCTACGAGAGAAATATTGATGATGGATTGGATAGGGATTTCAATTATTCTGCTTTTGGATGCGTTCTGTTCTTGAAGAGATTGTCTGGGGTGGCTTTAGCAAATCAAGTCCTGGATTAAGAATCCTATAGAAAATTTGGTTGAGATATAGATGTTTCCAAAGTGAAATATAAATTACTTGGGTATTTGAAAAGGATTATTTTTGTAGTTTTCTTGTAAAAGAGCTCAACTCGTAAGCTGCAATGTTTATTCATTGTCGGGGTGGTGGTGGTGGTGGAGGGTCATAGGGTGGAGGAGGATGAGTCTTTCTTTTCTTCTTCTTTCTAGACCATAACTTGAGCTTCTTCACAGTTTTTATCATTGCTTCCTCGTTTGCAAAGCTACCATGGATCATGAGCATGAATTGTAATATTGATGAGGACTTTGAATGGGATCTTGATCGAACTGTCTTAAAGATGTGGCCCTTTTTTGCTTTTTCAATATAGCCGTTAAGCATCCACTCGCAAACACCACCAAACCATATAAAATTTCATTTTAATTGAACAAGAATTCCACAATCCAGTCATTCCATTCTGATTTTCCTTTGCTTTGCTTGATTAATTTCTCAGAGTGGTCTCCCTTCAAATCCGTGGACAAAAATTGCATTGACTGAAGAATGAATATGCATATATATATATTTTCAAAAATGAACTGGTAATTAGTTCTTGATTTGGTCCTACAATGAGGCAAGTTTTTTCTTATCGAGATGGGTTTGTAATAGGGCTGGATTCGGCAGCCAACCGAGCCCAAACAGGCCCAGCCGATACCGTACCGAATTGAGTCGGTAATGACATTGTTATGCCGATGCCGAACCATGACAGGCCCATACCGAGATTTCGGTATACCGAACAATTCGGCTGGTTTGGTTCGGTAATGGGCTTCTACCGAAGTATTTGGCCCATATAACTTTTTCAGATTTTTAAAGGCCTGATTACAGTATTATACAAAAGTCCAAAAGTCCATCAGCAAAGAAGTAACTAATTATAGTATTATACAGACCAAAATATATTCAAGTCCAAAAGTCTCATAGCAAAGAAGTGACTAATTATTACAGACCAAAATATGTTGTAACAAACAACATAAACAAACCATTAGAATAGACCTTGCCAACACTTTAGATCTGATGCAATTGGCCAACCCTGCATAAACATTAAACAACATAAACAAACCATCAAAATAGATGCCCAGCTAACTAGAATGCATTTAGGAATCTCAGACAGTACAAACACAATATTAGTCATTAGATACACAAATATAAACATTATAAAGGAAAATACCACAATAAATTAGATCACATCGATGTTGCTGCAGGGGTCGTAGAAGCGCTTGAGTTATCTATTGTCAATCCAGCAGTTTCTACAAAACAAAAAATGGGACAAAATATACAAGTGAGCAGATTTCAGCAAAGCAAATAAAATAATAAATAGCAAAAAAGAGTAAATCAGTAAATGGTAATGGTACCTTTCTCCAATGCTTCAAGCTCTTGATATATCTCCATCTCTTCCACAGTTGGGTCTTTATAAAAGTTAGGTTGTGTGGCATTCAACCAATCGGTTGAGCAGACCAAACACTCCACCATTTTTGGTGTTAAGCAGCTCCTATAAGGATCCACAACCCTTTTACCCAAACTAAAGGCATTTTCACTTGCAACAGTGCTACAAGGGATGGCAAATATATCTTTTGCAAGTTTGGACAGAATGGGGTAAACTCCAGCATTCACCTTCCACCATTGTGCAATGTCAAAACCTTGTGTTAATGGATGTACATATCTATCACTTAAGTATTTGTCGACCTCATTGCATATCATTTCATTTTGTTCATCCATTCTTTCGCGCATCAAATCTGCCAATATCTCATCTTGTCCACCATCAAGTCCATCAAACTCAACCCCTTCCATTGACATATCTCCCTCAGATGTGTTGTTGTGTGAAGACGCTGCTTCAGGAACTCTATATTCATCGTACATGCGCACCAATATAGTCTTCAACTCATTGGTAATTACAGAAACATTTGCAGCCGAACAACCTATTCTGGCGAACGCCTTTTTCTGGTACTGCAGCTTCCACCGAGGGTCTAACACATTGGCTATGACAATGATTTTGTTCATTTGTTCAAATGAACCCCAATACTTGTCAAACTTCACCTTCATCCCCTGAGCCACCCTCTGCAAAACGGGGTCCGATGGATCCTTTATCTTCTTAACTATCTCAGTTTTTAGCCCTATCATCTCAGTGAACAACAAATGTGCCGTCACCTTCTTCCAAGCACTCAACTTGATAGTTGCCTCGTGAAACTTCCCAAGAAAATGCACAAAAGCTTGTGCATTCCTCCAATCTTGTTTTTCAGGAGGACCAACTCTTCCCTTCCCATTAGCATCTTTCTCAAAATACTTTATAAAAGCGTCATCATAAAGAGCCATCCTTTCAAACACTTTTTCATACTTCAATGCTGCATCCAGCATTAAGTATGTGCTGTTCCACCTTGTTATAACATCTAGGGGAACATTTGCATTCTTGCTCAATTGCTCAAGCACTGAAAATTCTCTAAACTTATCAAGTCTACTAGAAGAAGACCTAATAAACTTAACACAATGCCAAATAGCCTCTATTGCATTCTCAATCTCAGCAATTCCATCCTTCACAATCAGATTTATGATGTGACAAGCACACCGAAGGTGTAAAAAGTCACCAACAAAGTTTAAATTCCTAAGCCTTCTCCTCATATAATGAACAGCGGTATCATTTGCAGAAGCATTGTCCACTGTTATTGTAAAGACATTAGTAATTCCCCAACTTACTAGACACTGCTCTAGAACCCTTCCTATATCATCCCCTTTATGGCTAGTAATTGAACAAAAGTTGATTATCCTCTTGTGAAGGTTCCAATCACTATCTAGAAAGTGGGCAGTAACCACCATATAGTTTATATTTTGAATACTTGTCCAAGTATCAGTGGTTATACTCACTCTAGTTTGGTGAGTAGCAAACTCGCTCATCAGCTTAGCTTTCTCAGATTGATACAACTCCCATACTCCTTTAGCAACCTGTTTTCTATTCATCTTTTTCCATTGAGGTTGCAGCTCATGGACAAACTGCTCAAAACCCTTCCCCTCTACATGCCTAAAAGGAAGTTCATCCATTATGATCATCCTAACACACGCAGCATCACATCTGTTTTGGTTGAATTTATGATAACTAACCCCCCCACTCACGTTGTCCCTATTAAGGGTGGTTTGACTCTTACCATCTGCTGGTTTTTCGTAAAGGGGGCTAAGTTTACACTTCTTACCATGACTCCACAACGAAGAAGTCCCATTCCCATAGGTGGACGCAGGTACAATTGTTTTACAAAAATTGCACTCTGCAACATCTGGATCCTCACTCCCATCACTCAACTTAGGCCTAGTGAAACACTCCCATGTTTTACTTCTTACCACCCTCTTAACAGGCCCTTTTCCAGGTTTCTTTCTTTTTGAAAGATTGCCCAGCCCCTCCTGAGTTGAAACGCTTGGGGTTTCAACTGGGACTGATTCTGGGATTATATTTAGAGTAGGGTTTGAATTAGGATGTGTGTTTGGGTTCGGAGGCTGTGTGAGATTACTGGATATTGATGGGAGGCTCTGTGAGCTAGAGCTAGAAAAAGATGCCATCTATAAAAAAATGAAAAAAGAAACAAATCAACAAAAACCAAAGAGAGCAGCATCATATGATTCATATCATATCAAAACAACAGAGCAGCATCCAATAACCAGAGACACATTTGGTTTCATATAATCATGATTATATTATTAAAACCCACAGATGTTGAACAATTACATGTAACAGAGACACATTTGGTTTCATTAAATCAAAATACACCAGGAGCTGATGAAAAGCCAATACGAGACTCGAAAACAAACCAAAATGTATGCAGGTATCAATAACAATCCAAATCAATAGCGCAATTTAATAGCACAATTCAACTCATACATAACAATCCAAATCAATAGCGCAATTTAATAGCAATCCCAGATTCACAAAAATTTCACCAATCCATCTACGAACCCCTACCATTCCAAAACCAGCTCGAATCAAATCGAGACATTCCAAATCGAAAAACCTAACCCCGATTAACACAGACACAGATCGAATCGCAAAACAAATCACACGAAATCGAATCGAAAAAGTGAATAAATCCAAAATCATGAAGAGCGAATCTAAAGAGGGATCCGAACCAGAAAGACAAGCGGAGGAGCCGAGGAGGTTGATGGCAGTTTGATGGGAGGAGCCGAGGAGGTTGAGACGTTGCTGGGAGTTTGATGGCAGTTTGATGGGAGGCGCCGAGGAGGCGTTGCTGGGTGTGAGAGAGTGAGAGAGAGAGAGGCTGCGATGAAGAATTGAAAATGAGAATGAAATAAAAGTATGAAACCCTAGTCTTTGGTTTCGTACTTGTTTTTATCTGAATTTGTCATTATAGCAACTATAATTATAAAATCTGTGCTCTACATTACAAGTGCATTGGTTGCTCCAGCGGTGGGAAGCGAAACATGCAAGTTGGAGGTTACGTGTTCGAACTCTATCTCTGTCATATTTTTAAGTATATACTATATTATCGGTCGGTACGGTATGCCGACGGTATGAGGTTTCACATACCGTAGCCGAGCCGAATACGACGTATCGGTACGGTTGAGCCGACCGAATTGTCGGTAGACCTAGATTTCGGTTCAAACCGGTTCGGCCCGGTTCGAATGTCGGTTGGTTCGGCCCGCTCGGCCCAAAATGCCAGCCCTAGTTTGTAATGAGGTGAGGTTGCTCTTCTCTACTACAATGAAGCCAACCCCCTAAAATTCTCTTTCATAGTTTTCATATGGTAAAATAAAAGAGAAATATATTGATACAGAAAAGTATTTCACCTAAACATTTTGTAATAAACAAAAAGTATTGGAGAATTAGTCAAATATAATTTCACGTTAATCTTTTCTTTCATCTACGATTAACGCACGAGTATAAGGCTATTTTGTAATGAATACAAAATGATTATCGTTATATTTAGTGTTTAGATCACTCATATATGATTATCGTTATATTTGTGCGATATTTTTCATATTTATTTACAATTATAATGATAAAAGAAAATAAAAAATGAAGTCTCGCATCACCATCGATCCATGACTTCCTCCTCAATTAGCTCTCCATCAAAAACTTCCTTAATAATCTCTTCATCGTAACTTCCCATTCGTTACTTCAAAAACGTTCCCACAATTGATATCCTTCTCACTTCCTCAAAAAAAAAATTGATATCTTTCTCCGCGCTCTCTCTCTCTTAGAAATTCAATGTCTAATGAACCTTCCACCACCACCTCCTCCTCCTCCATTGCTGGAGACACCACCACCACCACCACACCCATCCCTGAGGACACCAACACCAAACCCTCTACCTCATTAGACTCGTCATCCTCAACCTCCTCCACCTCCAAATCCCAAGCAGCAGCTATCCAATCCCTCTCCGCGATCCTCCCCTCATTGTCGTCATCGACCACCGCCCGCTCCATCCTCCACGACCCCCACACATGCTCCAAAATCTCCTCCCTCCTCAAACAACCCGACTCCGGCTCCGGCGACAACAACCTCTGCCGTTGGCTCTACGACACCTTCCAGTCGTCCGATCCCGACCTCCAGCTCGTCGTCCTCCGCTTCCTCCCCCTGGTTGCCGGCCTCTACCTCTCCCGTGTCCCCCTCCGCATTCCCCTCGCCGGCTTCGAGGCCGTCCTCTTGGCTCTCTACGCTCACGAGACCGCCTCCCGGGGCGGCCAGGCCGTCACCGTCAACGTCCCCGACTTGTCCCACACCTGCCTCTACCACGAAGCAGCCAAGTCTGGTGCCAACGCTGTCAAGAGCAATGCCACCGGGCTCCACCTGGCCGTGATATCACCCAGCCTGGAACCTCACGGCACCATCAGATCCACACGCAGGGCTAGGATCGTCGGTGTCGCCCTGGAACTGTACTACAGCAAAGTATATGAGATGCCGGTCGAGTCCAAGGTAGACTTCTGCGAGTTTTGTCAGGTTTGGGCGGGGGGATACAGTAGTACTGTGGAGGATCAGGGGATGAGGAGGGTTCCGTTGCCATGCGAGTTGATGCAACCAGTTTTGAGGATTTTAGGGCACTGCCTTCTGTGCCCTAATCAGAACAAGAAGCTCACAGACAAGGCCAGTGAAGCGTGTACGAGTTTATACGACAGGTCCATGCATGACGTCAATCCCAAGGCAATTCTGGCTCTTGGGAGTTTGCTTAGGCTAGCCGACTCCACGCCCAAGCAAAATGACATTTTTGATCCAAGTGACCTGCCCAATTCTAGATTCATCACTCTGTAATACCGTTTTCAGATCAGCAATACCGTTTTTTCCTCCTTTTAAAGAAGTTTTCACATTTGTTTGTATCAAAACACAAGTATTTGATTATCTTTTCTTTCTCGAGATCGAGTAGGAGGGCATGATATGAGGAAAAATACCTCCCACTTGCTCAATTTTATAGTATGAGTAGTAAGAAATTCTTGTATGCATGACCGTGTATGTATACGACACAGTCTTAACCATTTATAGCAATTTATATATTTGACCACCCATGTATCAATATTATATCCTCTATTTTCAACCGTTCACATATGTCGTATACATATACACGACCGTATATTAAAGATACAGTTAACATATTAGCATTCATCTAGGATGATTTGGTAAAGAATCAATCACACATGAAATTTTCGTTTTCTACCTTTTGACCTGCACTTAAACTGTGCCCCATACAACATATATAGCTTCTGATGGACTAGTATTTTTACAAAACAACATTGGTCTTGTTAAGCCTTTGTGTCACGGCCCGAATTTTAGGATACCAAAAATCTCGAAACTCGAGACATGATTAACTTACAAACAATCTATAACCCACTAAAGTTGCGCTCCGAGAAACTTACTACCAATCCAACGACTGCGACAAGCAGAGTTCCAACGCCGACAAGTAAGCTCCTTAGCCTCCACTCCGCAAATCACTGACACTCCCAACTTGCAAGATCAAACCCTACACTATAGATTGGTGCACCGGGCTGTAAAAAAATAAACCCGGTAAGCTTTTCAGCTCGTATGAGTAAATTTAAAGACAAATACGAACTCACAGCCCTAAGATATGAGAGCTCCCAAAAGAGAAGATTTATTAACAAATGTAAGGATTAAAATTAAACAAGCATTGATTTATATAAAATAAATAATACGATAAAAATTATACATTTCCTACATAAAGATTAGTTCAGGAAAATGTACAGAAAATCATAAAACAAAACAGGGAAAGTCCAGCAATTAGGGATAGTTCCGAAATTACCCGAAAACACATAAAGCAAGCACAATCAAGTAAACTTAATTCCTAAACTTACTTATGAGTTCATCAACACTTAGTCATTTCTCATAAGTAACTCAACAACCTTATACTTATGGGTTCATCAACACAATCATTCTCCATAAAGTACACACACTACTGTCACAAACTGTGACCCTAACAACGACTCATACTTATGGATTCATCAACACTTAGTCATTCCCTATAAAGTACCAACTACTGTCACCACCAGTGATCCTAACAAACAAATTTGTACTTATGGGTTCATCAACATTTAGTCATTCCCCATAAAGTACCAACTACTGTCACCACTTGTGATCCTAACAAACAAACAAACTTGTACTTATGAGTTCATCAACACTTAATCATTCCCCATAAAGTACCAACTACTGTCACCACCTGTGACCCTAACAAAAGCGATGATACATCTTATCAAAAGTGATGATACATCTTATCAATACATAGTAGCTACTAATATCATCAATGGTTGTATATTGTATTACGTTTTGCTATGTTGATAAACTATATTATTAGCCAAGTTAAAAAGAGACAATTCTAATAAAATCTATTATCGTGATGAAATACTTGAACTTTACAATCCCCTAAATTACTTAAGGGTGACATGTTAGTGAAATTAAATCATCACAATCTCATTTTATAAAGACATGGGCTTATCATTCTTCTCCAAACGATAGCTTTTCTATAAGTACTATGATGTTATATGGGCGAGAGGCTTATGACCTAGGCGCTCGATGGCGACTATTTGTCCTGATTTTGAGCAAATCGTTACATCTAGGCAGCGGCTGATTTTTGGTAAAATCACGCAGGTTGATCCCCTTTCTCCATTCTTTTTATTTTTTCTGTGTATGGAAAAATTATCCCACCATATTAATGCTGCTATTGATGTTGGTAAATGGAAGCCTATGAAAGCCTCTAGATCCGGTTCTCCTATTTCTCATTTATTCTTTCCTATTTCTCAGTAACAAGTGTATTACATAAAGCAGATAGATAAAACCAGACCCAAGGTGAAAGAGTGAATGATTGAGACTGCTAGCTTGCTCCCTTCAAACGCTCCCCAGCTTCAGCAGTTAACTTTTGACGCTCAAACCCAGGTAGATCAACAAGATTTATTCTATTGCTTATTCCATCTGCCGCACTACATAAGAGATGGTTTACTTTCATCATATGTGCACAAACAATATAGACATGTAAAAGATCACCGAACATAGTTTTTTGTATAATATAATTATATTTATGTTCACTCGGTTCACTGCAACGGTTGTCAAATCAACTATTACCTTTTTTTGATTGGAAATCAACTATTATGAAAATACTAGAACGTGTGTCAGGGATTGCTTAAACACTAACAATCCCTATGATGCTGAAAGCAGAAACTTGTAAGAACACAATAATTTGTTTACGCAGTGTAAACCTCAAACAAGAGGAAACATCACTGCGAGGCACAAGCCCAGAAGAACTTTAATCCACTATAAGAAGATTACAACTGTGTGATTACACTTGCAGACTCGTCTAGTCTATCAATCACTCTCTAATCTTCTCTCACGAGAATCACTCTCTTAAAGGATTGAACTACACAAATCAAACCTTAAGTCTATTCACTCAAACATGGAACAGTGAAAGAACAAGAACTCGACATGCTCACGTTAGAGATACACAACTAATATCTTTTTCTTGATTCCCAAGGCATGCCAAGGTCTTGTGCACGGCAGCTCTTAAATAGAGAGTCAAAACTCCCCCTTACTTTAGAATCCTAACCCTAATGGACTTCCTACTAGGAAACATCTTAATGACAGAATTTGTCCATTAGGATCCGAAAGATATGATTCCCTTTTATGTAGGAATGCCAAAATACTAACAATCTCCCCCTTTGGCATTCCTACACAAAACACACGTCCACAAGCCACAAGTCAATGATTTCCAAACTAGAGCATAGGCAAGGTACATAAGAGCAGATCTTAAATAAGGTACATAATCCCAAGACTGAAAGTAGACATAAAGTCACATAAATAACAGAAGTACTAAGTAACAGAAGTACAAGTACTCTCCCCCTTTTTGGCTAGGAATGACAAAGGGTCAGTCCAAATAAGCAAGAAGGATTCCAGAAGGAAAATACCTATAACCATGGCCAACATCCACGCAGAAGGGCTTGATATGAAGATGGAAGGGAAACTCATCAGCAGCAGTGGCAGGAGCAGTAGTAGAACCAGGTGGAGACACAACATGAGGAGATGTAGCAGCAGGAACCCAAGTGGAGGAATGTGGAGCAGAAGATGCAATGTAAGTGTTGAGCAAACTTTCAAGGCCAGTAATCCGAGAGTCCAAGTCTGCATATAGAGTATCAAACTTGTCTTCCATCCATTTTATTAACATAGTGGTCTCAACAGACACACCACCATCCAATGCCTGACTTGATCCTCTAACAAGAGTAGAGGGAGTAACTAGATTGAGAGGAGGGCCAAGTACATCACCATCCTGATAGTCAACACCAAAGGAGCTGCACAGCAAGGTGATAATAGATGGAAACACCAAGGCACCTTGAGAATTACGTTGGTCAACAATGGCAGCATAACGAATGACAGTATAAATGAAAAACTCAGGTGGGAGATAAGGACCCTTGTGACTATGAATAGCATAAATCTTGGCACCAATCTCCCTGGTAATCTTGCTGGTCTGTGAAGTGGGATGCAAAAGAGATCGAACCAGAAACCCCAGCAGCCGAAACCATTCATCCATGTGTCCACTGGAGAGAAATGCTGGAGGAATTCGAGGAATGTTGGCATACATCTTGTCCAACAATAGGGACATATCACAAGCAGAGAGAAATTGAGTGGCTTCAGCAACTGCGCCTTCAGAAGGTAAAGGAAGATGCAGTATATGACGAATCACAGTAGGGGAAACTAGAATGTAGGAACCCCGAACAAACACCCCACCAGAGGAAGTAAACAAATCCATAGTCTCAGGCAATGATCTTGGAAAGTTAGCATAAAATTCATGCACAATAGATAGATTTGGCCGAGGTAGGGATTGCAGACCCTCCTGCCATCCCAAGCGTGCAACTAAGGTGACGAATAATTGTGGCAGTGAAGAGAAATCAAATGAGCGCTCAAACACACAAGGACGATTGCACGTAATGTTCATGTATAAGGTACGGGCAGTAGAATTGACAAAGCAAGTCAAGGGTGGAGCACGCTTATAGACTGTCGAGTTGGACTGTTTCTTGACTGAAGGAAGGTTTCATGAACCAATTGAAGGCTTGAGCCGTTTGGCAGGAGGCTTCGAAGGCTTTGAAGGCTTTGAAGGAGTCTTGCGCTTTTGAGAGTGCCCAACAGCAGGACTGTGAGTGGCAGCGGAATCTGCTGACGAGGAAGAGGCAGCAGTGCGAGCTGGGAAAACCTGATGGAGAGTGCGATTGCGATATGCCTGATTGAGAACGGCCTCTAATGGGGACTCCATGAGAGAAGAAGGTGTTGCACCAGCATTGAGGGGTGGCGGAGATGATGGGCCACTATAAGTAGACGAAGGTCCACTATGAGTGGACGAGTTGACAGGAGAACCATCAGCAGCTGAAGTGGCAGCGGAAGGAGAGTCCTCAAGAACTTGAGGAGCTGCAGCAGAGGTGGGAGGACCGGATGGTGGTCCGAGACGACGAAGACGGCCAGATCGACGCGGAGGAGTAACCTTGAGTCCGGAGTTGCGCATTTTGGGAGCCATGATCAACAAAATCGGATCTGAATCTGAAAAAGAAAACAGAAAGAACCACAGACAGACGAAGAGAAAAACACAGAAATAAACAAGAAGCTAGAAATTTTTTTTTTAACATCACTCCGAAAAAGCAACAATACAAAATCCAAGAGCTGAAAAAGTAAGATTGTGTATGCTTATATTAACAAACCAAATATGGAATCACACAAAACCAAGAGAAGTATCCACACGTATATCTGAGAACAGAGGCAAAGCTTTTAGACAAAGAATAACCATAACACATCATGGGAGCAAAACAAGGTATAAGTTCACCAAAAGTCATGTGCTCAACAATTTAACAATGAGGAATTTTCAGTCATCTCAATGGATGAGTGAGGAGAGTGATCTGTCAGAGACAGTGGGACACACAACAACCAGTAAGTCCCAAGTAACAGTATATTTGTAACAACTCTCCTTATATCTCCATATTTGTATATATATTTTTTTTTTCGAACTCGTGACTTTTGTCAAGAATTACTTCATCAACTATCACCGGGGTGACCAAACCATTCCCTTTTCTGCTCAATCCTTATATCGTTCATCACGACCAAGGCCTGATTACTTTAGGAATAGCCTGGCCATCAAACTATTCCCTTTTCTACCTAATCCCTATATCGTTCATCACGACCAGGGCCTAGTTACTTTGGGAATAGTCTGACCATCAAACCATTCCCGTTTCTGCCTAATCCCTATATCGTTCATCACGACCAGGGCGTAGTTACTTTGGGAATAGTTTGAACAAACTCCAAAATGCATTTATTTTAAAACTAGAGCCAACAAAATAAAATATACAATACTTGAGACATTTATGATTGTGCTTACCCCACATGAGTCTTCCAAAAGAGAGAGCAATGGTTAAATGGGTACAATGTGAGAGATTCATGACTATTCTTCAGAAAAATTGACAGAGCACACACTTTTAATGACCAAACAACTTGTAATACGCACACTCAAGAGATTAAGAGATTCATCGTTGTCAATCTAAGTTCAACTGATTTCTACAGAGTAGTGTGGGATACTTAACCTGTATGCAATCCCAGTAACATGAAAACACTTGAGCCGGGGAGAAAAATAAAAAAATTACGAAGCTACTATGAAATAACACAAAATGAATACAAGCGGTGCAGTGTGTGCTCTTACATTTCACCGCTTGAGACATATACCAATTGCATTTCTAAGAGTCTCAAATCTTTCAGTATCCAGTGGTTTTGTAAAGATATCAGCCAATTGATGTTCAGTAGATACAAAGGATACTTCTAAAATATCTTTTTCAACTAGATCACGTATAAAGTGATACCTTAGATCAATATGTTTTGTACGTGAGTGTTGAACAGGATTTTTTGAAATATTTATCGCACTTGTGTTATCACAGAAAATACTTAACTTGCCTTGAGTGAAACCATAATCCTGTAGCATTTGTTTCATCCAGAGCATCTGGGTGCAGCAACTGCCGGCAGCTACATATTCAGCCTCTGCAGTTGACAAGGATATGCAATTTTGCTTTTTACTATGCCATGCCACCATGTTGTTTCCCACAAAGAAGCAGCCACCGGATGTGCTTCTTCTATCTTTCATATTGCCTCCCCAATCAGCGTCTGAATAACCTGCAATTTCAACATTTGTATCAAAAGTGAAGAAGATACCACAAGCAGATGTACATGAAACATATCGAATTATGCGCTTCACAGCCTCTTGATGTGATTCCTTGGGATTTGCCTGAAATCGAGCACACACACCTACACTGTAGGAGATATCTGGTCTACTGGCAGTAAGATACAAGAGACTTCCAATCATACTTCTGTAAAGCTTTTGATCAACAGACTTACCATCAAGATCCTCACTGAGTTTGGTGGTTGTACTCATGTGATTTGTCACGAGTTTAGGAGAATCAAGACCAAATTTTTTAACAAGATTTTCAACATATTTAGTTTGAGACAAAAACATGCCATCAGTTAGTTGACGAACTTGAAGCCCACGAAAGTAATTTAATTCCCCACACATGCTCATTTCAAATTCACTTTCCATGATTCTAGTGAATTCAGTAACATAAGATTCAGAAGTTGAACCAAAAACGATGTCATCTACATAAACTTGAGCAATCATGACATGTGTTTGATCCTTTTTTACAAACAAAGTTTTATCAATAGAACCTCTAACATACCCTTTGCTTACCAGGAAATTGGATAGATGTTCATATCAAGCTCTTGGAGCTTGTTTAAGCCCATACAAAGCCTTTTTGAGTCTGTAGACATGACTGGGATTGTGAGGGTCTTGAAATCCCAGTGGCTGTTCAACGTACACTTCTTCTTGCAAGATTCCATTTAAAAAGGCACTTTTCACATCCATTTGATACAATTTAAAACGAAGATGACAAGCAATAGCAAGCAAGAGTCTAACAGATTCAAGTCTAGCTACAGGTGCAAAAGTTTCATCAAAATCAATTCCTTCAACTTGAGTATATCCCTGCGCCACAAGCCTGGCTTTGTTTCTAGTGATATTACCGAATTCATCATGTTTGTTTCGAAAAATCCATTTAGTACCTATCACATTGCAATTACTAGGCCTAGGCACAAGATACCAGACATCATTTCTAGTGAATTGATTCAGTTCATCTTGCATAGCATTAATCCAATCATCATCAAGCAAAGCTTCTTTCATATTTTTTGGTTCAATAAGAGAAACAAAACCAAAATGACTAATGACGTGTACATCCTTCTTCTTATCATTCAAAAAACATGCAAGAGCAGAATTTCTACTTACCTCACTTACGACTTGTCTCCGCGTCCTGATTCCATCATCCATGTTGCCAATGATATCTTGAGATGAATGATCTTTTTGAACTTGCTTGAACCCAGTTCTTACATTAGGTTGAGTATCAAAGATGAGATCATTAACTTCATCAACTTCCTCTTCATTTACTTCCACAGTCATCTTCCTTTTTGAGAATCCATCTTCTTCTTCATTGACATTTCCTGTTCTTATGAAAGAATCGTCAATAGACACATTATAAGATTCCATAACAGACATGGTTCTTTTATTATACACCCTATAGGCTTTACTGTTCAGGGAGTAGCCTAAGAAGATGCCTTTGTCACTTCTGGAGTCAAATTTAGCAAGATATTCTCTATCTCTGTAAATGTAGCAAGGGCTTCCAAAAGTACGAAAGTAACTTACATTGGGTTTCTTACCTTTCCATAATTCATGGAGTTTTGTTACTACCTGGACGAAGAAATGCTCGATTTATTGTGTAGCAGGCAGTGCTTATGGCTTCTGCCCAGAAGTTGAGACTAAGTCCAGCAGAGTGAAGCATTACTCTTCCCATGTCAAGTAGAACCCTATTCTTCCTTTCCACAATGCCATTTTGTTGTGGAGTTATAGGAACTGAAAACTCATGAGAGATACCAAGTTCACTAAAGAAATCAGAAGACCTGACATTCTTAAACTCAGTTCCATTATCAGTTCTTACTCGTACAATTGACAAATGTAAAGATTGTTTTTCATTTATTACCTTTTTGAAAAGACCTTTGCAGCTTTCAAATGTATCACTTCTTTCTCTAAGAAAGTTTACCCAGGTAAAACGAGAAAAATCATCCACAATCACTAAGATATATTTCTTACCTCCAATGGTCTCAGTTGAAGAAGGTCCAACAAGATCCATGTGAATCAACTCCAAGGGACGAGAGGTAGTCAAGGAATTTAGTGAACTGTGAGCACCACGAGTTTGCTTACCTATTTTTCAGCCTTCACACATGACAGTAGATTTTCCACTTAGAGCAGGCATTCCACGCACGCTTTCCTTTTTAGAAAGTTTCACTAAGTCCTGGAAGTTTACGTGACCCAAGCGTCTGTGCCATAATTCAAGGTTGACATCGGATGATCTGGTGTTCAAACAAGTCTGCACATTTATATTAGCATGAACATGATAGCAGTTATCCTTGGATCTTAATCCTCCCATGACATTTTTTCCATTATTATCAAGAACTATACATCTCAGTTTGTTGAAGTTTACATTCTCATAATCATCAGTGAGTTGACTTACACTTATGAGATTTGCTTGAAGACCTTCAACAAGTAAGACATTTTGAAGATTTGGAATACCTGGAGTATTTATAGTGTCTTTACCCATTACCGGTGCTTTTCTTCCATCTCCAAATGTGACTGTTCTGCTGTTGAATTCGTCTGAGAGAGTAGTGAACCAGCCTTTGTTTCCAGTCATGTGTCTTGAACATCCACTGTCTACATACCAAATATCTTCCCTTCTTTCGGATAAGGCTGTCAGGGCAACAAGACATGTAGCATCTTCGTGACCAATTTGACACCTGTAGGAAGAAAACAAACATGTTTCGTCAACTGATTCCGGAAATGCATGACACTTACTGAACTTAGCTGAATAACACTTATGTGATCCTTTCTTGACCCAAGTCTGCTTGGTCTTTGATTCCAGACTTTCTGGGATTGAAACCATCTTTGCAATCCTATTTAAAATGTTTAAGTGTTCCTTTAATTCTGCTTGTAATAAAGAAGCAGAGTTAATTTCAGACCCACGTGTTTCATTGTGCATTTTTCTTCGTAACAAATTACAACGAGGACGAATATGTCCAGGTTTTCAACAAAAATGACATGTAGGAGTGAAAGGTGTTTGTCTGAGAACATACCTGGACTGATGAGCATTCAGCTTTGTATCTTTACCTACCTGAGGGGATTGATAGTATGTCATCGATCCCAGTTCTGAACCAGAGTTGATTTCAGGTTTTGACATACGTATATTGTCATTCTTTTCTTCAAGTACGGGATTATGTTCCTTCACAAATTGTGTAACACCTGTGTGGTCATTCTCATATCCGAGACCTTTTCTGTTACATGAAGTTCTACCAAGCCCAATCATTTTTGACACCTTTTCTGAGCTAATTTCAAATTTGCTGAATTTTATCCTTGCCTCCGTAAGCTCAACATGCAGTTTCTCATTCTCTTGTGTTAATAAGACATTTAAATTTGTTTGAGCTTTGAGCTCAACTTGCAAGGTTTTCAATCTATCATTAAGCTCATTCTTACCGTCACTATCCACATGAGATGTAGCTTTATGCTGCAAAAATTGAATTTTCTCAAGCAAATTTGTCCTCTCAGTTTCCCAAGATTTTAAATTTGATTCAAGACTTACCTCAACTCTTCTTTTCTCTTTGCTGATAAGTTTGATGTCTTCTTCCAAAGCAAGATTTTTCTTCTGTACACTTTTTGTAGCATTGTACAGTTTCAAATATTTATTATTTGCTTCTTCATCAGAATGATCTTCATCACTTTCTGAATCATCTGAAGTTTCTGGATTGAGAGAAGTTGTTAATGCAAGATCATTTACCTCATGGTCATCGAAGAACTCCTCATCACTATCATCCCACGTGGATGTCAAAGCTTTGCTATCCTTGAAAGTTTGCTTCCTGTTTGCACACTCAGCAGCCATATGACCAAAACCACCACACTCAAAGCATTTTATTTTTTCTGAGAAATTTTTCTTTTGAGTAAATCTAGAAGGTTTGTCAGTTATTTTTTCAGAGTTGAAAACTTTCCTTTGATTAGAGAAATTTTTTGAAGGACCAGAAACATTTTTATTTTTCAAAAATTTTTTAAATTCTTTTGTAAGCAAAGCTAAGTCGATTACCTCATCTTCATCACTTTCCTTCTTCTTAATAGAGGAAAAAGCAACACTTTTTACCTTTTTATGTGGTCTGATTCTCATTTCAAAGGTCTTGAGGTTGCCTACCAGTTCATCAAGAGGATAAACGTCTAGGTCTTGAGCTTCCTCAATTGCTGTTTGCTTAGCTTGAAACTTTGAAGGAAGAGATCTGAGAAACTTCTTGACGATTCTGTGATCTTCAATTGGATCACCAAGACTTTGACATTGACTAGATATCCTTAATAGACGAGCATGAAAATCATCTACTAGTTCATCTTCTCCCATAGTCAGGTTTTCAAACTCTTGAGTTAGCCTCTGCAACTTTTGTGAGCGTACCTTTTTATTACCTTCATAAGTAGCTTCCAATAAATCCCATGCCTTCTTCGCAGTGTCACAGTGACTGATACGAGTTCTTTCTCTTTTGTTTAAGGCCGTGAACAAGCTGTTTCTTGCCTTAAAGTCACAATTCCGATCATGTACTTCCGCTTCAGTCCATTCGTGCCTAGGCTTTAGTATTGTTGCGACAGAGGTTCCTTCCATCTTCTTTTCATTAGCTTTAGTTGGATGTTCCCAACCTATCTCAACAATGTTCCACATGTTCTCATCTTGAGAATACAAGAAAGCTCGCATCATGATCTTCCATTCAAGATAATCTTCACCATTGAAAAGCGGAGGACAGTTGATCGATCCAGCAGCTCTATCACGTTCCATCCTGATCTACTAGAAACTTCTAGAACCGGCTCTGGTACCAAATGAAAATACTGGAACGTGTGTCAGGGATTGCTTAAACACTAACAATCCCTATGATGCTGAAAGCAGAAACTTGTAAGAACACAATAATTTGTTTACGTAGTGTAAACCTCAAACAAGAGGAAACATCACTGCGAGGCACAAGCCCAGAAGAACTTTAATCCACTATAAGAAGATTACAACTGTGTGATTACACTTGCAGACTCGTCTAGTCTATCAATCACTCTCTAATCTTCTCTCACGAGAATCACTCTCTTAAAGGATTGAACTACACAAATCAAACCTTAAGTCTATTCACCCAAACATGGAACAGTGAAAGAACAAGAACTCGACATGCTCACGTTAGAGATACACAACTAATCTCTTTTTCTTGATTCCCAAGGCATGCCAAGGTCTTGTGCACGGCAGCTCTTAAATAGAGAGTCAAAACTCCCCCTTACTTTAGAATCCTAACCCTAATGGACTTCCTACTAGGAAACATCTTAATGACAGAATTTGTCCATTAGGATCCGAAAGATATGATTCCCTTTTATGTAAGAATGCCAAAATACTAACATATTACCTTGTACCGAGATTCAACAACACATGTAAAAACTGTGAGCTAGAACTCTTAACTATTACATTGTCGTGATAGACACATTTTATGTTATGTTATTAACGTATTTCCTACTTTATTTAACTATGTTATTCTCTTAATAATGTCATTTCTAACATGTTTTGTGATTGTAAAGGTAAAAGAGCAGAAAAACGGAAAAGAAAGCTAAAACAGGTAAATTAAGAATTATAAGTCGTTTAGGAAACTTTCATGTTCCTAATTGGGAAACTTGAGTTTTTCATTTTAAAAAACTTTCTTATTTTGATTTAGGAAACTTACTACTAACGAAACTTTTATATTCTGAATTTCCTAATCCATTTTGAGAAACCTTCTATTCTTAAAAATCAGGAAATTACCAAAGAAGAAATAGAGAATTAATAAAGGCATTGGATGCACATATGGAAATCAGAAATTCTTTAGGGTTTTTGGCCAAAATTTAGGAGTCCAATGGAGAATGATTTGGTAGCAAATTTCGGTGGAATTCTTCCTCAAATCAAGGATAGTTGGTTGATTAAACTGAAGAAAATTAAAGGAGATTCTTACATTTTATTTCTCTATATCAATTCCAAATATTTCTTAAGTTTAAATATGATAAATTTCTTCCTTTTTAGGGACATCAATTGGCCCATATATATGAGAATTATCATCACCAAATCGGCCAGAAACAAGGAAAGGATGACAATCAAATTGGCAGCAAAAATCAAGGATATTCAGCTGATAACATTTGGGGAGCAATTAATGTAGTCGGCCATAATTTAAGCCACATTTGAGGACTTAATGCACAAGAATTATGGAGAATTCTATGGAATATTATTTGAAGATATTGTGCTATTAATCGTGGCTGTTGGATCAAGAGTAAATCAAGGGCTAGGAGGAAGACTCGACTACTATATAAGGGGGCTCCTTACAACACAATTCTTGTCATTCATTCACACATAAAGTTAGAGAAATACCAAAGCTCGGTCGAACACTCTCCTCCTCCATTGCGAGTTTTCCTTCATTACCAAAGTCTTGTCGGACGTTCAACATGTGCAGCATCTTTGGAATGTTGAAGCCTTGAAGCCGAGAGCACCTCTTACACGTCATCCAGCTTCTTGAAGACCACTAATGTGTAAACTGTGTCTTTACTTTTATTTAGTTTTCTTTACAAATTTGAAAGCATGAATTCGAATTTCAACCTTTGATTTAGATATTTGTTTCGATTGTTACGGTATTAGTAGATTCATATTTTAGTAAAGCATGATATTTTAGCAATCTATCTATTCATAAGTTTAGAAAGTGTGCGATGTTATTTGATATACCATATGTTAGAATGCATGCTAACTAATGTCATGATTTATGTTAAGTCATGTAGGTAAGTGTAGATCTTTAGTGGTGGAAGCCATGTAACAATGGCTGAATTCGTACACTATGCAATTTATTATTATGACGTTCATGATACAAAATTGTATTCAATATCGTTCTATAGATCTTAAGAACTCATGTTAAGTGTAGACATATACTTGGAGTTGACGCTGAGTATTGATAGCAACCTTGCATGATATGCCCTAGTTCTAGACGTTATGTGCTAGGAATAAAGTAAGTAGAACCATAAGATGCATGACCTCGTAGACTTGTATTCTTGAGATTGTTTCTAGTTATCTAAATTCGCTTGTTATCGGATTTTTAAGGTTGAAACATGATCTTTGATGTGTGGTCAGAAATTGAGTTCCTCTCTAATTGATATGTTGAATGAATCGATCACTTGTACATATTAGTTTATCCTTTATCAAATGTTTTTAGGATGTTCGAAACCAATCTCTCGAACCCCCTAACACCTTGTACCATGTGTAATTTGTAAATAAATATTTGTGAATAAATGTATTTATACTTTGTAATTGTAATTGTTTTGTAAATAATACTGGTACATATTTTGTTAATTACTAACTCGTTTGACCATTGTGACATGAGCATCCTTAGTTCCCGGATAGACCGAACCTCATTTGCCTTATACTACGATTGTCAAAAAAAAGATTTTTAAATTATACTACGTCCAGTTTCAGACCACGTCAGACAACCCCTGCAACAATGTATATGTTAGTTTCTTAGAGCATCTCCAGCAGAATTGTTAAATCAAATATTTTTTGAAATTTTTCAATTTTTGCAATGAATAGAAGCTCCAGCATAATCTCTAAAATATTGTTAAATCCCAAGATTGCTAAACAAAATTGATAGATCTATCAATTTGAGGAGAGAGAAACAACTATTGCTAAATTTTCCAACGGTACAATTTCTTCATTATTGATAGATCTATTCAATTTGTTTTAGCCGTTGGCCATTTATTTTAAGAAACAATTTGAAATTTAGCAATTCAACTAGTATTCTTGCTGTAATCACACTATTTAAAATGAGTAATTAAATCAAAATTATTGCTAAACTTATCAATTTTTCTAATACAACTGCTAGAGATGCTCTTACCCGTTATTCCAACTTTTTAAATTAAAAACTGCTACTTGTTTTCAACGGTGACAAAAAAGAATTCCCATTCTCCATGACAATTGCTTATATAAAACCAATGCAAATTCAATGCCTTTACAGTGGGCATCACGAGATACATGTAGACCTGTAAATGGATCAGATCTGGACAGGATCCAGATCCGTAATAGAAATTTTAGATCCGGATCCGACCCGTTACCTGTCGGATCTTTAATAGCTCGATCTAAATCCGGATCCGACGGGTTAACGGATACCTGACCCGTTAATCCGATCCGTTTATAATAATAAATATTTCAAATTTTAATAATAATTTCATAGTTTTATTATAAAACATTGGTGAAATTTTATAAGAAAATAAAGATTTACATCAAAAGTTGAATTACATGCCTAAAATGCTCCTTAACTGTACGCTAATATAATTCAAATACTTGACATCCAATGTTTTTTAGAATAGATACATAGACATTAACAACCTTCAACTTCATTAAATCATACTTTATAGGCAATTTATATATGAATTTTTAGATTATCTAGATAATTATCATATTATTTAATTATTTTTAAATGGATCCGGATCCTTAACGGATCGGATCAACCAAGATCCGGATCCGATCCGTTTAGTAAACAGGTTAACAGATTCGGGTCCTTAACAGATCAACGGGTCAAATTTTTGATCCAAACCCATTTAAAAATCACGGATCCGGAGCGAGTCTAGATAAGATTCGGTCCATTTACAGGTCTAGATACATGTCGGGATATGAGTGTTAGCTGAGAAACACTTGGTATTCAACTAATAGATTTGCTAAAAAGAATAGGGAATGTCATAAAGACTTTGCTTTAAACAACCAGGAAAAGGCATACCTTTATCAAAAACTGAGTTACATCTTTGATATTGTGCGCATATTCCTCTGAGATTTTCAACATAGACACCTGATTTAACATCTTTTCTTATCTGCAAGAGAAGATAACAATAAAATACATAAGCATACCATATAACAAATTGCACAAAAGGCTGGCAACCAGGAAAGCAATATATTCAGTTTACCTGAAGACTTTCTGGATTTGGATCCAAAAGATCTGAGATTTGGTCATTGTAAATCTGATAAAAAAATGATAAATCAATCAGTTGAAATTGAAACTAATTGATGACCAGTTGTTAAAAGAAATCAATAGTTACTAATAATATCTAAATGAACTCTCAGCAGTAAAATCTACCTCTAAAAATGAACACTCGCACTGATACTTGAGTTGTTTATCAGCATTCTTGATTTGCTCCTGTAAAGATGAATACCACAATATAGTGGATACTAAGAAAAATGAAATTAAAGTTAATAACTCATAAATAATAAATGTTCTTTGCACCTCATTTATGCGAGCAAAAAGACTCTTGAGAATGCGTGGAGTTAAGCCTTGTTGATCGATCACTTGATAAATTCTCATCCAACAATGCATTTGCTCATTTATGTCTTTCCACTTCCCGTCTAAGAGCATCTCAGCTTTTACAAAATTTCTTTAAAATAGAAAGCAAAAGCTAAATTCTTTAAAAAAAATTTGTTTAACTTCAACAGCTTTTCTATTTTGAAGATTTCAGCATTTAATGGAACAATACAATATGTTATTTTAATATTAATTATAAAAAAAATTATGTTTTATTATATCATAAAAACATTATAAAATATTCTAAATATATTTGTTTTTCATTGGAGCACGTGCAGAATTAAATATTAGAGAATGATGACTTTGCTCCAAATTTGGAGAATAAATGTTTATTTTTCTTCTTCATCTCTATTTTAAGGAATGAGATGAGAAAACCGTTGGACCATAAAATTCTCTAAACTTGAGAATTTCAAGAAAATAAAAAAACTACTGAAGATGGTCTAAAGAATTCAAATATCAGACATATAGGACATGATACAGCATGAACATATAACATCGGGTTGAAGACAAATAGAAAAACACCTGTCCATATGCAATTTCCAACCTATAATGATGGACAGAGAAAAACATGAGCATCTAATCCTTAATCAGACGTTCAAGAATACAAAATTAAGGGAGCCAGAGATGACGTTGTGTTCTTTCTTCATCAATGCATCCCTGCTTTTGCTTGCTTAGTTATATATTATAGTTATTTTCACCAATGATCTCTCAATTTTAGTGCATCTATCTATGTGGTACCTCAACTCTCATTTGTACCAAATTAGTACCTGAACTTGAAATCTATTATCAAAAAGATACCTGTAAAGAATATTTCTTTAAGAATATTCTGTTATTTTTAGAAAATTACCATTTTAACCTTATTTTGTGTGTTATTTTGTTTTCTTTTAAAATTTAACGGAGCATGGTGGGTCCAGTTCTATGAATTTGTTTATCCAGCATACTGCAAATATAAACTCATCATCTTATTCGAAGGTAAACAGTTATTTTTGATCATCAATAGCAAACTTAATAGCTACTTGGCTTGATTTATTAGCTTATGCTAAAATTTCTCACAAAGAATTGCAAGACAAAAAAAGAAAAATAAGAAGATAATCTTTCTAGAAAAACAAAAAATTACTGAGATATAATCCTCAGAGTTCAGCAAAGAATCAAACAAACTGAAGAACAAATTGAAGTTCTACATGAAGTTTTTGATTACGATCAAACGTCTCTAAACGTCTTGAGCCTCGGTTAGATTCGGCATAGCTGGTATCAAAGTCTGCTTGACTCAAAAGCAGGTTATCAAAACTTATGCCACAAAGTTGGCTTCTCTTGACCAACAAGAGAGAATCCAACCCACCATAGGAAGGTAGGGGATGAAGAGACGAATCCAATGCCATCGGTTTCACCTCAATTGGACGTCGGACGGAGGAGATATGACCGGAAAACGAAAACGGGTTGGGTCGGGTTTTCGGGTGGCGTCACGGGTCGAAGAGAAAACTGGGTGTTCTGAAAATTCTTTTTACCTGAAATGGAAATTTACCCCTTCTATTTATAGAGGTTTTTGTAAATAGTAACTTTTGTTTTTAGACCATAACTTCTTCATACGAACTCCGATTTGAGCGTGCTACGTATCCATGGATTCGTATCGACGTCCTCTATAACTTTCATAAAAAAGTTTTCTCAATTTCATGACTTTACGAAAAGTCAACTTTACAGTCATTATACGGTCAAACGGTTACTTTAATTGGTAAAAGGTAAAAGTAACCAACCGTAAAATAATTGAAGGACTGAGATGTGACAATTCTCCCCACCTTATAAAAATTTCGTCCTCAAAATTTCTACACTCGAAGTCCAACACAGTGAGAAATACTACTACTTACAATAATCTTATCGTTCTCAAGTATCAATTATTTCTGAAAACTCTTTCGAATCGTATCGCGAATATATTTGTCTAAACTCTACCCACTAGCTCCTTTCGATCAAAGATCAACACCGATTTCTACTTCCATTTTCAGTACAAACCGGAAGACTATTCTCACCGGACATCGGATAATACAAATACCTATTTACGACACATGCACATAAGCACATCCATCCCATGGATAGCCAACCTATTCTGCAATCTCATATATAACCTAGTCAAATTTCATATTTATCCAACGCATCACACCTTTCTACGTGGATCATCTCAAACTATTCCATTACCTTCTGATGCTCAACCACTCTTTTCACGTCTGCTCTAAAGCGTTAGAAATCTTACCTCTGATCACAATGACCATATCCTTGAATCATTGATCAAAACTGAATCACAAAACCATATACAAAATGGGGTATAGCATTGCATTCCTTTTTTTTTATCCACTAATCCCGCGCTCACGAGAGACTACTGTTTCATTCGAATAGAACTAACAACCCTGATGTATACTAAAAACATCATTGAGAAACAGTTCCAAGTTGCCGAAGCCAGAATATAAATATTTATTGGCTTGTTCGTGCTTTTCCACACGCCGAAGGCATCTAACCTGAATAAGAGCAAAGTTCGATACTATTACATGGTTCAAACCTCCTGATGTCATACAACAATTCATTACCACACTACTTTCAAACTCCACGTCAAAACCACTATTTAACACTACAACTCATGCATTCACACCGGCTCGCAACGATCAACTAACCCTCCAACCGAACTGATTGAAAATTCATATCTTGTAAAAATTTAGGAAACCAAGAATCTTTATTGCCAACACGTCTCATAATCAATGTTCACTGTAACCCACCAAGAAAAACAAAATCATAACTGAATTTAAAACACCTGAGCTCTTCATCCTGTGAACTAGATCACATAATCTGGTTCACGTTTCCATGAATTTTCTGTTATACGAGACTGATAAGGAGTAATTTTCTTTCTGCATGTGACTGCTACAATGCTCCCACTTGCGTACGCTAAACAATATTCTAAGGTTACAAGGTACTAATAAAAGTTATAATTAATAAACCCAATGTGCCCAAATCCTTAGATGTAAGAATCCAAAATATTTACTCATCGGAGAAAGTTTAACGTAAAACTACGTTAAAACCCTTTTAACGTTCACTAATAAAAACAAGTTTGTATCCCCACTTCTCCATCAAAACAATACTCATAAGGCTCGGTTGACATCTCCAAACAACAACAGTCAACTAATGCAATCTCGAGAAGTCAATAATACTTCCTGTTTCTCCGCTATTCAAGCCAATAACATCAGGACATTAAAATAACTTACACTGGTCATCAGCGAGTCACCTAACCCGCTCAACGAGACGCCACGAGTCTCATCATCCTCTACATCAACCCTTGAGTGACGCACAATTGCATCACAACTCAATTATCAAATTGCATGCCTCAGACCAAATGTCATCCCCATGATAATCTAGTGAGAACATCAACATCCTCCGCATCTAAAGAGCTTTAACATACCACCAATGTTACCACACTCCTGGTTCACCTTACAACTACCCTGAATCGAACCACACATTGTTATTCCTATTCCTAAATATACTAATCTCACTACAATTTACAATTCGAGGGAAAAAATATTCAATCCTCGTACACCTCTCATGTGCCACTACTTTCCCATCGATGAAAATTCTAACGAACAACTGCAACAATAAAAGTCACACCTTAGCTAGTTGCATTGAGCATCAAAAATGACGACGTCTGAAAACAGCCTTGGATATTCATTCTTCTGCACTACATGTGTGATAAATATCAAATCACATTTCATTAACCAAATAATTTCCTCGCAAGAACCAGCACCACAAATTAAGCTCGCCATCTACCCCATTCTGATATCTAGGACATAAATCAAAACGCACTTCCACTCTCAGCTCCCGCTCGAAAGAAAACCAATTTATAACGTCGAGCCCTAAAAAAGTCCTACACCTCTCAAATAATTATTAATGGCTGAATTTGAAACCATAACCCGAACCATACGTCAACTTAATGATTTGGTCCAATGACCGTAACCTAGACAGATGACATAATCCGCAACCAACAATGACCTCACAGGTCATTCCTAGATCAGTAGGGGATCTCACCCCCATACGACCCTTAAAAAGATTACTGCACTACATAGCAATAAATTTGCCACCCATAATAATAAATCTCTAACAACCCTTGAATCAAAATTCTTCTTGAGTCAACACATGCTCTAGCAATTTCATACTCACTGCTTCCGCAATCTATACTCAACAACTCAAAAATCGCACCTCACAACTCTCTCTCGTTGCACTTATAACCTATGGCCCAAGATTAAATAACTAAATGAGCCCCCGACTTACACATGAACACCACTTAAATATCTATTACCTCTAATATTACTAACTCAATTCAAGCCATAGCCAACACCATACGCCCACGGAATGATTTCAGCCAATTTCCTTAAAATTGGCTCATGAACACATACTCAAAAAGCGATGACCTCTCAGGTCATACCGGGATTAGTAAGTGGTCTCACCACACAATGACATCTATAGAGAACACCGCCCCTTTTTGGCAATCCACTTACCAATCACAAACTCTAACGAAGAAAGACTTTCTGAATCAACATGAAGTCTCTGTTCCCCAATTCTCCGCAAAACATACTTACCATAATGCAAACATTTAATAAACCACTTCTCGCGACACTTTTACCACCACACATTACCAATGGTTCTAACAGTTGTCACTAAATCAGGCATCAACTTTCTTAAGACCTCACTTGATTTATTCATAATCCTTGACTAATTCACAATAACCGATCATTTAATTATTTCAAAAGTCCAGCAAATCAACCTGAAATTCTCACCTTTAAATTATAGAGTTTACACTATAACTTCAATAACTGCGAAGGCTTCCCAAAACTAAAGCAACACAATTTTACATTGTCAAAAACACGTCATCACAATGACTTTAGTCCAACTTTCCTATTAGCAAATAAATAGATGAACAAATCCTCATCTACATACGTCGTAGCTAATCACCCATTATGAATTAATTAATATTCGTAATCAACCTCCACCACAATTCTAGGCTTATAGGAATACCCTATTAGCAGCACTGTCCGAAATAAGGACATTCTCGCTACTACGACATGATTCAATGGGCTTGCTCCCCCACTGCCACATTCACATTTTCACGCATCTAACTCAAAATACTATAGACAACTCTTTGTTGACTTTTCTTAAATTCTCTTAACTGTTATAACAAGTCGAAATGACCATAATCATCTCACTTCTGACCTACCACATAAATTTCATGGCTAAATATTTTATTGCCTTACCAGAACATTCAATAACTCTAGAAGCCTGGCCTCCAACTTCAACTATCTTGGAGATCTCATCATGATCTCATAATTAATATCCTTTAACCAACCAAAATTATGCCTCGTTAGGAAAGAATCTCAAATAATCATTTTGAAATTCAAAATATAATATACCAATCTCATTGGCTTCAAAAACAACATTAAAATTAGGGGAAGATGATTCACCATAACGAAGAGTCTCCCAGACTAAGGTCGGAATCTTTAAGGCTACTAAGTAATATAACGACCCTTCATAGCGGAGAGATTCCACCATGACAATGATCCTCTCAGGCTAGGGTCGGAACCCTCTATGGCTACTATTGTGGCTAGCTAGCATATTTATATATATGACGACCCTTCATGGTGAAGAAAACAAAACAATATAGAAAAGTCAATAATGACTCCTCCCTCGTAAATAAGAATGCATCTCATGCATAAGGTACGGTTCCCCGACCGTCCTCAAAATAATGGCTATAAATAATTTAATTCCAAATGCAATTAACATAACATAAATTCCAGCCGACATAACAAAGGAGCTTACGGGAGGAGAGCAGCCTACCTTCTTGGCCCCACCGACTCATTAAAACAATAAAATCATGTTATTTATACATTTTCATAAATATTTGAGCATGCACGTTTTAAAATAAAAAGGCCAACTCACAGACTTAGGCTTTAGCCTGACGAAATCCAGATCGCTTCTCAAGCGAGAACTCTTCGTCGCCTGTTCAACGAATAATAGTAAATTTTAATTGCCAAATGAATAATTATTTAAAATTTGCAATAACGTTACCGTCGGCCAAAACTCTCAAACTTAATCAACAAAAATCCCCGACTTTCAACAATAGCTTAGTAGTCCTTAAAATTTTTCTTAAACCTTAACTGGCAATAACCGATGGCCGGAATATTATTTTATTATCCGCTGATAATATTAAACTTGAAAAATTCCAAAACCTAACCAAAACTTCTCCAAAAATTACCAAATTTAAACCATAGACTTATTTCATTTTATACAATTTAATGGGCATGAAAACCTGCCCCAAAAGTGCCAGCACTACCGCTGGCGGCAGTCGCCGGCCAAAATTTCGACGACCTCCAATCGCCACCAAATTTTAACAGTAGCTTCGTCTCAACATTTTGAACAACTTTGTAGTTCAACTCATAGGCTAATTCTAGCTCTAACTAGGTCAATCAAATAGAATTTTGAAAAATCCTAAAATTCCCAAATTTTAAACCTAAAAACTTCAAATCCTTAATTCTCCATACACTCTAAATTGACCTAACAAATTCTAGGGGATTGTAGTACTAATCAAACCTAACAAAACCATAAGGAACTCACCAAGAGATGGCCTGAAGAGGGAGAACCGATCGGGTTTCCAAAACGGGTCCGAGCGGACTGTTTTTTGGCTTGGTGGGCTCACCTCAACTCTATTCTTTCTACACAACCACCAGGAAGGTAAGGGATGAAGAGACGAATTCAATGCCACCGGTTTCGCCTCAATCGGACGTCGGACGGAGGAGATATGGCCAGAAAACGAAAATGGGGCTGGTCGGGTTGCCAGGTCGAAGAGAACTGGGTTTTCTAAAAATTCTTTTTGCCCGAAATGGAAACTTACCACTTCTATTTATAGAGGTTCCAGTAAATAGTAACTTTTGTTTTTAGACCATAACTTCTTCATACGAACATCGATTTGAGCGTGCTACGTATCCACGGACTCGTATCGATGTCCTATACAACTTTCATGAAGAAAGTTTTCTCAAATTATCAACTACGAAAAGTCAACTTTACGGTCATTATACGGTCAAACGGTTACTTTAAATGATAAAAGGTAAAAGTAACTAACCGTAAAATAATTGAAGGACCGGGATGTGATAGAAAAACATAATAAGCATTCGTAGCCCAACATGGTCCTAAAAGCGTCGCCGCCGGTTGAATCTCTAGACGCATAAGACCCAATTATGTATGTTTTGAAATATCAAGCAGTCTGTAGCTCCACTCCAAGAAATAGTCAGCTATGAGATGCATTAGAGCTCTCAAACAAGAGCCTAGACTAGAAGTAACGTTGAACCACAGGGGTCCAAACCCAGCCCAAGAGCATGCCCAACCGAACTCGGGCCCAGCACCAACCTAAGCCACAACCAGATCTCTAACGCCACCACCACCGTCCTCCAGCCAAGCCTCTCTCATCCCCATCATACGCAATCAAGATCAAATCGGCTTCCACCAAACCCAAAATCCAGTCGATGCTGGCCAAGTCTTTGGATCCACTACCAGGTGTCGTCGTCACAGCCTGTAGCCTCACCCAATACATGCTTCTGCCTGCAATCTGCACCCAAACCAGTTTCAATCCCACACCGGAGATTAGAGACATCGGCAGCTCGGACAGCATAACACCGCCAGTCCATGTCTTCCTCACAGATCCCCCACCTTCCGACTTCGAACGCCAAGATCGGAAATTGCCAGAGATCTAGCCTCCTTTGTTAACCCCAAATCGAAAAACTCCAATCGAAAAGGCCAATCCAAAGCCTCTACCCCAAAGCTGACGCCCCCAATGACCAAAGCCTTCTTCAGTACCCCTCACTACCACCAACACGGTCTCACCGCCTTCACAGTCAAATTGCCATCACGATCGCTGCCTCGTTCAGAGATTAGACACCGCCAATTCATGAAACCTAGAGTTTTGTTGTGTAGTTTTTTATGTATTTCGTGTCTTGATTGTTATTTTCTTTCAACATAAGTTTAGATATAATTTATTAACTTTTTGTATATGTGATATACTCCAATACTGTCTTCGTTAATTGGTGTACAGAATCCAGTGAATGGGAAAAAATAATAAGAAAAAAAATTACCCCATAAGATCAAATTACATGATAGGAGCATTTTATGCTATATTCTTAATATGTTTTTACCCTCATTTATGCTTTTTTTATCCATTATTAGGTTAGTATTAGTAGTTATTTAGCATAAGGGGTTATTTGTAGAACATTGGCTAAAACATGTGTAAAATAGATAAAGTATGTGCAATATCGTTAAAAGCTGAAATTGGAAGTGTTCGTGATGTTTTTTTTAAGTTTCTGTAAACCAATACATTGTCACTACTTGATTATATCTTTTGAATGTTTAGGTGACATGTATATGGACATAACAAAACAAAAATCGTGAGGATCGGACTTATGGAAGGTAGCAAAAGAAGCATGGAAAGACAAGAGGCCAAAAGCATGAATTCGGAACAAAAACAGAGGATTTCCAGAAACCATAACTCAACTTCAAAGATTTCCCTAGGACGATCCAGGAGGAACCAGGGAACGTGCCATATATGGATGGAAAGCTGTGGATGTCTAGTTTCTAAATCTTTTGGAATCGCAGCAATCCAAGGTCTGAGGAAGGAGTTATGCCGGAAACAATGGCCGGAGGTCAGTCTGTTGGAAACAGGGCAGATCATGCTGAAACTTCTGTCCGAATGTGTGAGTGTGTTTCTTCACCAAAATCCTTCCCAAGCATGCCAAATGATTGATGAAGAGCTTAATGATGATATGGGAAGTTTTTTAGAAGAAGAAGAATCGAAGAAATCACCAAGGAGAAGCCGAAAATAACAACTACGAAAGTTATCCCGGTCAAAACAGGAAAACTTGTTCTACCGAGATTATGGAAGCCTTTCGGCTGTCCTAGGAGTCCATGAGCATGAAGGAGAGCCCAATGCCGATCCACACACATGAAGAAGAGTCCATGAATTCAGAAAAAGAAGTTTTTAAACTATTTTCCAAGTCAGCAAATTAAAGAGAAGGAAGACAAATCCAACAAGGAAAGAAGAGAAACCTACCCGGTTTGGAACACAAGGGGCTGCCGATTTTCATTAGGTTTCTTTAGGGTTTTGTCTCTATAAATACACATGTAATACAGTTGAAAAAGGTGTCTCTCAATTGCTCTAAGCCTTAGTATAGCCAAGCTCTACCAAAAACCCTAAACACAGAAAACTGCACAAGCTGCCGCCGCACCTACCGCCGTTACTTTCTTCCATCCGCCGCCGATTTCACCTTCTATCCTAGCCGATCTATATAGGTAGTCTAGGTATGAAGTTCATCAAGGTTTTGTGTAATAATCTACTGTGTTTTATCATGCTTTATTATAAATTATTTTATGGTTTTCGGTTTTATACATTGCATGTGTTCTTAAGTTCTTCTTTGTGATTTTCTTGAAACCATGTGTGATGTATAACGTTCTATGTATATTTTAGTTTCATGATTTAGATTAAGTTGATGTATGTTCTTGTGTGTAGTATGTGCTAATTGATTAATCATCACCTGATCACGTAATCGAACCCTAGGTTAATTTGAATGGTACCCAAGTTAACTATTAGGGGGGAGTTTAATAAGCCGTAGTAATCTAGGATCAAGTTAGGCATATTTGATAGTTTGATTCTAGTTGTTGCAAAGGGTTGCTAGGGTGAGTGATTTGCATGTTGAATAGGATGAGTGACGCCATACCTAGGATCATGTCTTCAACCGACTCCAGTTCGTAAGTGTATCTTGTTTAGATTAGGCATATTTGATAGTTTAAACAAGGTAACACATATGTTTTAGGTTCAGGCATATTTGAAGTTCCTAAAAACACATGAGAAGTCATAAAAGGTTGAAATCAATGAAAACATATGATAGTGCGAGCATCACTATTTAATCTTGCATGAAATTGTTGTATGCTTATTTCGGTGTTTGTTATGTTGTGTGCTTGAGTATTGATTGACCGATGTATGTAAATATTTTACTTCTTTTCTTTATGTTTCAAACCACCTTATAAATCCCCCATTTTAAATTGTAAATATGTTTATACTTTTGCATTTGTGTATACTCAAGGACAAGAAAGGAAGCGAAAACGTTGTAGCAGACCATCTTAGCCGAATCATACATGCAGAGGACGAAATCCCTATGTCAGAAACGTTCCCAGACGAACAATTGTTTCAGTTGGAGGCCAAAGAACCTTGGTATGCCGATTTGGTTAACTACATGGTGTCAAGGTCATTTCCAACATCAATGCCGCGCCATACCAAGGTCAAGATCAAGAAGGATGCTCGCAATTACATATGGGATGCGCCATACTTGTGGAGGCAATGTGGGGACCAAGTCATTCGACGTTGTGTTCCAAAAGAAGAGCATATATCCATCTTGGATTTTTGTCACAAACAGGCATGTGGAGGCCATTTTGGATCGAACAAGACAGCTAGAAAGGTGTTGGAAGCCGGATTCTATTGGCCAACGTTGTTCAAAGACGCTTATGCAACATGTGCTTCATGTGATCGTTGTCAAAGAACAGGTAATTTAGGTAAACGAGATCAAATGCCCTTAACTCCTATTATTGTTGTTGAAATTTTTGATGTTTGGGGTATTGATTTCATGGGACCTTTTCCTTCATCTAAAGGTTTTATTTATATATTATTGGCTGTTGATTATGTTTCAAAGTGGGTGGAAGCAAAAGCCACCAGGACTAATGACTCTAAAGTTGTTGCAGAGTTTTTCAGAACTAACATTTATTCTAGGTATAGAGTGCCAAGAGTTCTGATAAGCGATGGTGGATCTCACTTCTGCAATCGAACTATTGAGGCTTTGCTCAAGAAATATGAAGTCACCCACAAAGTGTCAACGCCATACCACCCTCAGACAAGTGGCATGGCCGAAACTTCCAACAGAGAAATCAAGCAGATATTGGAGAAGACTGTAGGACCTACAAGGAAAGATTGGAGTGATCGATTAAACGATGCACTGTGGGCCTATAGAACTGCGTTCAAGACGCCAATAGGGACATCTCCCTTTAGGCTTGTGTATGGTAAAGCTTGCCATTTGCCAGTTGAGTTGGAGCACAGAGCCTGGTGGGCGGTGAAGAAGTTTAACATGGACCAAGATGAGGCTGGAGTGCATAGGAAGTTGCAGATTTGTGAGCTTGAAGAAATAAGGAATGACGCTTATGAATCCGCCATGATCTACAAAGCGAAAACGAAAGCATATCATGATAAGATGTTAAGAGGGAAGAACTTTCAGATAGGGCACCAAGTCCTTTTGTTCAATTCAAGACTTAGACTCTTTCCAGGTAAGCTTCGTTAACGTTGGGAAGGTCCATTTGTTATCACTAATGTATTGCCTTATGGTACAGTGGAAATTCAAAGCACAACCTCAGGAAATAGGTTTAAGGTAAATGGTCATCGACTTAAGCCTTATTATCCTATGTTCCCTAAATGTGACGTCGACATCCAATCATTTGAGGAGCCATCGCCACAACCATAGTGACGCCATCAAAGCAAGAAGAGAAGAGTCTAGGCTGATAGACTATAAACATTAAGCGCTGCATGAGAGGCAACTCATTCCAACCGTAGCTGTGGAGGAGCCATCAACGAGAGTTTGCATTTTTCTAATCCCTTCGCTTTTATGGTTGATATTTTGATTTATTTATGTGTTTATTATGTGACTTAGACACATGCTTAGGAAGTTATGACATGATTTTGGGTTTACATTGGGACAATGTAATTTTCTAAGTGTGGGGTAGAGGTTACATAGTAACATATTTTATTTGTGTTTTTTTTAATTTGTGTCGAAATTTTCTTCCAATTTTTAAAATTTTCCGTAATTTTTAGTTTTAATTGTTTTTGAGTCTTAGGATATACCCTTAAAAGTCTATGATGAACTATATCTTTGAATGCATGATTGATAGTTTGACATTTATCTTAAGAAATTGCAAGTTTCATGGATATTGTGAATTAGTATGAATATTTGAGATTTGATTGATAATGAAGTATGCATGTTTGATTAGATTGTTCCAACATAACCTATGTGAGCTTTCGGGCCTAAAAACTTTCTTTCATGAGTGAATTCTGTGCCGATTTTGTCTAAATTTTTTTTGAAATTTTCACTACTTTTTCACCATCTTTTGAAACCTCATCATTCTTTGCATATTCAATAACTATGTGCTATAGCTTTTTAATGGACTCTAGAATTTACTAGAACTTGCTTATGTGATTGTCGAAGCTTTATAATCATAACATGTCTTGATTTTGAATATGATTGAATTAAATCTCATTAGGATCACCACCATTGCCAAATAAAACTTATGCCTATTTTGTGCCCGTCGTGGGACTCCTTAGTTAACCCCTTTGAGCCTACATTGAGCCTTTTATTTCATCACCTTTTAAACAGAATTCCTTTGCTTAGAATAGCTAAACCTTTACCTTGTTATCAAGACTTGACAAAGTACTTTTAATGGAGCTGTATTGCGTGATGCTGTGAAGCAAGTGTGGGGTGAACAAGGTAATAAAGAGCAAGTGTGGGGTTAAACACCAATATTTTGTATTGTATATATGTCGAAAAAATTGTATGTCCGAAAAAAAAAGTGTTTAAGAAAAAAAATTCCGAGCAAAAGAAAAAAAAAGAAAAAAAAAAGAAATCGGAAAATAAAAGAGTTTCGGATCAAAAGTAAAAGGCACAAAGTTTTGGTGTTTTTTGTAATGTTTTGTGAATTTGGAGTTAGTGATTATTTGAAGGTCTAAAAGTGTTTATATGACCTTTGTCCTGTTCACAATATGGGGAGAAGTCAAGATTGACGTATGGGTCCAACATGAAGAAATTCGACCCTTGAAGTAAAGACATGAGGAGGAGCGAGATTTACTAAAGTCTTGGTGATTTCTTATAGCACCACTTATCTAAAAATTCCTACCTTATGAAACCAAGCCCCATTACAACCATATTATTGAGATTAATTCATGATTCTTATGATAGCTAAATTTGATTTGTGGAGATTTTCTCATGAGTCAAGCATATGGTTTTGGTCCATTATTGCACTTAGTTGTTATATGAGGTTTTTTCATGAATTTATATTCGCAAAGTGCTTTTATTTGTTGAAATATGCAAAGTTATTTGTTATCTTATCATCTTTTCTCTTGCATATACTATTGAGTGAATACCATGGATGAGTAAAAAGAAGAGAGTATGCCATTGTGAGGTGGAACGGTTATCATACATGTTTGTGCTATATGATCTCATATCTTACTTGTTCATGCTATGATACATGCTTATGAAGCTTTGCAATTACGCTTTTCATTCAAATGATCAAACTTGAAAGTTGTGCATGCTAAAGAATCTGAGACAAATCATTTAAGGGTATTAGTTGTTTTAAGTGTTAGTTGTTTTTGTGTCGTTAGTGTTAGTAGAGTCTTATAGTTAGTTTGCTAGGGACTAGCAAAGGGTAAGTGTGGGGTAGTTGATAGGAGCATTTTATGCTATGTTCTTAATATGTTTTTACCCTCATTTATGCTTTTTTTATCCATTATTAGGTTAGTATTAGTAGTTATTTAGCATAAGGGGTTATTTGTAGAACATTGGCTAAAACATGTGTAAAATAGATAAAGTAGTGCAATATCGTTAAAAGCTGAAATTGGAAGTGTTCGTGATGTTTTTCTTAAGTTTCTGTAAACCAATACATTGTCACTACTTGATTATATCTTTTGAATGTTTAGGTGACATGTATATGGACATAACAAAACAAGAATCGTGAGGATCGGACTTATGGAAGGTAGCAAAAGAAGCATGGAAAGACAAGAGGCCAAAAGCATGAATTCGGAACAAAAACAGAGGATTTCCAGAAACCATAACTCAACTTCAAAGATTTCCCTAGGACGATCCAGGAGGAACCAGGGAACGTGCCATATATGGATGGAAAGCTGTGGATGTCTAGTTTCTAAATCTTTTGGAATCGCAGCAATCCAAGGTTTGAGGAAGGAGTTATGCCGGAAACAATGGCCGGAGGTCAGTCTGCTGGAAACAAGGCAGATCATGCTAAAACTTCTGTCCGAATGTGTGAGTGTGTTTCTTCACCAAAATCCTTCCCAAGCATGCCAAATGATTGATGAAGAGCTTAATGATGATATGGGAAGTTGTTTAGAAGAAGAAGAATCGAAGAAATCACCAAGGAGAAGCCGAAAATAACAACTACGAAAGTTATCCCGGTCAAAACAGGAAAACTTGTTCTACCGAGATTATGGAAGCCTTTCGGCTGTCCTAGGAGTCCATGAGCATGAAGGAGAGCCCAATGCCGATCCACACACATGAAGAAGAGTCCATGAATTCAGAAAAAGAAGTTTTTAAACTATTTTCCAAGTCAGCAAATTAAAGAGAAGGAAGACAAATCCAACAAGGAAAGAAGAGAAACCTACCCGGTTTGGAACACAAGGGGCTGCCGATTTTCATTAGGTTTCTTTAGGGTTTTGTCTCTATAAATACACATGTAATACAGTTGAAAAAAGTGTCTCTCAATTGCTCTAAGCCTTAGTATAGCCAAGCTCTACCAAAAACCCTAAACACAGAAAACTGCACAAGCTGCCGCCGCACCTACCGCCGTTACTTTCTTCCATCCGCCGCCGATTTCACCTTCTATCCTAGCCGATCTATATAGGTAGTCTAGGTATGAAGTTCATCAAGGTTTTGTGTAATAATCTACTGTGTTTTATCATGCTTTATTATAAATTATTTTATGGTTTTCGGTTTTATACATTGCATGTGTTCTTAAGTTCTTCTTTGTGATTTTCTTGAAACCATGTGTGATGTATAACGTTCTATGTATATTTTAGTTTCATGATTTAGATTAAGTTGCTGTATGTTCTTGTGTGTAGTATGTGCTAATTGATTAATCATCACCTGATCACGTAATCGAACCCTAGGTTAATTTGAATGGTACCCAAGTTAACTATTAGGGGGGGAGTTTAATAAGCCGTAGTAATCTAGGATCAAGTTAGGCATATTTGATAGTTTGATTCTAGTTGCTGCAAAGGGTTGCTAGGGTGAGTGATTTGCATGTTGAATAGGATGAGTGACGCCATACCTAGGATCATGTCTTCAACCGACTCTAGTTCGTAAGTGTATCTTGTTTAGATTAGGCATATTTGATAGTTTAAACAAGGTGACACATATGTTTTAGGTTCAGGCATATTTGAAGTTCCTAAAAACACATGAGAAGTCATAAAAGGTTGAAATCAATGAAAACATATGATAGTGCGAGCATCACTATTTAATCTTGCATGAAATTGTTGTATGCTTATTTCGGTGTTTGTTATGTTGTGTGCTTGAGTATTGATTGACCGATGTATGTAAATATTTTACTTCTTTTCTTTATGTTTCGAACCACCTTATAAATCTCCCATTTTAAATCGTAAATATGTTTATACTTTTGCATTTGTGTATACTTGTATATTATGTGACAGATAATTGTATATGCTATGTATATGTGTATTTTGTATAAAATGTGTGAATATTACTAACTTGTTTTGATGCAGATATAATCCTTCCCTAGTGTCCCCGTCTTGAACGATCCCTACTTACAGTTACTACAATGATAGAGTTTAAATTGCAGGTTGTTAACAAACGGCCTCGTCATTACATCAGTCTTTTGATGCATCAATATATAGGTTTTACATGGTAATATATACAGCAAAAGTGATGCAATCACAATAAAAATGACGGACTGTACAAAACAGTGATGCCATTTCACATCACATCTTCGTTGTCGGTCTCCAAATATTTGTCATAGGCTATTGGATCTGATGTGTGTGTATAATAATAATGGTCACCAACCTCCGAATTTTCACATGTAGGAAGTTGTATGGATAGAATTGTGGATGATTGAGTTTGCTGATAGTCAATATGGGTCAACCCAACAGTTATCCTCCTTCACTGCATTCCTCCATCTATCCTTAAAGATCCTCATGTCAATGAAGGACTGCATCCTAACCTGCCAACAGAATACAGTCAACAGATAAGTGGTTGCAGATTGCATTGTATACAAATAATTAAAATAGTACACAGCTATGCAAAGAGAGGAGAGAGGGCGCAAGATTATTAGAATTACGCTCATGAATGGAAGAAATCTACTAAAACAGCACAAATAAAAAGGGGCTTACTTTAGCTCTATCACTGGGTATAGGAGGGCCAGATGGTGCCTGATATTACAAAAGATAAAATCAGATTTTAAATTTTTATATAGTCTGGAAAAAAATTACAAACTCACCAATGCTTTTGAGTCCTCTTTCTGAGACTGGACCATGGCATTGATACCCTGTCGAAGTGAAAGGCAAAAACTGAGATAACAATATTGAACATCAAGACCATACAAAAGTTGAACAATCACTGTTAATATGTATCCTATCAGTAGGTATTTACTATTCATAAAACAAAATGTATCTTGCATATTGTATCAAATCAAGTATTCCAACTACTCAATTTTGTTCCAAATCAAGTATCAAATCAAGCCATGACTTGCCTTATTGTCATCTGTGACACCAAGTGTAGGAAGACCAAGATGAACTATATATTCCGAGTCAACCACTCCAACATTTTTCATTCGATCGCCCTGAAAAAATATTGTCCATGTGTCAGAGGTATGGCCAATAAACTACAAATTGAAACTTATGGCCGGAATATTACTTGTGCACAATAACCAAGTTGCTCATCCAATCCCCATGCATGGACCAAGTCGTTCTGCGAGGAAATATCATTTATAACACTACATAAGTTCCACACACAAAAAACTACGATAAGAAAAAAATAGTGATTTTTTTGTTACTATTTCTGAATTCTCACTGCCAATTCTTTGGTCTTGAACGAACTAATTTTCAACCAGTTGATTCTTTCATTTATTATGCTATATACTGTTGTTTATTACCAAAAGCAAGTAATCCTAACTACATTTTTCCAGGGTTTTTGTACCTGAATCATGTACCATACACATCGCCAAGCCGCTCTTGAGAATACAGGTGCCATCATTTCCACCCAACTGTTGAGACAGTTTATATCAAAATACAGAAAACAAAGTTTGGCAGCACTCTAATAATGGGTCTTAAGTATAAACATAGATTATAAGAGCACACAATTGTTTACCCTATACATGGAGGACCAGAGCTTTGATCGTCACACCTTCCGCTGCCTTTGAACTTATAAAACCTTCTGTTAAACGAAAAGAAAAAAAGAGGAAAAAAACAAAATATGGATCAAGTCACTCATATAATATAGTTGTCCAGTATTACCTCTGCCCTCCTCACCTAAAACCCCCCAAAAATAAAAATAAAACCAATAAATAAATCGAAATAATCTGTCGTTCATATCAATATAACAAGAGTTTATCAAGATGAATAGTCATGAAACAAACTCCAAATGGTGGCTAATGTTAGAAGGCAATGAAAGAAACCTAATAATTGTCGAAGAAATAAACGAAGCACAACATTACATATACTTTATGTTGGTGTGAGTCATGTAGGGTTTTATATATGCCTTGATAGGGAATGTTGTCATAAGTAGTTTCCTAATAGGACTTTGTGTACTTTGTATATACTCCGTTTATAGAGGACATGAAAATATATCAGAAATTCCCAAAAACCTTGTTCTATTTGACTTGTTATCAGAGCCAATCAAGATCCATTCATACTTGGTTGGTTTTGTTCAGATGAAAATATATCAGAAATTCCCAAATACCTTGTTTCTGTTTGACTTGAAATCAGAGCGAATCAAGATCCATTCAGACCTGGATGGTTTTGTTCGGCTACAAATTTGGTTCTTTTGGTCATTAAAAAACTTTTGTTCTTTTACGATCATTGAGTTTGGCGTTTTCGGTTGTGAAGATAGATTTGGGTTTTCAAAATCTTGTCTAATTGGTTTCGGGATTGAGTAGGCCTTGTTTGATTGGATTTGGTGTTTTGTTTGACTATTGAAGTGGTGGTTGAGTAACGTCCAGAAGAAACATGGACAAATTCTTTGAAGGTTTGTTGATTGGTGATTCGAACAATATGAAAAAAAAAATTGTGTTGCTCGGTTCGTCTGAGTTTGCATACTGCTAGCAACACATCTGCTAATTCCCAAATATACCACCTTATTCAATTTGCTCCTTGAAGAATCATAGTCTTCCAAATTATAGTGGTAAGCGCCCTTAGATCCTTACTGGAACTTTACGAAATAAGCAAAGATAAAAACTGATGAACATAAAAAGCTTACGTCCACTTAGTGATCTCTCTTGAGAGATTCACCAGATCACTATGAAAGAATTTAGGTGTTAACAAGAACTTATTGCATAACCCTCAAACTCTTTCCCCTGTCTAGGTCTTATCTCTCTATCACTTCTAGGTTTTCTGTCTGGCACTTGGAGAATTCCCTGTAGCTCCTATTTATAGAGAATAGGGCCTGCTGATACAACTTGGTTTAGGACTTCTAAACCAAAGGAGCTGCTGAAACAACTAGTTTTAGGTCTTCTAAACCTAATAGACTTAAATCCTACTAGAACCTTGAAAATAACAGCTCTCCTAGACCTTATAGAAAAGCTACAGCGCTCTCTTTTCCATTCTAGACTTGAATTTGTCTACTGAATCCTAACTTTCATACTGTATCAACGAGCCAAAACACAACAATCTCCACCTTGGTGAGTTGATACCAAATTATTGCTACTCCTTTCAGGATATCTTGATTCTTCTTGAAGTAATCATGAACAGAACCTCCAAGAACCTTCACCTTGACAAGACTCTTCATGCCTTAACACACTCGAGGTGCTCCACCACAACTCAGCAAGATGTGACACTGGGCAAGTCCAAGCAATGCTTGAACTTCTCTGCAGAAACCGGCAAGGTTAGACAATTTGGTGCATTGTCATTTGTGTGCTTTCTCCACAACGAAATTTCTAGCTTCTACCCAATCTCTTATCTTGTGATAGCAAATATCAATAAGCTTCGTTCTTGCATGAAACACTTGATTCTTTGCCAAGTGAATGACACTTTGACTGTCACACTTCACTATCACACCTTGGTCAATCGCAAACCGACTTACCAGACCATTCAACCAAATACCCTCTTTCACGGCTTTTGTTAATGTCATATACTATGCCTCCGTAGAAGATAGAGTTGTGACTGCTTGAAGAGTCGCCTTCCAACTCACAGGTCCTCCACATGTAAAAACATAACCTGTAGTGGACCTCCTTTTATCTAAATCTCCTGCAAAATCAGAATCCACAAAACCAGCCACGCATGCTTCTTGTTTTCTTTCAAACAAAATTCCAAGCTAATGAGTCCTCTTTGTCCTCTTCAAGCACCTTAAAATCCATTTCACTGCTTCCCAATGGCGCTTACTCGGATTTGACATATATGAGAGCTAAATCCTCCATATTTGGCGCTTACTCGGACTTAACACTCGATGCTTGTGCTAAATCTGGTCTTGTGCATATCATTGCATACATGAGACACCCTACAACACTTGCACATGGAGCATTCTTCATCGCATCAATCTCTTTTTGATTCAATGGCCTTTTTGTGCACTCGAAAGTGTGCAGCTAATGGGGTAGTAATGTACTTAGCTCCATCCATGTTGAAGCGCTCAAGTACCTTCATAATGTACCCTTCTTTTTCCTCCTTATTTCAATTCCAAGGATCTTTTGTGCAACTCCTAGATCCTTCATGTCGAATTCAGCTCCCAACTTCTTAAGTTCTTGAATTTTTGACATCTTCCTGCATGCGATTAGCATGTCATCTACATACAATAGTAGAATGAATTCCCTATCTTTGAATACATGGTAGACACAGCAGTCATATAGACAACAATCTAATTTATGTGTTGACGATTGGAGAGAAAATCTCGTCATAATCCACACCCTCTTTCTGTGAATACCCTTTTTCACCAAACGTGTTTTGTAAGTTATAGCATCATCCTAAACTCCTACTTGCAGCCAACAAGTTTTCTTTCCTTGGGTTTAGGAACCATCCCACACAGAATTCCTATGTAAAGATTCCATCTCTTCAGTCATAGCATCAATCCAACCTGCACTTTCCACGCTTTCTATAGCGTCTTGGTATGTTGTTGGATCTCCTTGACTTGTTTTCAGAGCACGACTCACATCTTATCATCTTCTGGTTGTGATTTAAATCCAAAAAGCTGAATTGGTTTTTGATTCCTTTTAGGTTTGTCAAGTGCTATGTTTCTCTTGAAATACATGGGTGCTTGTGGGTTTGCTCCACCTGAGCTGTAACTGGCTGTTGTTGATGCTCTGGTTCCTCAATAGCTACTTCATCATTCCCTTGCTCAATTTGCTCCACCCGACCTTCAGAATCTTCCACCGATGGTTTAGCTAATGAAATTCTAATTGGTTCTCCTTCATCAACAACCACATGCTCCTTGCAATTAGCTTCTTCATTCAACGACATGGTCTTCTCGTCAAAGACAACGTCTCTACTAATCACCCTCTTCTTGTTGACTATATCCCACAACTTATAACCTGTTGCTCCCTTTCGAAGCTGATGAACATGCATTCAAGAGACTTACGTTCCAGCTTGTTTCCTTCGTCTTTGGGAATATGTGAATAAACACTGCAGCCAAACACCTTTAAGTTGGAATAATCAACCAGTTTTCCAGACCAAACCTCCTCTGCACACTTGAAATTTATAGCCTTAGAAGGTGAACAGTTAATCAAATAACATGCATAATTAGTCGCCTCTGTCCAAAACTCTTTAGCCAACTCTGCATGACACTTGAAATTTATAGCCCTAGAAGGTGTACAGTTAATCAAATAACATGCATGATTAGCCACCTCTGCCCAAAACTCTTCAGCCAACCCTGCATGAAGACTCGTGAACCTTTCCCTCTCCATGAGAGTTCGGTTCATCCTCTGCAACACCATTTTGTTAGGGAGTCTTCTTAACAGTAAAATGCATTATGATGCCTTCATCCTTGCACGGCTGCAAGAAATTCTTCTTTATATTCACCTCCATTATCGCTCCTCGTACACTTGATTTTTCTACCCGTCCGATTTTCTACTTCAGCTTTTCACTCCTTGAACTTGGTGAAAACCCTGCCTTTAATCTTCATAAAGAAAATCCAAACCTTCCTTGAGAAGAGGATACAAAATATTTGGCTCCACCCTTAGATTTTGTGGCTGATGGTCCCAAGACATCAGTGTGAATATAGTCTAGCACTCCTTTTGGATTTGTTCTCGATGTTGCTCACATTGAATGACACCCTGGTCTTCTTCCCAAATGCACAATACTTGCAGAATTCAAGATCGCCGTTAACTACACCATCTAACTGGTTTCTCTTGTGTAATTCTTGCAATCCTCTGACTCATGTTCCCCAGTCTTTTATGCCATTGTCTCTTCCATACAAACTGCTGCTCCACCTTCTGCTTGTAGCACACCCTTCATATAGACAAGTTGTCCTTCCTACCTTCAGCATTCCATTTTGACCTTTATGCCAAAGACCAACCCTATCCAAAGTGCTTAGCGAAATCAAATTTCTACTCTATCCTGGGATGTCTAATGTTTCCCATCGTTCTAACATTGTCATCAGGCATTTTGATTACTGTTCTGATTCCCATAATTCCGCTTAGCGAATCATTCCCCATCAAAACTGATCTGGTATTCCTCTCCTTATATGTGGCAAACCAATCTTTGTGCACACATGAAACGTGCAGGCTGTATCCAAGGTCTTATCTTTAGGCGCGCCGAAGCTAATTGATACTGCGAGGAGTTCATCATCGTCGTTTCCAATCACGACATTGGTTGACGAGAGCTTTCTTCTGACATATGAGAGGAGTTCTCCATCATCGTCATTTCCAATCACGACATTGGCTGACGAGAGCTTTCTTCTGACATATGCGCCTTCTTCTCCATTGTTTGCAATTTCTTTTCCAGTGGTCGGGTGAACCATATATGATGCAACCGTCTTTCTTTTCTTTTACTTTTCCCTTGGATTTAGACCTACCCCTATCTTAAAATCCACCATTTCTATTCCTTGACCTCCCTCTCTCCTTGCCTCTAACAGAGTCCCCGTGCTTGAGAACTATCTTCTCTCTCCAGCTTGACGTATGATTCCAGGTTCTCGCACTTTAGAATGTTTATATAGTTTCCTTGAATATCATGGTGGTTTTGAAGTGCTTGAATGAAGATGGCAGCGACAGAAAGAGTTGTTCCTTCAAGAGTGATATAGTTTCCTCACTAGAGCAAAGCTCTGATACCAGCGCCCTTAGATCCTTACTCGAACTTTACGAAATAAGCAACTATAAAAACTGATGAACACATAACACAATGGAATTATAGTGGTTCAGCTAGAACTTTGAGCTTAGCTTACGTCTACTTAGTGATCTCTCTTGAGAGATTCACCAAATCACTATAAAAGAATTTTGGTTTACAAGAACTTATTGCATAACCCTCAAACTCTTTCCATGTCTTATCTCTCTATCACACTTAGCTCTCTCTAGGTTTTCTATCTCACACTTGGCTCATATTTATAGAGAATAGGGGATGCTGATACAACTTGGTTTAGGACTTCTAAACCTAATAGACACAAGTCTATTACAAATCCTAATAGAACCTTGAAAAAAATAACTCTCCTAGACCTTATAGAAAAGCTATGGCGTTGTCTCCTATCCGTTCTAGACTTGGATTTGTCTACTAGATCCTAACTTTCAGATTGCATCGACGAGCTAAAACACAACACAAATATATAGCCTTCCACATTAATCCAAGTCTTCGGCCGGTTCAATTCTCCAGAGTCCAAACCCTCTGTTCATATGGGTCTGAAGAAGAATAAGAAACTACCTTCAATTTTGTATTGTCAGGGTGGTTGACGAATGAGCAAGATGGTCAATTTGGCTCTCAATGACTGAGGATGGAGGAGCCACATTTATGACTCGTCACGGTTCTAATGGTAATGGTAAAATTGGTGTTGTTTTACAAGAAGAAACTACCTTCAATTTTGTAGTGTCTGGATGGTTGAAGAATGAGCAAGATGGTCAATTTAGCTCTCAATGACTGAGGATGGAGGAGCCACATTTATGACTCGTCACAGTTCAAATGGTAATGGTAAAATTGGTGATGTTATAAATGTTGATAAATGGATCATTGATTTTGGTGCATCTTACTCCATCAATTAAGCATGTCTCTAATGTCAATGGTGAGTCGTTTCCAGTTTTAGGAATTGGATCTGTTCAGGCACCACCTATCATTCTTCATAATGTCCTCTATGTACCTTCTTTGTCTCAATATCTCTTGTCTCGGAAGAACAAGAATACCTTCAATTTTGTATTGCCTGGGTGGTTCGTTTTGTTTTAGGAGTGGGCATGGGACAGGATTGAGGTCATCCCACGTCCCGTCACGGTTGTTACGCATGGGACGGGATCGGGACGGGCCTTACATTTTTTAGATTTGATCATGCCAGGCCTAATCACGGATGGGATCGGGACGGGCCCAATCCCGGCCATCATGCATCAATTTCTCTTTTTTTTTTTTTTTTTTTTCTGAAAATCATAGTTTCATTTGCAATGTTATCTAGGTGTCTTCATAAGATTTGTAGAACACATCTTAAGATTCATTCCAAAATTTGAATCACTTGAAAACGAATTTTCTAGATTAAGTTATGATTTTTCAAAGTTTAGGGTATGCATCAGTAAATTCTGGGATTCTGAACCAGTTGGCTTCTTTTAAAATACTGTATAAATTGGTTGGTTATTTAAGATTTGTGTCTTCATAAAAGTTACAGAGAACATCCTAAAGATTAATTGAGAGTTGAAATCCCTCAAAAATAAGGTTTCTAAAATTAGTAATGAATTTTGAAAGTTAGACGAGAAGAGTCTAATCCTAACCATCTTGCATTAGTTTCGTTTTCTCTTGAAATCATACAGTTTAATTTGAAGTTTCATGTAGGTATCTTCATATGATTTATAGTAGACATTTTAAGGTTCATTTCAGAATTTGAATCACTTGAAAATGAATTTTCTAGATTAAGTTATGATTTTTTAAACGTTAGGGTCTTCATATGATTTAACCCATATCAATTCTGAGATTTTGTACTAGTTGACTTATTTTTAAAAATTATACAAATTGGTTTGTTATATGAGTTTAGTGTCTTCATGAAAGTTATAGAGGACATCTTAAAGATCAGTTGAGAGTTGAAATCTTTCGAAGATAAGGTTTCTATAATTAGTTATAAATTTTTTTAAGTTAGACAGGACGGGCCTGATGGGACTCAAAATTTCAGTCCCGCGTCCCGTCCCGTTGTTTCTCTAACGGGATAGGACGAGTATTTTTAGTTTCAAATCCCGTCAGGATCAGGACGGGACCGGGATTTATGCCCACCCCTATTTTGTTTTGTATTTGTTTAGGTGGTTGAAGAATGAACAAGATGGTCGATTTGGCTCTCAATGACTGAGGATGGAGAAGCCACATTTATGACTCGTCACAGTTCTAATGGTAATGGTAAAATTGGCGTTATTTTACATGTTTTTGACTTTACTGGAAGTGATAAATGGATCATTGATTCTAGCGCATCTGACCATATGACCTACGATGAATCTTTATGTCACACTGCCTCTCTGTCAATTAAACACGTCTAATGCCAATGGTGAGTCGTTTCCAATTTTAGGAATTGGGTCGGTTTATGCACCTTCCATCGTTCTTCATAATGTCTTTTATGTACCTTCTTTGTCTCACCATCTCTTGTATGTGTCTCAGCTAAACTCACAAAACAAGTGTTAAGTTACTTTCTATCCTATGTATGTTGTTTTTCAAGATTTGTGCACTCGGACGATAATTGAAAAGGAAGACCTGAGAGAGACTGTTTCACTTGGATTGCATAAAGTGTTACGATACTTTCTTCCTATGTATGTTGTTTTTCAGGATTTGTGCACTCGAGCGATAATTGGAAAGAGACCTAAGAGGGAGACTGTTTCACTTGGATTGCATGTACGGGGGACGAACACAAGCACCACAAGGTTCAGTTTCCTTGACAGTTTAATGAAGTTTGGTTGTGCCACCACCGCTTCATCCATCATTTGGTGTCGTGAAGAAGTCCATGTCATCTCTGTTTTATGGGATAAATGATTCTAGCCTACATTGTAAACTTGTGCCCTAGCTAAGAGTCATCGATCTAGCTATCATTTGAGTTCTCATTCAAGTTCACGACCTTCTGAGTTTATTCACTCAAAAATTCTACCCTTGAATTACTTTGTTCTGTTCATTGATGATTTCACCAAATTAACTTGGGTTGTTTTTTAAGAAAAAAGATGTAGTCTTGCCTTCACAGCTTTCCATAGTCTTGTTCTGGAGGGGAATTTATCAACCATTCTTTCGTGATTATTTCCAAACCCATGAGATTATTCATCAAACCACTTGTCCACAAACACATGTTAGACATGGGTCGTGCCCTCCCTCTTAGTGTTAATATGCCCAAGTATCTTTGGGGGGAGGCCGAGTTGTGTGCCTCTCGTCTCATTAGTCGTCTCTTATCATCCTCTCTTCAAGGTTGTATTCCACTTCAGGTATTATCTACTTATGTTTTCATTCCATCTCTCAATACACTTCCTGCTCGTGCCTTTAGTTGTGTAGCATATGCTTATATTTATAAGAACCAACGATCCACGTTAGATGCTAAAGCTCTCAAATGTGTCTTTGTCGTGTATGGAACTCATTAGAAAGTGTACAAGTGTTATCATCCTCCCTCCCAATGGTTTTATGTTACCATGGATGTTACTTTCTATGAGGATACATGCTATTTTTTGTCTTCTGCAACCCCTCATCAGGGGGAGAAGAGTGTTTACTTTGAGGATCAGTGCAATGTAGTGACTTAAACAAGTCTTGAAATAGCCTTCTGCGACCCCTTGTCAGGAGGAGAAGTGTTTACTTTGAGGATCAGTGCAATGTAGTGACCGAAACAAGTCTTGAAATTGGTCATCCATCCTAGGGCCATTATTTTGAACCACTACAGCAGTCAATTCCAGAATCTCTTTGACCGAAACAAGTCTTGAAATTGGTCATTCATCCTATTAGACAGTATTGATCAATTACGATCCCGTAAATTGAGTTTTGATTGTGGGTCCAGGTATCTATCAAATAATTAAGTAATTACTGAAAAATTAGGCATAGATTTTGTAATTAAATATTTCTTCTTAGTGATTAGGCATTGACAACCTAACAATACAAATTCCTCCAAGAAAAAGATCAGAGATTTTTTTTTCTTAGTTCCTAATAGCACCTAAAAATGCCAAATATCTCCTCTCCTCTCCTCTCCTCATGGTGTATAGACAAAGGACCTGAACTGCATTTGCCTTTGATATACACTATCCTGATACCATAACCAGTTCTCTTTCCATAAAAAAGTACCACTAACCTGTGCACTTTTGATTTCTTTACACGTGCAGTGATTGGATGATATACCTCTGATTTGACAGGATCAAGTGCTGGCTGTGATATTTCAAGTCCCTCATCCTGAATAATTGATATATATCTGCATGAAAGCAACATCTTTAAGATGCGATGCAATGCAATATGTATTTATACCAAGTCAGTGAAACATTAATTTTATGGTTTTATTCCTTAAGTAAAACCTTTAAAAAACAAAACAAAAAACTTTTTATTAATAAAATCACACACCCTACATACATATGTCAATGAGATTCGAACCCATGAGCTCAAAGTTGTTAATTAACACCTTAACCAACCAAGTCACAGCTCACCATCCTTAAGAAAAGCCTAGAACTTGATAAGACTATATATGTTTTCATTTTAATTAGGAGATCAAGGGTGATGCCCTCAAGTTGTGGTGCAACATGCATCTAAACAAGCCAATTGTGTAGCTCACACACTAGCTATCCATAGTTATGAGCTTTTTTGTTTTTATTTGAGGGGAAGGAGTCAAGCTCCAATCATATTAATAACGGCATCACTGCATCATAGCTAGCCATAGTTATGAGTTGATATCCCCGTTGAGTGGTTTAGTCATGCTCCATTAATCCTGGATGACCATTGATCAATAAAATGTCTCTTATTCTTAAAAACAACAACAAAAAACAGAGAAGGATGATGACGAAATTCAATTTATTTTCTGTAAATCTCAAGTTTAAAATTATTTATGCACGCGCGAACACTCCCTCTGAAGCATGAAAGCAGACAAAAATAATGTGGTATATAACAGTGATCTCGATAGGGATGCTAAGATCATTCTCAAAAGTGACCTGATATGCATACCGTTCTGGATCAAAATTCTCAACTCCAAGGTCCTCATCCCAGAGAAAAATATGTTTATATTCAGTCACTATATCTGGATGCAAGAAACGTTTTGCAAACCACCTACATCATCACACAGCATTGGTTTCATTAAAAAACAAAATAGATTGTTACCATGCAATAATTGCCAACTTATTGTTAGCTTGCTCCATATCTAAAGCAACTAAGTGAAAGAATTAATGTACCATTTTGTTTGGTTCATCACAGACACATGAATGGCGGTATCACTCCAATGTAAATCCCTCCACTTATCCACAGCACCATCATAATGGAAAAGCATTACCACAAAATCACTTGATAAAAACTACAAGCAAACAACAGATATTTAACACAGATGGAAACATAATTCTCAAGTAGAAGGTCATACACCAAGAAAGTCGAGGCAAATACCTTCCGAACAATTTTGTCCACTATTTCTTTCTGTTTTATTCCAACTGCAATGGCCAGCAAGCTCTTTGAAGGTGTTGAGTTTTTCTGTCACAAGAAATTACAATTCAGAGACAGTCAACCCAGCATTCATGATGCAAGAGAGCAATATAGAACTCTATATACATGCACAACATAATAGTCACTAAGAAATCTAAATGTGCTGTAGACTAAAAGATGTAAGCTTGCTTAATCATTATACAAGGTCTAAAAGACTTTGAGCCACATCAATTTAATATAGGTTCTGAATTTGCAGTTATAAGTAATTTCCATGTTCCACAAATTTGAGGCTAGAAAACGAATTGTGTTTCGTAATTTGCAATCAAGTCGATCCCCGAAGGAAAACAAATATAGCCCAAGTTGTAATCTGAGGCTACTAAATGAGAGATGACAACAACTTCACAACATGCATCTAAATATATTATACAGAAACAATCAGATAACATAAAATGCAACAATCCATTACATATGACAAGACCTTTAAATGACTGTTTTATATTTTGGCAATCTTTAAACTTATCTGTTTGGGGACACAGATGACCTGAATTACACTGTTAAAAAGTGGGCAGATTCAGATCAAATTGGAGAAATGACAAAAAAGGAAGAAAAAGAAGAAGTAGAAAACAAAAACAACAACACATAAAGTCCCATATTCAATCACCATTGTCAACTCCAGTTTTTTCGACAATATTTTAAAACACCACTTTCCAGGCCATGCAAGAATCCAGCATGTCAGCAACAAAATAATCATGAATAAAATTTTGTAGGATATCATCATTAGATAGCGGCGCGTAGATATTATCATTCAACACTTTAGCAACAAGATAAGCAGTAAGACAGGGCAATAGATTCTCGTACATCTTTCATCGAGGTGCCCCATAAAGGCCGGATTTCGAAGTCCGATGTTTTAGCAACAATTCCTTCCGGTAATGCCTCAGTCCCCGATGGCTGGCACCGTTTCTAACCAAAAAAGGGGGAGGAAATCAATAAACATACAAGTAATCTAAAAGTGTTTAGTAATATAACAGAAACGTAACTGTTCCGTAAGATGCTCACCTTGCAAGTATCAAGATTTGTTTTCTGCAGAGTGTAGGCAACCTTCCATCTAGTTAATTTCTGCATACAAAATATGTGGAACTGTAAGACAGTGAACTCTAGTTATTCAGATATTTATCAGCAGATAAATAATGTAATTTGGTTGCTTTCCCTTCTTTACTGTTTTAATAATATTGTAAATGAAGTACACATCTATGAATTATTCAGCAAGAGTTTAATTGATAGTAAAGCAATTGAGTAGATAATACTGAAATGGAAAGGCTTTCATACTTCGTTGTACTCCTTAGCAATGGACGCACCACCAATGAAATAAGCACCGGAAATCAATGAAACTACAATGAAGAGAGTGCAGTAGAATGATCTGTTCTTTGGATCTGACAGTACAGATACCTGACAAAAACACAAAAAGGTAAGAAGGCTTAGAAGTCGCGCATTTTATCCACATTTGATCTCATGAAGAGCATTCTATAGGACATATCTTCAGGACCACAAACCAATAGTCTGGACTATACTGGTGCAAGATTATTGAATCGTAAAGAAATTGTTGTTGATCACTAAACCTGTAATTTCCAGCATTTTATTTTTAGGTGAGAATCCAACTCTTGGCGTTTGAACCAAATAGCATTGACCAATAAAATTTGGTCAGCTGGGGAAAAAATTCCAAATGGTGAGTTTTTTCTCTTGGCACAAGATTTTCGCATATAGCAAACAAGCCTTCTCAATCAGCACACAGGGAAATAGTTGGATTGTAATGGTAGAGATTTTGAGTATATAAATAAAAGTATATGCACCTTAAACTATAATTACAGTATACAAATAAAAGTATGCAGTGCATATATTGACCCATGAGAACACAATTCTGTGTCCAATTTGGGGAACTCTCCAATTCCAACCCCTTTTGTTTCTTACAAAATCTGAGCTAGACTAAAAATATTGGATTCTCAACTTGGAGCGAATTGAGGGCATGGTGAACTAAACCCAGCAAATACAATACAAACATAAATTAGTCAAAACCCAAATGGAAAAAACTGTGTGTTGATATCAAGGGTAGGCAGAGTGCAGTTGAATCGAATGATTTAAGAAACATTTGCAGGCTCAAAAGTGTACAGAGAGAGAGGGACTTACAGGATTGATCATGGTAGCAACTTTGAGAAGCATATTGAGGAAGAAAGGACAAGTTTTTCCCCTTTGAATTTGAAAAGGAAAGGAGTTGAGTCTTTGAAACTACAAGTAAAGAAAGGAATGGCAGAAAGGTGAAGCAAGCAGGAGCACCCAGAAAGAAGAAAGAAGAAGAAAAGGACACTTTTTGCTTTTAGTCAAGCAACAGGTGTCACCAACGTGCAAAGGCAAACGGCGTCGTTCGTTTGAGACTAAGACACGTCATCAGAAACCGAACCCGTTGGGGATAATGTATGACGAACAAAACAGTGCCTCCTTTCTTTTTGTTTTTGATTTCTTTTCTTTTCTTGTTGTTTTAACATGGGTGGGACCCATCTCTATCTAGTTTCTGTTTGTTTTGAGAGACTATGACTTTTAAACCCGACCCGAAGCGCAAGCGGTGGCTGAGTTACCGGCGCCTATATATGGAGATGAACTGCGCCCACTATCTACCACGTACCTACTCCATTCCGCACGTGTGTTTCTCTTCCAAATTTTTCTGTTTTCAATTTCTTCTTTTTTTCTTTTTTTGGGTCTAAACCTTTTCTCTTCCTTTTGGCATAATAACACTATCCTTGTATCCAAAAAATAATAATAACACTATCCTTCCTTTGACATTGTTTCACCGTTCTAAAAAAACAAATTTTGTAGCTATTTTTGCACCCTTTGTTAATTGATGTTTGTTAAAGTATTACTTTTGTAAAGAACCTTGGTATTATTTAAGGATGTTCATGTACTCTAGGGTTGATAGACGTATTTTGTGTTATGTTATGTTATTAATGTATTTTCTACCATATTTAGCTGTGTTGTTCTCTTATTAATGTTAGTTCTAACATGTTTTGTGATTGTAAAGGTAAAAAAGCGGAAAATGAAGTTAAAACCGGCAAATTAAGAATGATAAGTCGTTTAGGAAACTTTCATGTTTTTAATTGGGAAAGTTGTCTATTTCATTTTAAGAAACTTTCTTATTTTGATTTACGAATTCATTGTGATGCCTCTTTAGTCTTTATAATGATTGGGTTGTGACCCGCTAGGTTAGGGTAGAGTATATGTCACATCCCGATCCTAGAATTATTTTACGGTTGGTTACTTCGGTCTTTTACCATTTAAAGTGACCGATTAACCGTACAGTGATTGTAAAGTTGACTTTTCGTTAAGTTGAGAATTTGGGAAAACTTCCTTCTTGAAAGTTTTAGAGGGCGTCGTTACGAGTTCGTGGACACGTAGCACGCTCAAATCGGAGTTCGTATGAGAAAGTTATGAACAAAAGTATAAAGTTACCGTGCGGTAAAACGGCTATATATAGGAGTTACCGGGGTGAAAAATCAGATTTTTCACCCGGCTCTCTCTCCTCTCCCCCGACGGGAAACGCTGCCGGATTTTGCGCACGCCACAGCGCCGCCGTCCGGTCACCAATCGCCGCCGCACCGGTCCCAAAAACTCGGCCTCCGAGTCTACTTCATTTCTAGGTAAGCTTTCCGACCTAACTCGCCGTAAATCGGGAGAAATTCCGACTTGTTCTTCATGTGTACAGTAGAATTTCGGGATCGAATTTCTCCCTCCCTAAATCACCATTTGATGAGTTCTTTATATGTTTAGGATGGGTTTTAGGAGTACTATAATCCCCTAGAATTTTGTAGCTTGATTCGAAGTGTGTAGGAAGAATTGAGGATTTGAAGTTTTGAAGTGTAAATTTTCGGGGTCTACTGTTCATAGAGTTTTTGATCTAGTTAGAGGCCGAATTGGCCTTCGAGTTGAACTAGAAAGTTGTCCCAAATGATGAGACGAAGCTACTGGTAAAATTTGGTTGCGATCCGAGGTCGCCGGAATTTCTGCCGGTGGCCGCCGTCGGCGGCGGAGCTAGCGGCGGTGCCGCCACTTTTTGGGCAGTTTTTCATGCCCATTAATTAGTACATATTGTGATGAGGCTATGTTTAAAATTTGGTAATTTTTGGAGGAGTTTTGGTTAGGTTTTGGAATGTTTCTAGTTTAGTATTATTGGCGGATAATTAAATATTATTCCGACCATCGATTATTGCCGGTTAAGGTTTAAGGAATTTTAAGGACTCCTAAGGTATTGGTGAAGTGGTTGAATGGGTGTCCATAGTAACTCCACAAATTATTATGGGTGAACCTAATGTCAAGTGAATTATTAGAGAAAGTCGGTGTTACGGTTGGGTAATCGGAAACGAATCTATTCGTTGAAAAGTTGTTAAAAAAGAAAGGAACTTGGTCAACACATGGTCAAATAGGATTTCCTGGTCAAACTAGGAAAAGACCAAGTCAACTGTAAAGACTAATATAATGGTTTGTTTGTACAGCCTCTGGTTGAACGTGAGACGGGCTCGACTACGCGATTAGTTCGAGGGTTTCTCTCGAGAAGCTTTCCGAGCAGGAAGAAGGTCGCGATGAGTACTGTGAGTGGACTTTTGTTTTAAATTAAATTGCATGCTATATACTTTAATTGGTTTCTCCTGCATATATGATTTCCTCCATTTATATGTTTTACGGTGATTTGGGAAAATGGGATTTACGGATTTTAAAGGCAAACAAACGGGGAAAGAGGTTCATACCCTTCCCGTGATTTTTAAAGGATTTTCCCGGGGTATGGTTTAATGATTATCACTATTTTGGGGATTATGGAGGGGGATGATTTTTAAAAGGAGAAACTTGGCTCACGGATTTAAAAGGGGTTTTCGATTTATTATTCCCACGAGGTTTTCCAGGTCTTACAGGTTTTAAAGGGATTTTTAAAAGGGAAAAGGATATAAGGATTGTATGCTAGCATGGACCCTCTCCAGATGGAGCGGGTACCCTCTCTGGATAGTAGCAGGTCGGGACCCTCTTCGGTAGTAGCTGTTCAATAGACCCTCCCGGATAGTAGCTGGTCAGGACCCTCTTCGGTTGTAGCTGGTCAATAGACCCTCCCGAATAGAGCAGGTCAGGACCCTCTCCGATGAGCTGGTCAATGGACCCTCTCGTGGTAGAGCGGGTCGGGATTTCTCGTGGATGAGGTTAACACCCCACATAATTGTTTATATTTGAGCCAAGACATTATTTATGTTTTACTTGCATGCGGTTTTCCTAGAAAAACTTAGAGGGAGAACATTAAAGGTCATAGAGCTTTATATTTTATTTTCGTCCACTCACTCTAACAGTTTTTAAATGTTTCTCCCCTGGGCCCTTCGTTTTCAAATGCCCAGTGGTGTAGGGTTCTCGAGCGGAGGTCGTGCGCGTACAAGAATCGAGGCATAGTCGATCAATCCGTTGCTGCTTGAAATTCTTTAGGGTAATCATCTTAGTAGACTGCTCTGACTAACCCAGTTTAGTTAAGTAAGTAGGTTAGGGAGCAGGATGCCTTCATGAGTTAGGGATTGTTGCTAGATACTCATGGAAGTGCTGAGTTGGTACGTAGGAAGGGTTGGCCATTTCAAGGGGGTTTCGGTAAGAAGTTCCCTTGAGGTGGTCCCCGCAGGATTTACTTCGGGTTAAAGGGATTTTACTCGGGGTGGGTCCTGACAGTTGGTATCAGAGCATTAGGTTATCGTTTCCTGTTACTACCTCATATACTTGGTATCACTTAGTGTCTATAGAGTGATGGTCCGACCGCGGCGGATCCATCGGCATTTTATGCTTTGGACGCTTAGTGTTTATTAAGGATATGAGTTAGTACTTCCTGGTTGATTTATGGACCGAGTGGTCCTATAAACATTTGAATCTTCGAGACTATGCCTCAGTACGCCGACCTCACAGAGAGCTCCTGTAAGGAACAAGGTAAGCTCGTTACGTATTTATTTTATGAGTTCCCCAAGGATTAATTGAGATTTGAGTTGGGGTTCGAGCTGGAAACTCACGTTGTTTAACGTTGAGCATTAGGTGTGAGTACTCGGTGGTGAAACAGTTAATTCACACCTGGAAGGCTATCATGATTGTTGACAGAGATGCTATAGAAACCTAAGGCAATGCCTGGATGTTCGTGTTATGCGACTCTTAGCAGTGAAGAGTCATACGAGTTAATGAAAGAGATTGCATCCTGCCATGGAAAAAGGAGCTGAAGTCGCCTAGCGCGATTATTCAGTGAGGATGAATATTTAGTTTTGACGATTGCCACGACTGTTGGGGTTCGTCATTAGTGTGGTTTCGGAGAAACCAACGGACATATGAAAGTGGATTAACTCAAGGAAATTGAGTGTAGTCATTTTGGGATCAATGGACTTGTTTCTGGTGACGAGTCCATGTTGTGACACTACTGGAAAATGTTAAGGAAGTAAAGGCTAGTTTGGTCACTTGATGCTTGATGAGACAGCCACTGAAACTAATGGTTTGGGTCACCTTGGTGCTGAAATTGTGGTCGTCAGCTACGACCAGATCCTCTTCGCTCCAGCCACCCATGATTGGGGTACTAGAAAGATTTGATTTGTTGGTGAGTCCAATCGTGATTTGAATTGTGGTGACAAGGGTCATTGGGCCATTTATCGTGGAGGCAGAAATTAAACCGTGTCACCAGATCTTGGGGCTCATGTCAACCATAAGGTGAGTTATCCCCTTGTGGTCAAAGTATTTTAATTAGTACTCCTGTGGAGGGGTCTTCAGGTTGGCTGTGTTAGAGTTCGATTTTTCAGATCGAGCGAGCGTTACTAGTTGTAATCAAAGGTAAATGGTTTCGGAATTTAAAGGAACTTGTTGGAAGTGGCAACAGGCCACCGGGTCATGGACCCAGAGTGCTTGGGGTACCGGAGATAGTGATACGAGCCTTGATGGACTTTGTATTATTATGGTGTAGGAACCAGTCGTTGTGCAAACGACACTATTTCGACGGCTGAAGATGTACATGGGTATACCCCACATGAGCACGTGTACCCTCCTGTGTAGGGAAGTGGTAAGGTGGAATTTGGGTAGCACATGCTGGCAAGGCGTAATTATTTTGTACAGTTGTGTGGTCAAAATGACACCAGGTAAGTGACTAAGGCTGATGATGACATCATTTTAAGAATGTGTCATGGGAGTTCCATTTATTGAGAACGGAGATTAAGGACGTTTCATTAGAAGTTTTGTGCAAAACGTCAATTAAATGGTCTAACCGTTTAAGTATATGTCGGAAGTGGGTCATTGATAGTCGCTCCGACTTTTATGATGGTTAGCGAGATTATTAAATGTCGTTAGTAGGTGGTCGGATGTTTTCTGAGATAAATGCACGGAAATGGTGAAGGGACAGCAGTGAGACAAGGTTTGCTGAATCATTGAATAGGAGTGAGAATGTTTGTAGATGGTCAAGCTTCAACCTGCAACCAAAGTCGTCCGTTATGACACTTGGTTTCCTCGAGGGCGATTAACTGAGCTTGATGACATGGGAATTTGTGCACTCACTGGCTGTGGTTTAATCAAGTATTGTAACCGAAGGTGTACTTAGTCGTGTTTGGAGTTCATAAGTTACACCCACTGCAGTGACAGGAAATATTCTCAATTAGATATGTGGAATGAGGATTTGATCTGGGAAATTCAATTATTGGTGTTAAATTAATGAATTCCTGAGAGGATTAGAGTATAGTTGGCGTTGCTATGGTCATTGGTCAATTGGGTAGTGACCCCACTTGTTAGGAATTATTGACATAGCGGCAGATCTTGGCGCCACAAGTGTAGAGTAGTAGCAAGGAAAGTCATTGGAGGTGACTCTCAAAATTGTCAACATTTCGGTGAGTGTGAAATGCGGTGGAACTAGGAAAGGTTTTCCCTGATGACTCGAAGGTGTTACGAGTCTAAGTGTGGTAATATTTGTTACTAGAGCAGTAAGGTATGTTGCTAAGTGGAGTGACATCTTATTAGAAATCGTGGAGTGTTAAAGCCACGTTCAGATTAAGTTATGATCTGATGGGATGTTAACGTGTGGCAGTGGTTATTGTAATCTAGGATCTGAAGTGGTATTGTGATTTCCTGTGCACGCAGTTATATTCCTCTTCAATTAGAATGGTAAGTGATTGGGAATCTTGAATCCTACCAAATAGAAGATGCGGTGGATGGTGTACCTGCAGAGCATGGGGGACAGTTTTGTTGGAAACTGTCTAGTTGTGCGAATTGACTTTGTGAAGTTTACGCGCCCAGTGCGGTGATGGCATTCGATGAATTGTGCCTTGATAACTGGATGCTCGGTGATCAATGTGGTTAAGTTCGGTGTGGAATTAATTTCCGGTGCTTTGATCAGGGGTTACCTTAGGTGTGCACCAGTGGCACTAAATTTTATGTAGATGTTCAATCTGGTTAAATGTCTAAAGTTGTCAGTTATTACCGGATGATGTGGTAATGGAGGCATCTGGGAATGAAATATCCTTGTTGAGCGGGTAAGCTCTGGGATTCTTTTAATGGTAAGTTAATCTTAGATTGTGATGCGGATATTGTTTAATAGACGCACAGTGTTGGTTGAAGTGCAAGTTCTGCACTATGCATCATTCCAAGTTAAGGAAAAAGATAGGGAGGTCGGTGACACCTCACCTATGAGTTGTACGGTAATGTATTACCAGTGGTAAAGTATGCTGTAACCCCACAAGGTGATGATCGAGTTGGCGACTCTAATGATCGGCTTGTTGGTAAAATCAAGATTTATCCGGTCAGAATAGTTTTGTAGGCAGTGTGAAGCCTGACAATTTGTCTTCATGCGAGGAGTAAGTATTGTTGGATCTCGATGTTTGAGCTTTTGGATCTCACTGATTTAAAGGCTATGGTTTTGGGTTTGACGCAAAAAGGTCATGGCAATTCATGTCCTGTGTGTGCAAGTGGTTTGAGTAAGAATAGATCAAGGGAAGACAATTACTCTACAACAGGACAACTTGGCAGGATAATTTATAGAAAGCGTAAACCAGATCAGGGAGTCTGATTCAATGAGGTGATGGTTTGTGTAACACAAGTCGTCATGGTTTTCTCATGGGCTTGTTGTCATGGGTGTTGACCCCACATTGTATATTGATATCGGAGGATTACAGATGGTGGATCAGTGATAGTCAGTGTCGTATTCCACCTCATAAATTAGATGGAGTACAGTAAGAATTCGGTGATTCAGTTAATCAATGATTCAAGAGAAAATCATTGTGACCCACGGTAAGACTTTAGATGTTTTAGTTTTGACCCGAGAAGAGTGGTCGGGTGTCAGAAAAAAGAGAAAGTATTGGAGGTTATCATCCACGTAGGAAGGAGTGCTACGTTGGCTAGATGTGACATGTGACAAAGTTACATGGGTTTAGTGAATATGTTGGGTATCCTTAGAGTTAATGGATGCCTAGTGTCACGTATGTCCTTGTTACGGGAATAAGTTTACTACCTTACATCCCATGTCATTAGACTTCTGGTTAGTATTAGAAATTGGCTTATAAGGAGGATCAGTAAGGATGTTGATCGTAAAGGGCAGGTGTTTGGGTTTTGACAATGCTATTCGTGAGGCGTCGCATAAAAGTTCTCAGAAAGAAGTTGATATTGGAGAACAATATTATTATTTTAAGTGGTACTATTTCCCACTGTGTTGGACTTTGAGTATAGAAATTTCGAGGACGAAATTTTTATAAGGTGGGGAGAATTGTCACATCCCGATCCTAGAATTATTTTACGGTTGGTTACTTTGGTCTTTTACCATTTAAAGTGACCGATTAACCGTACAGTGATTGTAAAGTTGACTTTTCGTTAAGTTGAGAATTTGGGAAAACTTCCTTCTTGAAAGTTGTAGAGGGCGTCGTTACGAGTTCGTGGACACGTAGCACGCTCAAATCGGAGTTCGTATGAGAAAGTTATGAACAAACGTATAAAGTTACTGTGCGGTAAAACGGCTATATATAGGAGTTACCGGGGTGAAAAATCAGATTTTTCACTCGGCTCTCTCTCCTCTCCCCCGACGGGTAACGCAGCCGGATTTTGCGCGCGCCACAGCGCCGCCGTCCGGTCACCAATCGCCGCCGCACCGGTCCCAAAAACTCGGCCTCCGAGTCTACTTCATTTCTAGGTAAGCTTTCCGACCTAACTCGCCGTTAATCGGGAGAAATTCTGACTTGTTCTTCATGTGTACAGTAGAATTTCGGGATCAAATTTCTCCCTCCCTAGATCACCATTTGATGAGTTCTTTATATGTTTAGGATGGGTTTTAGGAGTACTATAATCCCCTAGAATTTTGTAGCTTGATTCGAAGTGTGTAGGAAGAATTGAGGATTTGAAGTTTTGAAGTGTAAATTTTCGGGGTCTAATGTTCATAGAGTTTTTGATCTAGTTAGAGGCCGAATTGGCCTTCGAGTTGAACTAGAAAGTTGTCCCAAATGATGAGATGAAGCTACTGGTAAAATTTGGTTGCGATCCGAGGTCGCCAGAATTTTGGCCGGAATTTCTGCCGTCGGCGGCGGAGCTAGCGGCGGCGCCGCCACTTTTTGGGCAGTTTTTCATGCCCATTAATTAGTACATATTGTGAGGAGGCTATGGTTAAAATTTGGTAATTTTTGGAGGAGTTTTGGTTAGGTTTTGGAATGTTTCTAGTTTAGTATTATTGGCGGATAATTAAATATTATTCCGACCATCGATTATTGCCGGTTAAGGTTTAAGGATTATTTTAAGGACTCCTAAGGTATTGGTGAAGTGGTTGAATGGGTGTCCATAGTAATTCCACAAATTATTATGGGTGAACCTAATGTCAAGTGAATTATTAGAGAAAGTCGGTGTTACAGTTGGGTAATCGGAAACGAATCTATTCGTTGAAAAGTTGTTAAAAAAGAAAGGAACTTGGTCAACACATGGTCAAATATGATTTCCTGGTCAAACTAGGAAAAGACCAAGTCAACTGTAAAGACTAATATAATGGTTTGTTTGTACAGCCTCTGGTTGAACGTGAGTCGGGCTCGACTACGCGATTAGTTCGAGAGTTTCGCTCGAGAAGCTTTCCGAGCAGGAAGAAGGTCGCGATGAGTACTGTGAGTGGACTTTTGTTTTAAATTAAATTGCATGCTATATACTTTAATTGGTTTCTCCTGCATATATGATTTCCTCCATTTATATGTTTTACGGTGATTTGGGAAAATGAGATTTACGGATTTTAAAGGCAAACAAACCGGGAAAGAGGTTCATACCCTTCCCGTGATTTTTAAAGGATTTTCCCAGGGTATGGTTTAATGATTATCACCGTTTTGGGGATTATGGAGGGGGATGATTTTTAAAAGGAGAAACTTGGCTCACGGATTTAAAAGGGGTTTTCGATTTATTATTCCCACGAGGTTTTACAGGTTTTACAGGTCTTACAGGTTTTAAAGGGATTTTTAAAAGGGAAAAGGATATAAGGATTGTATGCTAGCATGGACCCTCTCCAGATGGAGCGGGTACCCTCTCTGGATAGTAGCAGGTCGGGACCCTCTTCGGTAGTAGCTGTTCAATAGACCCTCCCGGATAGTAGCTGGTCAGGACCCTCTTCGGTTGTAGCTGGTCAATAGACCCTCCCGAATAGAGCAGGTCAGGACCCTCCCCGATGAGCTGGTCAATGGACCCTCTCGTGGTAGAGCGGGTCGGGATTTCTCGTGGATGAGGTTAACACCCCACATAATTGTTTATATTTGAGCCAAGACATTATTTATGTTTTACTTGCATGCGGTTTTCCTAGAAAAACTTAGAGGGAGAACATTAATGGTCATAGAGCTTTATATTTTATTTTCGTCCACTCACTCTAACAGTTTTTAAATGTTTCTCCCCTGGGCCCTTCGTTTTCAAATGCCCAGTGGTGCAGGGTTCTCGAGCGGAGGTCGTGCGCGTACAAGAATCGAGGCATAGTCGATCAATCCGTTGCTGCTTGAAATTCTTTAGGGTAATCATCTTAGTAGACTGCTCTGACTAACCCAGTTTAGTTAAGTAAGTAGGTTAGGGAGCAGGATGCCTTCATGAGTTAGGGATTGTTACTAGATACTCATGGAAGTGCTGAGTTGGTACGTAGGAAGGGTTGGCCATTTCAAGGGGGTTTCAGTAAGAAGTTCCCTTGAGGTGGTTCCCGCAGGATTTACTTCGGATTAAAGGGATTTTACTCGGGGTGGGTCCTGGTCAAACTAGGAAAAGACCAAGTCAACTATAGAAAGACTAATTTATTGGTTTATTTGTACAGTCTCTGGTTGGACGTGAGACGGGCTCGACTGCGTAGTTAGTTCGAGGGTTTCGCTCGAGGAGCTTTCCGAGCAGGAAGAAGGTCACAATGAGTACTGTGAGTGGACCTTTGTTTTAAATTAAATTGCATGCCATATACTTTAATTGATTTCTCCTGCATATATGAGATTTCCTCCATTTAATGTTTTACGGTGATTTTGGGAAAATGAGGATTTACCATTTTAAAGATAAACGAGCCGGGAAAGAGGTTCCTACCTTTCCCGGGGTTTTAAAGGATTTTCTCGGATTATGGTTTAATGGTTTTCACCGTTTTGGGATTATGGAGTGGGATGTTTTAAAAAGGAGAAAATTGGCTCTTGGATTTAAAGGGGTTTTAAAGTAAAGGCAGAGAACCGGTTTTTGGTTCCTGGAAAGGTTTTTAATCCAATGTATTTGGGGTGAAGTCAGGGAGATTTGACTTGGTTTTCGATTTATTATTCCCACGAGGTTTTACAAGGTTTTACAGGTTTTAAAAAGGGTTTAAAGGATAAGGATATATATTGCATGCTAGCATGGTCCCTCTCCAGATAGAGTGGGTACCATCTCTGGATAGTAGCAGGTCGGGGACCCTCTTCGGTAGTAGCTGGTCAATAGACCCTCCCGGATAGTAGCAGGTCGGGACCCTCTTCGGTAGTAGCTGGTCAATAGACCCTCCCGAATAGAGCAGGTCATGAGACCCTCTCCGATGAGCTGGTCAATAGACCCTCTCGTGTAGAGCAGGTCAGATTTCTCGTTGATGAGGTTAACGCCCCACATAATTGTTTATATTTGAGCCAAGACACTGTTTATGTTTTACTTGCATGCGGATTTTCTTAGAAAAACTTAGAGGGAGAACATTAAAGGAATTAGAGCTTTTATATTTTATTTTTGTCCACTCACCTTGACAGTTTTCAATGTTTCTCCCCTGGGCTCTTCGTTTTCAAATGCCCAGTGGTGCAGGGTTCTCGAGCGGAGGTCGTGCGCGTACAAGAGTCGAGGCATAGTCGATCAATCCGTTGCCGTTTGAAATTCTTTAGGGTAATCATCTTTGTAGACTGCTCTGACTAATCCAGTTTAGCTAGTTGGGTAAGTTAGGGAGCAGGATGCCTTCATGAGTTAGAGTTTGTTTTTAAATACTCATGGATGAGCGGAGTTGGTATAGGAAGGGTTGTCCATTTCAAGGGGATTTCGGTAAGAAGTTTCCTTGAGGTGGTCCTCGCAGGATTTACTTCGGGTTAAAGGGGTTTAACTCGGGGTGGGTCCTGACAAGTAGTGATACAAGAGTGAATATACAATTAGGGATGATGAAGTTCGGAATTAGTTTCTAAATTGTGTGTAATTGGTCAGGTACTTTGAGTGTGAGATTTTTGAGTAGCCTCATAGTACAACGTATGCTAGGCATCTAGAAGAAACCGAGAATGCCTATGTTTGAAGATGGAAATATTAGGATTGGTTATTAAGTACTTAGTTTCAACAAGTTAATGCCCTACATCAAATAGTCATTGAACCCTAGTTTTTCTAAATGATCGGTTTGAGATCCAAATGCGGAAATCGGGATAACCTCCAGCTGTGAGATCTATTCTGGTTTCGTTTAGACCTGATGAAATTGGTTTGGAAATAAGGGTTATCCTTTCTCAAGGGGGATTTCGAGTAAATCTATCTTGAGATGGGTCCCACACGTCCTAACCCTGGTTTAGGAAGGTAAACTTGGATCGGGACGTGACAACTGGTATTAGAGCTTAGGTTCAAATCTCGGACCTAAGGTTTGGGTGATTAGAATCCTTGGAAATATTTAAAGGTATTAATTACTTTCCAAGTGGAACAAGTCACTATACTTGTTAGTGTGTGTGGTGGCCAGGGGTTGCCACCTGTGGTTGCAGTTAGTATGGTTAAACGTAACGTTAGGGTTTACAACATCAATTGTATTTATGTCAGGACCCACCCCGAGTTAAATCCCTTTAACCCGAAGTAAATCCTGCGGGGACCACCTCAAGGAAATTTCTTATCGAAACCCCCTTGAAAGGGACAACCCTTCCTATATACCAACTCCGCTCATCCATGAGTATTTAAAAACAAACCCTAACTCATGGAGGCCTCCTGCTCCCTAACCTACTTAACTAGCTAAACTGGGTTAGTCAGAGTAGTCTACGCAGAAGTTACCCTAAAGGATTTGTGAGCAGCAACGGATTGACCGACTATGCCTCGACTTCTGTACGGACGCGACCTCCGCTCAAGAACCCTGCACCACTGGGCATTTGAAAACGAAGGGCCCAGGGGAGAAACATTGAAAACTGTTAGAGTGAGTGGACGAAAATCAAATGAAAATAACTCTACTTTCCTTTAATGCTCTCCCTTAGAGTTTTCTACGAAAAACCTTATGCACGCACCTCATAGACAATGAATAAATAAATCAATAAAACTCTCTTGGCTCAAACATACATATAAGTGTGGGGTATTAACCTCATCCACGAGAAAACCGACCTGCTCTACCACGAGAGGGTCTATTGACCGGCTCATCGGAGAGGGTCCCATGACCTACTCTATTCGGGAGGGTCTATTGACCAGCTACTACCGAAGAGGGTCCCGACCTGCTACCATCCGGGAGGGTCTAATGACCAGCTACCATCGGAGAGGGTCTCGACCTGCTACTATCCAGAGATGGTACCTGCTCCATCTGGAGAGGGTCCATGCTACCATGCAATATATATAATCAAATCCTTTAACACCTCGTGGGAAATATAATCAGAAAACCAAGTCAAAATCACTCTGACTTTACCCTAAAAACATTGGATTTAAAAACCTTTCCAGGAACCCAAAACCGGTTCTCTGCCTTTACTTTAAAACCCTTTTAAATCCAAGAGCCAAGTTTCTCCTTTTAAAACAGCCCTCTCCAAAATCCCAAAACGGTGATAATCATTTAAATCATATCCCGAGAAAATCCATTAAAATCACGGGAAAGGTATGAACCTCTTTCCCGGCTCATTTCTCTTTAAAAACATTAAATCTCATTTTCCCAAATCACCGTAAAACATAAATGGAGGAAATCACATATGCAGGAGAAACTAATAAAAGTCTATGGGCATGCAATTTAATTTAAAAGCAAAGGTCCACTCACAGTACTCATTGCGACCTTCCTGCTCGGAAAGCTCCTCGAGCGAAACCCTCGAACTAACCGCGTAGTCGAGCCCGACTCACGTTCAACTAGAGACTGTACAAACAAATCATCATATTAGTCATTCCACAGTTGACTTGGTCTTTTCCTAGTTTGACCAGGAAATCCTATTTGACCACGTGTTGACCAAGTTCCTTTTTATGGCACTTTAACCTTTTAACTTTCTTTCCCGGTTATCGACTCTTAACTCAATTCACCGGAAGTCCGACTCAGCTTCCGAACTTTCCTTTATCACTTTACTTGACGTTAGGATGTCACGTTAATCAATATAATTAATCTTGAGTCGATTTACCGATTTACGTGAAATACCAACTTTACTTAACATGGTCAACTTGACATTTTCTCAGATATTCCAGTTATCAATTTCCGATAACAATTTAACACTTTACCCATTTAACCAAAAAGTGTCACCTTCAATGAACTTCAATTCTTTAACCATTTTTTCTGAAAATGTAACTTTCCCAAAATGGAAACTTTCCCTTAATGGAAACTTTCCCAAAATGAAAAGTTTCCTAACATGACAAGTGTTCTTTAGCATGGGACGTTTCCCAAAATGGAAACTTCCTAATTACGTCCAATTTCTCCCTAATTACTCAAATTAGGAATTATCAGTACTTTTGACTGAAAGCTTAACAGGATTCGAATTCTACCTCTTCGGCATTCTGCCGGTCTACTGCATCACCGGAATCTTCGACGGATTCCGGTAACTTGCCGGAATTTCGCCATAACCTCCCCGTTCCCTTCATCTCCAAGTTATCGACAACACAACAAAAACAACACAATTTCAGCAAGTCAATATCACTTCAGCAACGATACCAACAACAATCCCAAATAACAACACAACGATAAAATCACAACACTGTGCTCACCTATGTTTCCAAATCCGGTATCTCTTCCACCGGATTCCTTTCCAAACAGACCCACTGTCTCGGCCTGCCCACCACAATTCATCTCCCGGACTCCCCAGCAGCTCCTCCACGTCTGGCCCTAGCTGCTGCCCAAAACTTCGAGCAGCCTAGGAATCATTGCTGCAGCAGTGTCCACACACGCTGTCGCTACTCCAAACTCTACCATCATGCTACAGGCTCCAGCAGAAACTCGGTGAGGCTCCCTAGGACACGGCGGAGACGTCAAGGACTGTAAATGCTCAACCGCCGGAAGTCCACCCAAGAACCCAGAAAAACCCGAAGAAAGATTTTGAGATTGGGGTCTCAAATCGAACATACCAGGAAGTGAAATTGAAGATGAAAGAGAGAAAAGAAGAACCCCACCTCATCTCGGTCGAATTGTGGCCTGAAACGCCGAGTTTCGTCGGAGCACCGCCGCCCTTCTTCTTGAACGATCTCCCTCCACAGTTGGCGCATAAATGTTTTGAGGTATGGGCTTTGTAGAGAATGATGAGAGGAAGATCATGGTGGTGGCGCGCCAAAGTGAGGTGGACGGACGCGCCGGCAGTGTCGGTCCTTTCAATAATGATTATGTTCATTAACTTTGACAGTAAGTAGGCAGTGGAGGTGGAGGTGGAGGTTGATCGAAGAGAGGAAGAAAGGTACCAAGTTACTGAGGTCAAGGAGGACGACGAGACGAGGAAAGATCTGAGAAGGAGGTCGAGGACTTGAGGGTTGAGGAGGTGGGTGGATGAGGCGAGGAACGGTCCGAGGAGGAGGTTTGGGTTGCTCGCGTCCCCTTCTTCCCTGGTGTTTGGCGCGGCAGCGTCTTCTCCTCCCTAGCAGAGTAGCAGAGACAGAGTGAGTGAGACTGAGAGAAAGGCCGAGAGAGAACAAATGAACAATAGTGAGGTTAGGTTAGTTTTGTATAAGTATAAGTATAATTAATTGTTGGTGTATAAGTATAAGTGAATAACTGTATATAGGTGTATGTAACAAAAATTTAGGACCCGATGTATCAAATCTAGGACCCGAGACCGGCCCGTGATTATATGGGTCTGGCCCGACTCGAAAGTACAAATTTAAAACCTGTATTTAGACCCTGCCCGCTCAGGCACGCCGGTCCGGTTCGGGCTTTTTTGTGTCGATGGGCTTTTTTCCCAACCCCTTTATATACGAGGAAATGTGCCCCCTTCAAATTAGGGTCATATCAAATTAATAATTGGAATCTAATTTGTTTTTGAACATACAAGTTGATCATCTTAATCGAACTCTATAAACTATAAAGCAATCCAATTGATTAGGGTTTGAGAAAACACTATTATATGAACGGAGAAGATTAATTATGAACATGAGTATACCCCTTCGTATAGGAATTAGAAAATTGAATTCTATGTCTAATTATGGGCGTCTAATCTTTGCTTTCAGAAATATATGCCGTGGAAGCAACCAATCACTATGATTCTTATGAACTACAATCGTATACATCTTCCCTTCTCTTATGAAGAATATGGTCTTGAGTTGGGTGTTTTCAATTCTGGTTTTTCTTTTTTTGATAAGATCTGGATTTATAATTTGATATGACCTCAAATTTAGTGTTTTATTTGAAGATAATCTGGATTTAACATTTCTGGTTGAGATGGATGTTCTTCGATATGTAGTTCAATTCATGTAAAAGAATTTATAAATATGATTTTCTTTATAAAAGATTGGTTAATTAAATGAATATATTTACATTTTTGAATGGAAAATAACAATATTGTCATGTCACTTGCCAAATCATATTCACAATCAATAACCATGTGATCAACTAAGATCCATTTATGTGTCACTTTTAAAAAATTGTGTCCCTTGAACCGGACCCATTTATAAATAAATATATACATATAGATAATATGGGAGTGGATCTATTAAGGATCTTCTTGTTGAAGACTAGTTCAAAACTTTCTCTGTAACACCCCGTACCTAAAAGTTACATTTTCACAAAGGTTTACGAGTTACCGAGGACTTTTAATTGCGATCGGTAATTTGATAAGTTATCGCTCGAGTTAGTTTTCGAGTTTTTTAAAGTTCTCCAAATACCTGATTTAATGACTCGATGTCATAGTACGTGTCGACACGAGTCTCCCGGTATTTTCGGATTATTTTTCGGAGCTTCGGTTTATTTTTTACGAATTTTCGAAGTTTCCGGTAACTTTTAATTATCAATCCGGTAAAAAGAGTTTTACCTTTTACCTTTTACTTTTCATCTTCTTTGAATCTGGGTCGTTGGACCGATTCCAGAATGAATCTGGACCGTCCAATTCCCTATAAATAGGGAGAGAGTTTTGACTCGGTCAAAACTCTCCTCCCCCGGTCAACTCTCTCCCTCTCGATTTCTCTCAGCTCTCCCTGCCACAGTTCTCTCCGGTGAGTTCTCGGTCGCTCTGCCGCCCCACACCGACGCACCACCTTCAAAATACTCTTCTCACTCTCCTCTTCAAACCCCCTTACCAATTCATTTCGGTATCCATTGTGGAAGGAGATTGGCCGAGTGGAGACGCGACTGTGCTCACCGAATTTTGGCGAGCTCAGGCGACGGCGAGGGCAGCAAGAGGTAGGGTTCTTCTTCCTCCTCCCTCTTCCTTTTCCATGTCTTTTAGCGTTCGATTTAAGCCAGAACGAGTTTCTGCTTTTTTCTGTGTTCGATGGCGAGTCACCGGCGAAGAGGTGTTGGTCCTCTGGTGAGCTATTTGTGCCTTGGGGGTGTTGCAACGCATGTTTGGGCCTACTGGAGTAGCATAATCGTTTGTTAGGACGACGGGGGGATTGCTGGTGAGGTGGTGGGAGGAGTACAGTGAGCTGCAGTTAGACTTGCAGCCGAGGAGAAGCTTCTGGGCTCGGGTCAATGAAGATCCGAGGATGGAGTCCGGCTGTCACATCCCGGTTCTAGAATCAATTTACGGTCGGTTACTACCCAAGTTACTTTGATCTTTAACCATTTCGTAGTAACCTTTTTACCGTGAGAGGTCAAAAAGTTGACTTTTCGTTAAGTCAGGAATTTGGGAAAACTTTCTTCATGAAAGTTGTAGAGGGCGTCGTTACGAGTTCGTGGACATGTAACACGCTTAAATCGGAGTTCGTATGAAGAACTTATGGTCAAAAAATAAAAGTTACTATTTGATGAAAAGTCTATATATAGTGGTTTACTGGGTGAAACGGTGAAAAGTCAAAAGTTATTGTTCATCGTCGAAAAATTTCCCGAAACCCGACTTTTTTTTTCGCCGGATTTCTCCTTCGTCCGGCAGAGTTAGGGCGCTTGCTAGGTATCAAATTGAAGCCTGCTGTGCCACCTTGAAGTTGGGGTGGTCACCGGAGCCAACTCGCCGCCGTTAGGGAGAAATTACGGCGAGAAGGGGCGGCCTGAACACTGTTCATCGACACCAGATTTCTCCCTCCTCAGGCCACATCTCGGTGAGTTCTATATATGGTTTTGATGGGTTTGATGAGTACTATAAGCCCCTAGAATTTGGTAGCTTGATTCGAAGTGTGTAGGGAGAATTGAGGGATTGAAGTTTGAATTGAATTTTATTTTGGGTTCTTGGATTTTTAGTCGATTGACCTAGTTACAGGCCGAATTGACATTCGAGTTGAACTAGGAAGTGGTTCCAATTGACGAGACGAAGCTGCTGGTAAAATTTGGTGACGATCGGAGGTCGCCAGAGTTTGGCTGGAATTCTCTGCCGACGGCGGAGCCGCCACTTTTTGGGCTGTTTTTCGTGCCCATTAAATCGTAAAATTAAGAGAAGGTCATTGAAGGGCAGTTTCTAATTTTTGGAGATTTATTTGATATGTTTAGTATTTTTGAAAGGTTTGGTTTATTAATTGGGTAATTAAATGACAACTGGTCGTTTAGGAAGTACCGACTAGGCGTGAGGGCGTAATTAAGAGTTTTTCCTCTAATGGGGTATTAGAGGCCGACTCTCCACGTTTTTCGAGAGATGGTTAAGGATGAACGTTAATGGTAGAGATTTTTGTTGTTGCCCTTACTTTAATTGTGGGTTTGAGACCTGTTTGTGTGTTTTGAACAGGACGTGGGGGAGCTCGAGCTGAGCAGCCTTCTGGTAGCCGGCAGACCTAGCGGCATCTGTGAGTGGACTTTTATTTTAAATTTAATGCATGCTATATATTTTATTTAGTTTCTCCTTTATTTATGTGATTTCTTCCATTTTATGTTTTACGGTGATTTTGGGAAAATGAGAATTTTATTCTTTTTAAAGATAAGTGAGCCGGGAAAGAGGTTCCTACCTTTCCCGTGGTTTTAAAGGATTATCCCGAATTATGGTTTTTAATGGTTCACCGTTTTGGAATTATGGAGGGGGATGAGTTTTAAAAAGGGAAAACTTGACTTTTGGATTTAAGGGTTTTAAAGTAAAGGCAGAGAACCGGTTTTAGGTTCCTGAAAATGTTTTAAATCCAATGTATTTGGGGTAAAGTCAGGGAGTTTTGACTTGGTTTTCGGTTTATTTTCCCACGAGGTTTTTAAAAGGATTTTTAAAGGATATGAATATATATGTATTGCATGCTAGCATTGACCCTCTCCAGGTGGAGTTGGTACCCTCTCTGGATAGTAACTGGTCTGACCCTCTTCGGTGGTAGCTGGTCAGTATGACCCTCCCGGATAGAGCAGGTCAGGACCCTCTCTGGATAGTAGCTGGTCTGACCCTCTTCGGTAGTAGCTGGTCAGTATGACCCTCCCGGATAGAGCAGGTCAGGACCCTCTTCGGTGGTAGCTGGTCGGTTGGACCCTCCCAAATAGAGCGGGTCATGAGACCCTCTTCGATGAGCTGGTCAATAGACCCTCTCGTGGTAGAGCAGGTCGGTTTTCTCGTGGATGAGGTTAATACCCCACACATTTATTTATGGATTGAGCCAAGGGAGTTATTTATTGATTTATTTATTCATTGTCTATGATTTGCGTGCATAAGGTTTTCTTGGAAAACTCTAAGGGATGACATTAAAGAAAATAGAGTTTTTATATTTGATTTTTGTCCACTCACGCTAACAGTTTTCAATGTTTCTCCCCTGGGCCCTTCGTTTTAAATGCCCAGATTGCAGTGCTCGACCCGACTAGTCTACGTGGAGGCCAAACATAGTTACCTCCATTTTTCGAACTATCAGTAGGTTCCGGGTTAACCTACTTGTACTATTTCTCTGTTTTCATTTATTCTTAGACGCTCTGATACACATCGAGTAGTTTTATTTGTTGGTGAACTCCTAGGGATCTGGAACCCTATGTAGCTTTTAATTTTGGAGTTGTTGAAATTAATTAGATGTGTATCTTGTGGAGGTTGTTGGTTTTGGGAACAGAATGGCTCCAGGAGTTTTCGGATGGATATTGGTTTTTAGAAGTGTTCAATTGGGTTTATTGTAGTTTAAGGGTTGTCCACTTTTCAAGGGAGACTAGGTCGAAATTTCGGCAGAATCTCCTTTGAGAGGTGGTCCCCGCAGGACTTACTTCGGGTTAAAGGGGTTTAACTCGGGGTGGGTCCTGACACCGGCAGGGAGAAGGCTGATGAGCAGCTGGATTATGGTTTGGTGTAAACCAGAGGTGAGGTTCTAATTTCAGGCTTTTGTGTCTCCTATTTGTTGTTGTTGTTGTGTGTTTATCGAATTGGTGTTGTTGTTGCTGAAATTGTGTTGTTTTTGTGCATGTTGTCGATAACTTGGTCATTGGAGGAAGCAGGGAAGTTATGTCCGATTTCCAGCAAGTTTGTCTGAATTCGACAGAATATTCCGACGACTTGCCAGAATCCGGTGAAACGTAATAAGTTCCGGCAAAATGTCGAAGAGGTAGAAATCATTTCCCATGTTAAGCTTTTAGTCGAAAAGTTCTGTTAATTCTTAATTTGAGTAATTACGGAAAAATTGGACGTAAGTAGGAAGTTTCCATTTTGGGAAACTTTCCCTTTTTGGAAGGTTTCCATTTATGGAAGATTGACCGATAAAAGGAAAAAGGGAAAGGTCAATCTTAGTAACCGGTTAAGTTAAGACAACCGGATCTCTAAGTGAGATTCTAGGCAACTCAGGAATCTTAGTCAGAAACCGAGTTGGGCGCTGTAAATATTTCGGATAATTCTTACCGGATATATTGACTTGTAACCCGTAAATTGGTGAAGTGGTTGATTGGGTGTCCATAGTAATTCCACAAATTACTGTGTTACCTACCTTCAAACGATTTAGTAAAGGAAAATACTTGTGCTAAGGTGGCGTAAACGGAAACCAAACTTCGAGTCGATCATCGGATTGAAGCGTAATGATTGAAAAGTTGTTAAAAGAAAGGATTTTGGTAACTCTTGGTCAAATAAGATTTCCTAGTCAAACTAAGAAAAGATCAAGTCAACGATGTAAAGACTAATGTATTGGTTTATTTGTATAGTCTCTGGTCGAACGTGAGACGGGCTCGACTACGTGGTTAGTTCGAGGTTTTCGCTCGAGGAGCTTTCCGAACAGGAAGGAGGTCGCAATAAGTACTGTGAGTGGACTTTGGTTTTAAATATAATGCATTTCATAGACTTTAATTAGTTTCTCCTTTATATGTGATTTCCTCCATTTTAAGTTTTACGGTGATTTTGAGAAAATGAGAATTTTATACTTTTTAAAGAACTGTGAGTGGACTTTGGTTTTAAATATAATGCATTTCATAGACTTTAATTAGTTTCTCCTTTATATGTGATTTCCTCCATTTTAAGTTTTACGGTGATTTTGAGAAAATGAGAATTTTATACTTTTTAAAGATAAGTGAGCCGGGAAAGAGGATTTCTACCTTTCCCGTGATTTTAAAAGATTTTCCCGAGATATGATTTTATTGTTATCACCATTTTGGGTTATGGAGGGGAATGAAATTTTAAAAGGGGAAACTTGGCTCTTGAATTTAAGGATTTTAAAGTTAAAGTCAGAGAACCGGTTTTGGGTTCCTCGAAATGTTTTAAATCCAATGTATTTGGAGTAAAGTCATGGAGTTTTGACTTGGTTTTCGATTTATTTTTCCCAAGAGGTTTTTAAAAGGATTTTAAAGGATATGGATTTTAAAGGATGATACCCTCTCTGGATAGTAGCTGGTCTAACCCTCTTCGGTGGTAGCTGGTCGGTTGGACCCTCCCGAATAGAGCGGGTCATGAGACCCTCTCCGATGAGCTAGTCAATAGACCCTCTCGTGGTAGAGCGGGTCGGTTTTCTGGTGGATGAGGTTAATACCCCACATTTAATTATGGATTTGAGCCAAGGGAGTTATTTAATGATTTATTTATTCATTGTCTATGTTTTGCATGCATAAGGTTTTTCTTGAAAAACACCAAGGGAGGACATTAAAGAAATAGAGTTTTTATATTTGATTTTTGTCCACTCACGCTAATATTTTTTCAATGTTCTTCTCTGGGCCCTTCGTTTTCAAATACCCAGTGTTGCAGGATTCTTGAGCGGAGGTCGCACGTACAAGAGTTGAGGTATAGTCGAATAATCCGTTGTTGCTTGTAAATTCATTAGGGTAATCTTCCATGTAGACTGCTCTGACCAACCCAACTTACATAGTTGAATAGGTTAGTGAAGCGTAGATGTGACTTAGGGAGCAGATTGGCCCCATGAGTTAGGGGTTATCTTAATTTGTTCTTAGAAGTGCTTAGTTTGTAAGAAGGGTTGTCCTTTTCAAAGGGGTTTCGGTAATAAGTTCCCTTGAGGTGGTCCCCGCAGGATTTACTTCGGGTTAAAAGGGTTTAACTCGGGGTGGGTCCTGCTATTCTCCTTCATGGTTTATTACACCAACTTTTCAATCACTTTTTTTCATCTCAACCGTTCAGTTTATAGGTCTATATAAGTAATCATTTCTACAAATTTTCAGTCAAATCGGTGATCGTTAAGGCATTAAAATAGATTAAATCAATGGATGATCCAAATATGTCAAACAGGAACCGTTCATGTTTATAATCGGTGAATCACATTTATGAATGCCTTAATGATTTTCAATTTGTATGAAAATTTGTAATGATGTACTCATATATATCTATAAACTAGACTGTCTAGATGTGAATATGCGATCGAAAATAGGGTGAAACGAAAAAGTCCTCAACTAGTTCTTAACAAGAAGATTCTTAATAGAACCCTTCCCTAAATACATTTACACACACACACACATATATATATATATATATATATATATGTATACACATGTATACATATATATATGTATATATATATATATCTATATGTACAAATGTATATACATATGTATCTATAGGTATATATGCATATATGTGTATACATAAATATATTTATATAGTGCGGATCAGGAGCGGAGGTCCGTTCCTAAGCTTAGGAACGGATTTCATCATTTTGACCCACTTCCCGATCGAATTTCCTCAAACTTCCTTCTAGACATATCTATATCATCTTGTGTAGATCATCTCTGCAAAATTTCAGCCAATTTGGTGATCAAGAAGACCTTCAAACTTATGTTACAAAAAAGATGGACAAACTAGACAGAATTCTGTCCGTCAGTTTTGTAGCGCAAGTTTGAAGGCCTTTAAGATCACCAAATTGGCTGAAATTTTGCAGAGATGATCTACACAAGATGATATAGATATGTCTAGAAGGAAGTTTGAGGAAATTCAATCGGGAAGTGAGTCAAATGATGAAATCCGTTCCTAAGCTTAGGAACGGACCTCCGCTCCTGATCCGGACTGTATATATATATAGGGAGACACTCAATAAACTTTTCGATCACATTTTTCAATCTTAACCGATTAATTCTTAGGTCCTAATATATATGTGTGTGTGCACAGTGTACATGCATATAGAGGGTCCTTCCACTAAGGGATCCCCATTTTTAGTTTATTTATAGGGATAGACACTCAACAAACTTTTCGATCACATTTTTCAATCTTAACCGATTAATTCTTAGGTCCTAATATATAGATCACCTCTGCAAAACTTCATCCAAATCGGTGATCGTTAAGATGTTCAAAACTGAAAATTAAAATTATAGACATTAACGTTTCAAGTTTGACAGTTTTGATCAGTCCAATGATTTCAGTTATTTCAAAGCATTAACGATCACCAAATTGATAAAATTTTACAGAAATGATCTATATATATGCATATACATATTTAACGGTGGAGATGTTATGCGATCAAAAAGTTTGTCTAATGCCTATCCTTATAAATAAACCTTGGACGATATCAATTCTGGTGAAAATTTCTGAAATTCAATACTGCAGCATCTCAGTGGCTATGTGGAAAAAAAAATACACTATTCAGCTTTTCAAGTCGGGGCGGAATTAAAAGGAAAATAAATAAAATTATATACCAATATACGCAACAGTACATATATGCCTGTATAAATAATTAAGCCCAACAAGTCAAGTCTGTACAATCAATTCATGATTTAAGGACCAACAAGGATGTTTAACTTGCTAAAAAATCGAAAGGACTACCCACTACTGAAAATCATAACAATTTTTTTAACATGCTTTATTGGTATGAAAAGGAAAATAAATAAAATTATATATATATATAAGCAACAGTATATATATACCTACTTAAATAATTAAAATTGAGTCATTACCAACAGTTCAGGGGCGGTATCTGTGGGACTTCTTGACATGCTTTATTAACATGCTTTATTGGTATGAAAAGGAAAATAAATAAAATTATATATATATATATATATATATATATATATATATACCTACTTAAATAATTAAAATTGAGTCATTACCAACAGTTCCGGGGCGGTATCTGTGGGACTTCTTGACTCCTCCAGTGGTTGAGGATTCTTGACTATACAAAAGAATCAAAACAAATGCTAAACAACACAGAATCACACAATTTGCAAGCCCATCCAAAAGACTGAAACCATCACATGACAAAAAAAATCATAAAATCCGCACATAACCAAGAGAAAGAATAAAACATAACCTTCAGGTTCATGAATTGATAAGCTCACAGACCTCCACATATTAGAATGCAATATACATGTTGATTCCACATCTATAAATGAAGACACATTACCTGATCAGCAAAGCAAAGAACGAAAAACCAATTTCATCAGTCAACAGAAGAATCAAGGATACAAAAGATGAGCAACACCGGCTGAAATCAAGTTCAAATTCAGTGTTTGTGTGATAGAGAGAGAACTCACATGAAGCCATTGGTAGTGGAATAGCAACTAATATGGTGACAATTGAAGAAGTAAACCTGGTAGTGCCGTCAAATAGAAGAGGTGTGTGGGAACTGGCATCTGACTGCAACCACGAACTACATGGTTTGCTTCCTGGGCGCAGTCTGTGCCACCTTAGAGTCGCAGATTAAAAAACATAATCAGGAAAAAATTATACAAAACTACAGAAAAATATAGCACTGAAGTAAATACATTTGGAAGGTAATTCTTACGAAACAAATTGGCATAATGGATCCAAGTAACAGAATTTGAAGAATATGGTAATGCTTTGGAACTTGATTAGTTCTAACATCTTAAGTTACTCGTTAATAAAATAGGGTGACCGTTGGAGATTAAACCACAAAAGTCTGAACCCATCTTAAGTAGAAAAATCAAGAGAACTTTTACATTGAAGGATTGGTTGGACTAACCGTGGGTGAAAATTCAAAAGAGAAACCTGAAATTCAATACTGCAGCATCTCAGTGGCAATGTGGAAAAAATACACTTCAGCTTTTCAAATCGGGGGGAATTAAAAAGAAAATAAATAAAATTATATACCTATATAAGCAACAGTATATATATGTCTATATAAATAATTAAGGCCAACAAGTCAAGTCTGTACAACCAGTTCATGATTTAAGGACCAACAAGAATGTTTAATTTGCTAAAAAAATTGAAAATAAATATAAAGATGAGCAGTTCAATAGAACCCACATTTCAACAACCAAACACCTCTAAGATTCAAACCCTTATCAATAGATAGTGCAATCATCAAATGAAAATTAACAGCTCTAAGATTAATGGTAGCAATGGCAGAGGAAAAGAAGACTTATTGTTCAACTATGGAATTTCGAAAGCTTTACTCACCTAACACTTTGCTCCCAACACAAAGCTTCAACTTTCCTCGCTCTCCTCCAAAGCGCATGTGCTCTGTCTATTGCCGAAGCTAATCGTCAAAACAAAACTTCCCAAATTCAGTAAAACTTAACTGCTCCTCCCGTTTCCTTTCTTCCTTTTTTTTATTTGCCCACTTGGTCCAGCTGAAAAAGAAAGAACTACCCACTACTGAAAATCATAACATTTTTTTGAACTATACTTTATTGGTATGAAAAGGAAAATAAATAAAAATATATATGTATATAAGCAACAGTATATATACCTACATAAATAATTAAAACCGAGTCATTACAAACAGTTTCAGGGCGGTATATGTGGGACTTCTTGACTCCTCCAGTGGTCAAGGATTCATGACTATTCAAAAGAATCAAAACAAATGCAAAAGAACACAGAATAGCAAAATTTGCAAGCTCAAACCTTGGTGGCGAGTTGCTTCCTTGGAGGCTTTCCTCCAGTCAACTTACGAGCAGTTTGCTTAGTACGGGCCATGTAAAACACCACAATAAAAATCAATTCAACACAAATCAGCAATACAACTTCAAAGAAATTACAAATTACAACAAACACAAAACAGCAAGATAATATTCAAGAAACTATTCCAGATCTACATATTATATCTCACCTAGATTAAAACACTACCCTAATTAAGCAAATCTGAAAGCCCTAAATCTATACCCACTCATATACAATAACACAAAAACCTTAAAAATCAACCAAACCCTAAATCCGAACCTACAGAGACGAAGACTCGCCACAAAAACCCTAAATCAAGATCATAAATCATGAAAACTCGAACACGAAACAAAATCCAATACCCAATCTTATTGAACAAGAGAAAACCAAAGGCTTTGTGAACTTAGGCAATTATACTGTTTTTTGATCCAGTAGCATACCACTGATAAAGAAACTATGACATCAGATTATAAAACAATGTATCACTTGCAATATCATCTTCATGAACATCTATACTCGGAATTGTTAGGGGATCACTGAGAATCAGATATGAGTAATAAACTGCAATGTAAAGAGACATCAACACAAGGAATTTTAATATCACTGTCTCATAAAACTAAATATAGAGTTGGCGGATTTCCATTTTATGGAAGCTGAGCAACAAAGTCCTTGGGAAATGTAAAGAACAAATTAAAAAACACAATCAGGCAAAAATAATACAAAACTACAGAAAGTGTAGCACTGAAGTTAATACAATTGAAATGTAATTCATCAACATGGACATCTATAGATTAGATGGAAGAAAAAAAACTTACCACTCTAACTGCGCTGTTTGCTTCCTTGGTGCAGCCTCAAATGGACATCTTAGTCTCAAATGGTGCCTCCTCCTCCAGATGGAAACGAAAAATAGAAACAAAACTTATGAGATTGAAGCACATAGTAAGCAAAAATTGCATTAAAATTGATTAACTAAAGATAAAAACTACCCAACTTCATTTTATTGAGATCATCGGATCAGTCTGTAACCAAATATATTTGATGCCTTCAGAATGGAGATAGGAAGAAAACCTGGAAAATTAACTCAATGCCACACAATCATACGTGTAATCAAATATATAGGATTTCCTTCAGAATATATAAAAACTTAGAGCAAAGTACTAAAGTCAATAGAGTTTAAGAACAGCCAAAGAAAATGGTAATTGAAGCAAAGTACGTATCCAGATCGAAAATGTTTCTAGTTTTTAACATTTAGAGTATCTACTAAATAAACAGTTCCTCCAAATTTTCATTCTCGGAGAACATAGATTTCTTGTTTACATTAATTGTTTCAAAAATGAGTGCGGCACAGGTTACACATGGTGGGGTTTCTATCCAAACTGGGTTTTCCAACATCTATATTTTAACAAAAAGTGGCAATATGGCTGACTCACTTGCCTGCTTCTCCTATATCTACAGGTACAAATTGTTGTTTATACAGCTGTTGTCGGAGCAATGTCAATCTATTTTGGTTGGTGCCTTGAGGATGGTTTGAGTGACGAACGACTGGCCAAAGACAAAAAATAAATACCCAGATTGAATAGCAAACCTTAGAGCCAGAAGATTACCCACAAAGACGAAGATTCTTTATAAAGACGTAGAGCAGGATGATAAACCCTTTATAAAGCGTGTCGAGATCTCTGGAAGTCATGGAAGCTTCAGATGCGGTGAGCAAAAGAGATGGCTTCTTCCCTGTTAGCAATAAAGTTAAAATGTTACAAACAGCAAACTAGTTTCAATTGAAGCTAGATCAGTGGTTAGGTATCATTTGGCATAAACAAGCACATGTTGTATATTTATGGTTTACTTCTACTCGTAAATACTTATATATACATGAAGTTCATCAAACGATTGTCTGAAGTCAAAAGATGAAGTAAAGCAGTACAAAAAGTAGACGTCCGGAAGCAATAATATGTAGTGTTATTTAAGGTATTTAGCCTAAATACCTAGGTGATTTTTTTTTTGAGGAAACATTCTTGAAGTTTTTATCATTTACAGACTCACCATTCAAAAATGAAAATGCTTCTTTTAGATTCAGTGATTGTACCTCAAGATCCTTGAGCTCTAAGAGAGAAGCTTCAGATCAGCACAATGATAAGGCTATTACCATCTGAAACCGAAAAGCAGTTGAGACTAATGCCCATTACCATTTGTTCGTCAGATTTTATTTAATCATAAAATCCGCAGATAACCAAGAGAAAGAAAAAAAGCATAATCTTCAGGTTCATGAATTGATAAACTCACAGACCTCCACATATTAGAAGACGAAGATAAACAGAAGGCACTCCACCCCTAAATTGCTCTAACTGAACGCGAAGTTGCTGCAAGTTCAAAAGTTGAACATGAAGAGCATACTTGAGTAGAGTACAACCCTACCCATGAGTGAATATATTTAGCTTAATTATTTTCTGATTTTGTTGTACATTATTAGCTCAATGTTTCGTGTATAGTACTAGAAATGGTACCCACACTTGGCTGCGAGTTGTGTAGTTGACATTCGAATGCCATACGAGTTATAGCATATTTCCATCAAGAAATCATATGAGAAACACAAACAGAAAACCCAAAAGATTTCTAGAGAATTCGAACAGAGATGTGCTTGAGATGCAGATCGAATGAGTTCTTTGAGCGCTGATACACGAAAAGGAGGCCGAAAGAATTGGAGAGTTCTGGAATTGTAGTGAAGAAAGGTGAAGTAATCTCAGACATTGAAATTTATTAACACAGATCCAATTAAGAACTATCCCTCATATTGACCCAAAAAAGGGATTACTAAATATATATAATTATAGATATATATATATATATATATATATATATATATATATATATGTGTGTGTGTGTGTGTGTGTATATATCCACAACATAAATTTAAGTAGACAAATCAATAGAACTTTTACTTTGAAGGAAAGCATTGAGGGATTGGGTGGACTAACCTTGGACGACATCAATTCTGGTGAAAATTCTAAAGAGAAACCTGAAATTCAAGACTGCAGCATCTCAGTGGCGTTGCGGAAAAAAATACACTATTCAGCATTTCAAGTCGGGCGGAATTAAAAGGAAAATAAATAAAATTATATACCTATATAAGCAACAGTATATACCTATATAAATAATTGATCACAAGTCTGTACAATCAGTTCATGATTTAAGGACCAAGGATGTTTAATTTGCTAAAAAAATCGAAAATAAATATAAAGATGAGCAGTTCAATAGAACCCACATTTCAACAACAAAACACCTCAAAGATTCAAAAAAAATACACTATTCAGCATTTCAAGTCGGGCGGAATTAAAAGGAAAATAAATAAAATTATATACCTATATAAGCAACAGTATATACCTATATAAATAATTGAGCACAAGTCTGTACAATCAGTTCATGATTTAAGGACCAACAAGGATGTTTAATTTGCTAAAAAATCAAAAATAAATATAAAGATGAGCAGTTCAATAGAACCCACATTTCAACAACCAAACACCTCAAAGATTCAAACCCTTATCAATAGATAGTGCAATCATCAAATGAAAATTAACAGCTCTAAAATTAATCGTAGCAATGGCAAAGGATAAGAAGACTTATCGTTCAACTGTGGAATTTTGAAAGCTTTACTCACCTAACACTGCTCCCAACACAAACCTTCAACTTTCCTCACTCTCCTCCAAAGCGCATGTGCTCTGTTCATCGCCAAAGCTAATTGACAAAACAAAACTTCCCAAAGTCAGTAAAACTTAACTGCTCCTCCCGTTTCCTTTCTTCTTTTTTATTTGCCCACTTGGTCCTACTGAAAAAGAGAATTACCCACTACTGAAAATCATAACATTTTGTTTTGAACTATACATTATAGGTATGAAAAGGAAAATAAATAAAATTATATATCTATATAAGCAACAGTATATGTATACCTGCATACATAATTAAAACGGGGTCATTACAAATAGTTTCAGGGCGGTATCTGTGGGACTACTTGACTCCTCCAGTGGTCAAGGATTCTTGACTAATCAAAAGAATCAAAACAAATGCTTAATAACACAGAATCGCAAAATTTGCAAGCTCAAACCTTGGTGGCGAGTTGCTTCCTTGGAGGCTTTCCTCCAGTCAACTTACGAGCAGTTTGCTTAGTACGGGCCATGTGAAACACCACAATAAAAATCATTTCAACACAAATCAGCAATACATCTTCAAAGAAATTACAAGCAAGCACATGTTTTCTATAGAAGTTAGATTAGTGGTTAGGTATCATTTGGCATAAGCAAGCACATGTTTTCTAATTATGGTTGACTTCTACTCATAAATACTTATATATACATGAATTTCAGCAAACGATTGTTTTAAGTCAAAAGATGAAGTAAGCAGTACAAAAAGTGGAAGTCCGGAAGCAATAATATGTAGTGCTTCAATTGAAGCTAGATCAGTGGTTAGGTATCATTTGGCATAAGCAAGCACATGTTTTCTATTTATGGTTTTCTACTCGTAAATACTTATATATACATGAAGTTCAACAAATGATTGTTTGAAGTTTATCAAATGACACAAACTATGGAGTAAAGAAAAGCACCAAACTTTCATGTATGCAAATTGCAACAAAAGCTGATAATGCACAATTAGAATCCTTAAATATCCTGCTTTTGAACTATTCAGCTTTTCATTGTTTGGTAATTAAGGAAATTGAAAACAGAAACTAAAAGCTGTATAACTTTCATTACCAAATCATTCTAAATTAACATGTTTTTTCAATACATTAATAGCTCTATTTTTCATAAACATCAGCAAAGTCAGCACCAGAAGCTTTGTCTTTCACAAATGATGACAACAAACATCCAAAGTCACATTTAAGTTCAATTATTGACCAATAAAACAATGCAACAGTTTGCTCAATGTATTCCATCACAAAAAAGGATGGTAAAAAATATTGTGAAAAGAAAATGTGAACTGAATCCATTAACAATGATTGGTCAAATACTTTGATTTTGTTAACAACAATGAATTCAATATAAGAGATTGATATAAGGTTGAGACCTGCATCAAAATTTTGGTACAGCAGAGTTAGTTCATGAACAAAGTTTTCATCAGGTTCATATATTCCATCATCCAACATGAATAACACAAAACTTAAAAGACCCAATAAACTAAAATACAGCACAAATCTGCAGAGTGCCGAACACAAAGCACCCATTTTTATAACAACCAACACCTTCAGAAAAGAACCAAGCTGAAAGAAAAGCTCATCCAAAAGACAGAAACCATCACATAAGACAAAAAAAATCATAAAATCCACAGATAACCAAGAGAAAAAATAAAACATAACCTTCAGGTTCATGAATTGACAAACTCATAGACCTCACATATTAGAATACAATAACATGGTGATTCCACATCTATAAATGAAGAAACACATTACCTGATCAGCAAAGCAAAGAACGAAACACCAAGTTCATCATAGTCAACAGCAGAATCAAGGATACAAAAGATGAGCAACACCGGCTGAAATCAAGTTCAAATTCAGTATTTGTGTGATAGAGAGGAGATAGAACTCACATGAAGCCATTGGTAGTGGAATAGCAACTAATACAGTGACAGTTGAAGAGGTAAACCCGGTAGTGCCGTCAAATAGAAGAGGTGTGTGGGAACTGGCATCTGACTGCAACCACGAACTGCGCGGTTTGCTTCCTGGGCGCAGTCTGTGCCATCTTAGAGTCTCAGATTAAAAACATAATCAGGAAAAAATAATACAAAACTACAGAAAAGTATAGCATAGCACTGAAGTAAATACAATTGGAAGGTGAAAAACCAATTTTATGAGCACTTATGCGAGCAAGCTGCATAGATTGGTAGAATATTGAGTTCCTTGGTTACCTGAGAAGGTGAAAAACCAATTCAGTTGAACTGAGAAGGTAAAAGGAAAGCAAAGCACAAAAATGTGTGCTATTAAAGAAAACAAAAAGAAAACAACTTTTGATCTAAATTGGTGCGACGGAGAACAACTTCAGTTGGAAGAACAGCAAAGGAAAGAAATGAAAACACAGCTGAAATCAAAAATCACTCATAAAATAGTTCAAATTCAACATGACTTATTCATTACATTGCTTGGTTCTTTGCGTCCCCCTTTTGTACAATTGAAATACAAAGAAGCAATTTCCTGCCGAATAGTACAATGTTGCTGCAAATGCTTCCTCATCACAACGTTGCTGCAAACGCTTACTGCTAAAATTTACTCAGTAACCAACAAATTTCATATTGGAATGGAAAAAAGAAAATTGAAAGTAGTGATAGCTACTTGTTTTCCATACCAAAACTGACCCCTATAAACACTTCCAAACCCTCCGTCCCTAAATCTGTTGCTGCAAGTCCCTTCAAGAAAACGATCATCCATGCAGCCTGCTTCTTCCTCTTTGTTTCCTGTACATCATTCAATCATAGCATGAGGTTAAAAAACACTGTCGAGAGATTCAATGTAAATAACGAATTCCGATTTATCCAAAACTCTGTCTTGTACTGAAGCACAGAGAAAAACATGTCTCCATATCCGAAATCCGACCTCAATTAAAACATGCACGTATGAAACACCAATTGATGGAATTAGAAACTCACCTGAAGTTCAACTCGCTGATCACTAAATCTAATCACAAATCACCTAAAAAACCAAGCAAAACAACAACAAAATTAAACATCCCCAACCCATATTTGAAACAGAACTAACAGAAAAACCTTGTGATGAATGATGGACCTCATCAAAGGCAATTACACATGAGTAAAATTATGACAGATTGACAGGAAAAATTACCGAATCAAAAGAGATAACTACCAATTCAGACGTGAAAACCCACATCTCACAAATCAATAATCCAGAAACTCACTGCGAGAAAACATGTCCGAATCAAACCCAATATCCTAACCCTAAACCCCTCAAGCCCTAAATCAATTCAAGAAACATAATACCCAGATTAGAAATCCAAAATTCAATCCATATCTCAAAAGCACAAACTGAAGCAAAATAGAAAAAAGAGAGGTGCCGATTAACAGAGAGGGAGGAGAACGAAACCTAGATCAACTCCAACGGTCATGAAAAATCAATAAACCACGCGCCTGATGCTGAAGAAGACGGACGGAGGCAACGGCGATGCTCGTGGTTCTTTCCACCGGGTTCGAGTTGTCAGACTCGACTAGATCGAGATCGACCCATCAATCACCACAGCCTGGTTCACATAGAAAAGACAGGAGGTTGATTTACAGCGATTGTACAATACCAGACCACAAAATGGGGTAAATAGCATACAAGGGAAAATAGATATTTTAAATAACAGTCTAAACTATCCTATCCACAGAAAAGAGCCGTTAACCCAACTACACATGGATGAGCCACGTGATTCTATGATTTTTATTTGTAATGTATGAAGTTGTAACCTTTTAATATATACTTTTTCTTCTTTTTTTTAATAAAATTTTATTCTACTTTGAAAAACGATTTCTCTTAAAATTATAAGCATCACATTATAATACACATTTTTATAATCATGCTACTGTACTTTATTGATGAAAATAAACACATTATCTACATCATACTAAAATATTTGATTATTTTTTAAGTTTATTTTGTTATAATAAAATAAAACGTTTAATTTCTAAGATATAACTTATTTTCAACTTATTAATAAATTCATCAATACAAAATTAAAAATTGAAATAGAGAGTAATATTAGAGGAGAGTGGGTACATAAGCTAGGCTAGTAACTTGCAATAAACTTTTATGAAGTTAAGCCTCCGCTCTCTATTATTATAATTTTTTTATCAAAATTATTATTATAGATCAACAACCCTTTTATATAAAAACCCCATATTTCTAATTCAGGAAAAAAGAGTTATCTCAATAATGTGGTAGTTACAACAATGAATTATTATTTTTAGGGCCCTTTCACTTGTTATGTCTTATTATTTTTAGGGGATGATATATTTTGATAAACTTTTCGATCACAAAATAGCATCTTCACCGTTCATTTTATAGGTTAATATGAGTAGATATAACACTCAGACCCGATTTATCCAAGAAAATAATGCTTAAATTCAACAATTTCAATGGCACATTTAGAACTTATCGTCAAGAATTTTATTTTTTCCCTTTTCGCATATCGACAATCTACAGCTCACCTTAGTTTTAGCATACCCAAGAACCCGATCTAGATGTACGTCGTTTGTAATTGATCGACCGATCAGCCAATTATTTTCTTTTTCCTCGTTCTCGACGACTGTGTGGATGAGGAGATTGAGACGAAAGGGAGGAAAGGTGCTCAAAGGTTCTCACGTCACGTGATCCATGAGTGCCCATGAAAAAGTTTAGGCGTGGTCCATATGTGGAGGTGACTCCTTCGAGTCCTCCGCCTCCTAATATATATTCTCCCTAAGTCAGCGATATAGAAAAAATCCCTTCATTTTCCCTCTTCTCCGTCTCTCTCGAACCTTCGTTTTCTTTTTCCTTTTCTTCTCATCTTTTCCTCTTTTCATTATTATTTTTTATAACTTTATTTTATTAGTATATTTGTATATGCATCATTTCTTAAACGTAACGAATATTACAGTAGATGACTTCTATAAAATTTTAGAAATTTTGGTGACCGTTAAGGTCCCGAACTAACTTAAATCAATGAACGGATCAAATCAGACAAACATGAATTGTTCATGCATACCGTAATTATGAGTATCATAATGATCATTGATTGCGGTTTGAAATATTATAAAACCGAAAAAAAACGATTCGATTACGGTTTGAGCATCAAACCGATCCGAACCGTGTCCACCCCTAATATTTAGTCACGTAAGATAGTTTTTATAGATTTAATTTTTATTTTATCTTGATTTCATTTATGTTTAGTTTTTTTCAAAGAAAAAAAAATTGTTTTTTTCTCTCGTTTATTTAAGCTAATACAGATTTTCTTCATTCTAAAAAAATGTAGATTGAGAAAAAAATTACAAGATTGGTCATCAAAATGAAAAAAAAATAATAAAAAATGAAAAAAATAGAAAGAAACAAAAAATAAAGATTACTAAAAAGACCAACACGATCACATCATCTCTGAATCTCTGTCATCTCTCTCCCTCTCTCTCTCTCTCTCAATACCTCAGTCACTCACTTTTACTCTCAAAATCATCCCTTTCTCATTCTCTCATTGTCATGAACCGAATTTTAGGATAACCATAAATCTCAAAACTCGAGACATAATAACCTTACCAACAAGCTATAAACCCATAAAGTCGCGCTCCAAAGAACCTACTGCAAAATCAACGACCACTACAAGTAGAATTCCAACCACCGATGAGTAAGATCTTAATCCTCCACCTATAAATTCATCAATACAAAATTAAAAATTGAAATAGACAGTAATATTAGAGGAGAGTGGGTACATAAGCTAGGCTAGTACCTTGCAATAAACTTGTATGAAGTTAAGTCTCCGCTCTCTATTATTATAATTTTTTTATCAAAATTATTATTATAGATCAACAAACCTTTTATATAAAAACCCCATATTTCTAATTGAGGGAAAAAGAGAGGGAAAAAGAGTTATCTCAATAATGTGGTAGTTACAACAAGGAATTATTATTTTTAGGGCCCTTTAACTTGTTATGTCTTATTATTTTTAGGGGATGATATATTTTGATAAACTTTTCGATCACAAAATCACATCTCCACCGTTCATTTTATAGGTTAATATGAGTAGATATAACACTCAGCCCCAATTTATCCAAGAAAATAATGCTTGAATTCAACAATTTTAATGGCACATAATTTCAATTCAAGGTTTAGAACTTATCGTCAAGAATTTGATTTTTTTCCTTTTCGCATATCAACAATCTACAGCTCACCTTAGTTTTAGCATACCCAGGAACCCGATCTAGATGTACGTCATTTGTAATTGATCGACCGATCAGCCAATTATTTTCTTCTTCCTCGTTCTCGACGACTGTGTGGATTATGAGATTACGGTTTGAGCCTCAAACCGATCCGAACCTCGTCCATCTCTAATATTCAGTCACGTAAGATAGTTTTTTAAGATTTATTTTTTATTTTATCTCGATTTCATTTATGTTTAGTTTTTTTTGAAGAAAAATGAGTTTTTCTCTCTCTCTCGTTTATTTAAGCTAATGTAGATTTTCTTCAGTCTGGAAAAAAATGTAGATTAGGAAAAACAATTACAAGATTGCTCATCAAAATGAAATATATATATATATATATATATAACATAAAATGAAAAAAAAACAGGAAGAAAAATAAATAAAGAATACTAACAAAACCAACACGATCACATCATCTTTGATTCTCTGTCATCTCTCTTTCTCTCTCATTACCTCAGCCACCCACTTCTACTCCCAAAATCATCCATTTCTCAGTCTCTCATTGTAAGACCATAATCAGCCACCAAATACAGCCAACCTCACAATCATGGACTCAGATGACTTGGATCTATGAAGGGGCCATAGATCCCGATAAAATATAACGATGAAGGATCCCGCCATCGATAAAGGTCGATATGGAGATTCACACTCAATCGGAGTAAAAATACCTAGAAGATGAATAAAGATTCAGAATTTGAGTCGATAATTTATAAGGAATATGAAAGTGGGTTGGTGATGGTTATTTGGTCTGGTGGGGTTTGATGATGGATAATGGTAAGAGGTGAGAGTCATGATCGAAGATTCCATTAGTGTGTGTGGTAAAACAATTTTTTTTACTGCACATGGTTTTTTGGTATCGTTTTTATTCTCGTCAAACTGACCAAAGATTCAATCAACTTTCGTCATCAACTAACGGTGCACGTGAGTAACACATGACTGGTTCAAGTGCACCATGGTGCATCAAGACGCTCTGATACATCATATCTATTTTTCTATCCATACATTTTATTTTCATTTATAAATTTACCATTTAAATTTGTTTTATAATTGACTTTTGTTGATAACAAAAGGGTGTGTAATAACACCACCCTATTATAAATATGAGAACGAGGAAAAGTCTTCAACCTTCTAGAGACTTCTGGAGTGAGAGCAAAATTGCCAACACACTATTTTTTATTGAAGTTTTTTTTCTCGATGTCATTATCGACACCTGTTTAAATACTTTTTAATTTTTTTGATTAATATCAAACACTTCTTTTTTTCACAGCTAACAAACAATAGTAGTATGTTGAATAAATAAAGACCATAAATATTTCATTTTAAAAATAAATTAGTACAAAAAATACCTTAATTACCGAACATGTTTCGTCGTTGGAAAATAAAGGCATGAGTTGTAGGAAGCTAAAGCTATACATTATTTGCAAGGTGAACAATGCCTCAAATGACCGTAATTGCCACAAATATGAAATTTAGCATACAACATTTAGTAATAAAATTATTTGAATTGTCAAATTAGATAAAAAATATTGGTTCCATCACATTTTTGAAAAACTTGGTTCTATTATGTAACGCCTTGTATCTAAACTTCACTAAATTTACAGAGTTCACAAATCACTATGTGTTATTGAGGATTTTAATCGCACTTGGTAATTTCTAAGTTAACAATCGAGTTCATTTTCAAATTTTTCTCGAAATGTAACATTTTTCTTTCAAGGCACAGTATCGAAGTACGCGTCGATACGAGTTCAATGCACCTTCAGATTAATTTTCCAAGTAGCGAGTTATTTTCTACGAATTTCCAAAATTTTAAGTAATTTAAAATTACCATTTCAGAATTTAATTTCCATCTTTTATTCTCCTTTTTAAATGCGGCCCCTAATTTAATTTTTTTTCTTCTCCTTTAATCTGGGTCGTTGGCCCTTGTCTTTAAAGAGAGCCCAACTCTCTTCTCTCTCCGAAAAACCCAACCAAACTAGGCCGAGGAGGCGTTTACTAAACTTCAATGAGAATAAGAGAGAATGGAAAAAGGGAGGATTGGGAGAGACAATGAATCATTGTCATTCATTTGTTTACAAGTCTTCAGGAATGAGAAATAAAAACATGATTTGGTTATTATTAATGTGTTCACAGCAGCCGCACTAACCCTTAATTTTAATATATATATATATATATATATTCACAAAAATGGTGAGCGTTTTTCACATCACACACATGTAAACGTGTGATCAAATCAAACCTCACAACTTTATAACCCTGCAAAATGTCATCGTTAGTACGAATAAGTAGGGATCGTTCAGTCCGGGGATATTGAAGGGTAATCGAAAACAGAAATTGTTAACACAATTAATTAATCATAGGGGGGATATAAGTGTTTAACATCTAAAGAAACTAAAACTTAACTTAAAACTAACTATATACAGTTGATCAACCACTCCACACATAACACATAACTCTCTAAACATGTAACAACTCAAATATAGGAATAGGGCAGCAGGTTTACAAACCGAATTCAAGATCCAATTTAGTTCCAATTTAATTAGAGCCTTCGCGGTTATTCTAATTATTCAAGACTTCACAATTATTCAGAATTAACTTCGTGTATAATCCTAAACATGGTACTAATCGGTTTAAAGACACTTCGCGTAGAAATTAAACACAAAAAGCACATAAGCACATTAAGTCGAATTGGAAACATGTTAGCAAGTATGGCGTCACCTCATTTCACATCGACATGTAAATTTACAGAATTATTCTAGCTCTTATAAAGAACACAAATTGAACCAACTTCGCGTATGATTCAACTTACATTCAATAAGCATATGAAATCTATACACAAGGAACAACCATGGCCAAGGCTGCCCTTGTGCATATGATTTGTTGTGTGCACAAACTCTGCAAATAAACCAAACAAGATCATAAATTCAATTAATATCTACTGCCCTAAATCTTTAATTCAAATCATTCATGCATATGTAGAGAATTAAACCAAACAACAATCAAACACATAAGGAAATCCAAAGAATTCATCAAATCACATAAGAACATCGATAGTTTGTTACAAAATTCAGAAATAACATTGAATATAAATACTGAATTTGAAACAAATATAAAGACAACCATGAATCTTGGACTGACTTAGGGTGTGAAGATCAATGCTTGGATGCGAGCAACGGCTGTGTTGGTGAAGGAGAGAGGGCGGCTGCCTTGTGATGAGAGGAGGGAGGCGGCTTGATAGGAGCCTAAAAGGTGACGTTATTATGTGCTAAACACTCTTGTTTATGCTTTGTTGAGTCTATTTAGGTTAAGATTGAGTCATAATATAGTTTAATGGGAGTAACCAAATCCATCTTGGTTTGGGATTGCTTTAGGGCCGATCCAAACCCTAGTTTTTCCCCTATAAAAAGCCTTGTAATCGCATGAGAAAAGGTATCATCAACATTGCAAAACTTAGCCGAAGCCAAAGCAGCTGCCGAAAATTCCATCACCATTCAAAGACCCCAATTCCGATCTTCATACTTCATCCTTTGATCCGAAGCACGTAGTCGAGGATCCCCGTGCACTTGAAGAATAGACCACGTAGGAATATTTCAAAGTGTAATCATCTTCTATTTTCGAATTGGTATGTCTTTGTTATGGTTGATGTTTGTTTTAGGTTTTTGTTTAAGTATGATTCAATTCTTGTCTATGAGATATTAAGTACTTTTGAATGATGTAAGAATTATGGTTTTTAGTTTTTAATCAATGATTTGAAGTTTATGCCGATAATTCTAAGTGTTTGGTTTTATTAATTTTCGATTTGCTTCATAATATTAACGTGTGATTAAGACAAGTAGTTGATGTTGCATTAGTTAATCCTTCAAAGAATTACAAGACTTTGATACACGTAGTGGATAGGTTGATGTGTTCTTTGTTGTGTTCGAAAATTACATGCTAGAATTGGATTAAGATGGTGCTAATGAACATGTTAGTTTATTTGTGTGATACATAATTGCATAAGTGAATTAGTATGTTAGATTTCGTGTTTGATACGTTGAGCATGGATGTGTGAAAGTTTTCGAATGAAACAAGTAGTCGATTTCGAATGCATCTAATGGCTTAGGAACCACGTAGGAACCTAATGTGCATGTTTCGATTCTAGCATGATTTAGGTATTTCGGCATAGATTGATATGAGATTAGAAATTGTTTTCCATATTCTTGCATTGTTGTTTGGTGTTGGTTTGTGTAATTGTTGATCGATCACATGTATATATGTATAAAAGTAATATAAGACTTTATTTCATTGCATCTTTCCGAAATATAAAATCCAAATCTTTAAAACTCTATGTTTATTTCGACATATTTGATCAGATTAGATGGATCTACCCTGTGGTTGGATCCCCGGTTTAGAACGATACCCTTACTTGCTTTATACGATGACAATGACTGTGTACAGGGTTAATTGATGCGTGTGCGAATACGATCTATCAAATGGCGCCGTTGCCGGGGATCCTTCGGGATCCTCAATCTTTTTAATTGTCGAAATTTGCATTGTATATATGTCTATATGTGAATATTTGTATAGTTGGTTCGATGTATATATATTTGTGTGCTTTTGTAATTATAAAGATTGGTGCCATGTATGATTGTTGAAATGCTTTTGTAATATAATTTTCATGTTTTGTTTTGTTTGATTTTTGGCCTAGACGTGCATGCTAACTTGATCTTGGCCAATTGGTTTTTTTTTTCAGGTGCTAGACGTGCATGCTACCCCGCGCTACTCGTTCATCTTCACAAGGAGATCTTGTTCCTTTGAATCCGGAGATTAACCGTGTTTGCAGAAAACAAAAGAAGACACAAAAGGCAGCAAGTAGTAGCACGGCATCACCTCGAGAACTTGCAGATCAAGAACCACCATCTCCATTCCGAATTCAGTTCGAGGATTCTTCATCCGGATCCGAGGCCGAGACCGAGCAAACTTTTGAGAAAAATCAGTCCAACTTTGTCATGGCCAACATGCCACTCAAAGATGCTTTCAACCCCACTACTCCAGCTTCACCATCATGCATTTCTGTTACAGTGCCGGATCAAGCTCACTTCTCTATTCCAGTTCAGCTACTTGGGCAACTGCCGAAGTACTCAGGCTCAGCCATGGAGGATCCGAATGTGCACTTGAGGGAGTTTCTTGACATCTGTCAACTCCAAGCTATCACCCATCTGCCTTCAGACACTTTGAGGTTACTTTTGTTTCCATTCACCTTGAAGGATGACGCCAAGCGTTGGTTGTACTCTTTGCCTTCAGGGGTGGTTACAACTTGGGATGACATGACCAAGAGGTTCTTGAAGCAATTCTTCCCCGCTCAACTCACTAAGAAACTTAGGAGGGAGATTCAGAACTTCACTCAGAAGGATGGAGATACTTTTTATGAGGCTTGGGAGGAGTTTCAGGAGCTTCAGCGCAAGTGTCCACACCATGGAATCAGTTTAGATGAGTTGGTTCAGTTTTTCTATGAAGGATTGGACAATGCCAACAGAGGTATGATCGATTCTGCTAGTGGATGCACATTTATGAACAAGACCGGAACTCAAGCTTATGCTTTGATTGAGGACTTGGCGGATAACAATCGTCAATTTAGTACCAAGAACTCAAGGAAAACAGCAGGAGACCGAAGTGGAGGCGTGTATGACGTGGGAGCTCGGAACCAAATGATCACCATGGAGAGGAAGCTCGATGTCTTGGTCAAGGCCATGGCCGGTTCGACTATTGGTCCACAAACATGTGGAATTTGTTCAATGACAGATCATAATTCGGATACATGTCCGAATGGTGCATTGAGCGAGGAGGAGTTGAATTTCATGGGACAACAGAGGCAGAAGTATGACCCTTACTCGAACACCTACAATCCTGGAATCAGAGATCATCCCAACTTTCGTTGGAGTAATGGTGTTCAACTGAATAATGCTCAAGCTCAAGGACCTCGTCCTTCAGGTTTGTTTATGAGGCCTCAGGTACCTCAAGGTTTTGTTCCTAACTCTTCTAATTTTGTGCCTAATAATGCTAGTTTTTCTACTCCAAATTATGATGAACTCTTGAAGTCCCTTGCTCAAGGGCAACAGAATTTAACATCTGCAACTCAAGCTTTAGTGACAGGTCAACAAGCTAATTCTAAAGAGATCACGGAGTTAAAGAAGCAGATGGGACAAGTTATTGATTTCATGGGTAAAATTCATGAAAGTGGTAAGTTGCCGGGACAAACTTTGCCAAATCCAAATGCAGGACAATTCAAGGTAGTTGCAACTCGGAGTGGGAGAGTTTTTGAGGAGCCATTGTTGAAGACGTTGGGGACTTCTAAAGGAGAAGATGTTGAGCTGTTGCAAGAGGAGGAAGATGAGAATGTAGAGGAGGTTTTTGTGGAGCAAAATCCGGCAGCAACCCTGCCAGGGTCCGAGCAGCAAGGCGGCGGTCCGAGGGGCAGTCCGGCAGACTTTTCTGCTGAGTCCGAGAAGATACAAGGTGGTGAGGCCTTGCCTCACCCTCATGCAGTCCCTGCTGATCCGAAAGGTGCAAAGGAAAAAGGTAAGTCTTCTAGTTCTAGTGGTTTAGTTTCATCTAACGTCCATACTCGATACCCTTTCCCAAACAGGTTTGCAAAATCAAAGCACGATGAAGCTGATCGTGCAATGGTTGAGTTATTCAAGAAGGTGGAAGTGAACATGCCATTGTTGGAGTGCATTCAACAAAATCCTAAGTATGCTAAATTCTTGAAAGAGTTGTGCACTAATGATAAGAGCATAAAATGCTACGTTTTTAATGTGTTTCTATCCCTATTTATACTTTGTTTAACTCTTAATTTTGCAGATTTGAGTCGTTGGAGTGAACCATGATTGTTTGGTGGAGAACAAGTGAAAATGTGCTTAAATAGAAGAAAATGTGGAGTTTTAGCAAAATCCTTATTTAACTAGGAAACTCAACGAGTCGCAAAAGTCGAGAATAAGTAGTTTAGGAAACTTTCCTATTTTGAAAAGGGAAAAGTTACCTATTTCATTTTGGAAAACTTACCTAATTTGATTAGAGAAACTTTCCTTATTTGATTTGGGAAACTAACTATCTTTCAATCTTTCCTATTCTGACTTTCCTAATTTATTTTGAAAACTTTCTTTCCTTTTGTGATAGGGATTCCACATGAAGCAAGGAAGTCAAATCCTACATGGATTAGGACTAAGTTGTGTCGCCATAAATCAAGGAGAATGATGGGGTTTCTTGCTGAATTTAAAAGGGCTTTTTAAGACAAGTTTTCATTGTCTAAATTAAGGGAGATAATTTGCAATTCAAATCTGAAATTTATGAAATTAATTCCTTAAATTTCTTTTGTCTAAAAGCCAAATTATTCTGATTTTATTCATTTCCTTTTCAGAACATTAAATGGTGCACCAAAATTGGAAGAATGGAGTTAATTTTCGGCAAAACAAGGAAAGGAACTAAAGGGGCTGATTTGTGTGGAAAACAAGCAATGAACCTAGCCTACAAATGCAGCCGAATTCATCACCTTTGTGCATAAGGAAATTCTGGAAATTTCCTAACAAGTTTTTATTAATTTGTTGGGTAATTTCCTTGACCATTGGATCAAGATTAGATCAAGGGTTGAGAGAACTCAAAGGGGGAGACATAACACTATAAATAGAGGCTCTCTACATAAGAAAAGGGTCGACCATCCTATATACAAACACTAGAGCAGCCATATCTCTCTCCCTCTCCACAAGCTCCGCCCCTCCATCTCTCCCCTATACAGCAGCTCCGCCGCCCTCTCCACCACCAATTCAGCCGCTGCTCACACCAAGCATCAATCTCCACACCTAAAGTCAGTCCAAGATCCATGGTTGTCTTTGTATTTGTTTCAAATTCAGTATTTATATTCAATGTTATTTCTGAATTTTGTAACAAACTATCAATGTTCTTATGTGATTTGATGAATTCTTTGGATTTCCTTATGTGTTTGATTGTTGTTTGGTTGAATTCTTTATATATGCATGTGAAAATTCGAATTTAAGACTTAAGGGCAGTAGTTACTAATTGAATTTATGATTTAGTTTGGTTTATTTGCAGAGTTTGTGCACACAACAAATCATATGTACAAGGGCAGCCTTGGCCATGGTTGTTCCTTGTGTATAGATTTCATATGCTTATTGAATATAAGTTGAATCATACGCGAAGTTGGTTCAATTTGTGTTCTTTATAAGAGCTAGAATAATTCTGTAAATTTACATGTCGATGTGAGATGAGGTGACGCCATACTTGCTAACATGTCTCCAATTCGACTTATTGTGCTTATGTGCTTTTTGTGTTTAATTTCTACGCGAAGTGTCTTTAAACCGATTAGTACTATGTTTAGGATTATACGCGAAGTTAATTCTGAATAATTGTGAAGTCTTGAATAATTAGAATAACCGCGAATGCTCTAATTAAATTGGAACTAAATTGGATTATGAAATCGGTTTGTAAACCTGCTGCCCTCTTCCTTTATTTGAGTTGTTACATGTTTAAAGAGTTATGTGTTATGTGTAGAATGGTTGATCAATTGTAAATAATTAGTTTTAAGTTAAGTTTTAGTTTCTTTAGATGTTAAACATTTACATCCCCCATATGTTTATTTGATTATGTTAACATTTTCTGTTTTCGATTACCCTTCAATATCCCCGGACTGAACGATCCCTACTTATTCGTACTAACGATGACATTTTGCAGGGTTATAAAGTTGTGAGGTTTGATTTGATCACGTGTTTACATGTGTGACGTAAAACGCTCATCAACTAACAAGAGGCTTCCACGAGAGAAGGATGTGGCGGTTATGAATGAAACCATCTCTGCGGTTTTTCAAAGGAAACTACCACCAAAGCTTAAGGATCCAGGGAGTTTTTCTATTCCTTGCACTATTGGCACTCATAGTTTTGACAAGATCATGTTAGATCTAGGTGCATCTATTAATGTCATGCCTTCTTATCTTTATGCGGACTTAGGTCTAGGTGCATTGAAAAAGGATGATATTATTATTAGACTAGCTGACCGTTCTAATACAATCCCTTTGGGATATGTTGAGGATGTTTTGGTGCAGGTTGCTAATCTAACTTTTCCTGCAGATTTCTATGTCATTGACATGGAACCCACAGATGCAGATGACAAGGAAATTCCCATTCTGTTGGGAAGGCCATTCATGAGGACTGCTAGGACCAAGATTGATGTCCATTCCGGAGAGATAACGTTTGAAATTGATGGCGACATCATTAGTTATAACGTGTTCGACGCTATGAGGTATCCACTTCCCGAAATTTTTCGTGATTCTTTTTCTATTGATGTGGTGGATTCTCTTGCAGAAGAACATGTTGAAATGATAACTCAAGACATCTTGGCTCTCACCCTAGCTAAAGGGATCGGATATGACAAGTTTGGATCGAAAACTTGTACAATGCAGCAAGAGGCCGTGCCTCTTGCTCTCATAGAAACCGCGGCTTCTCTTGAGGTCGCTGCTGAGGTAACCTACTCTCCCTTTAGTCCAATTTTCTCTTCATCTAACAAGTTTCTACCATCCATTGTTCAAGCTCCAAAGTTAGATCTCAAGGTTCTTCCGGAACACTTGAAGTATGTGTACTTGGGAGAGAATGAGACATTGCCGGTTATCATGTCATCATCATTAGAGAAGGACCAAGAGGAGAGATTGACTGCAGTGTTGAAGCGACACAAGACGGCTATTGGATGGACTTTAGCCGACATCAAGGGAATCAGCCCTACTATGTGTGTCCATCGAATTCTTTTAGAGGATGGTGCGAAACCAACCAAGGAGGGTCAACGTCGACTTCACCCACCTATGATGCAAGTTGTGAAGGATGAGGTGACTAAGTTACTTGATTGTGGAGTCATCTATCCTATCTCGGATTCGAGGTGGATTTCGCCGGTTCAAGTTGTGCCAAAGAAGAGTGGGATCACAGTTGTGAAGAATGCGGAAAACGAGTTGGTGCCTCAACGAACCGTGACCGGTCATAGAGTGTGTATTGATTACCGGAAGCTTAATGCTACTACAAGGAAGGACCACATGCCGCTGCCCTTTATTGATCAAATGCTTGAGAGGTTAGCCGGTCACTCATTTTATTGTTTCCTTGATGGATATTCCGGTTACAATCAAATAAGTGTTGCGGACGAGGACCAAGAGAAGACCACTTTTACTTGTCCATTCGGTACTTTTGCATATCGACGCAAGCCATTTGGACTTTGCAATGCTCCAGGTACGTTCCAAAGATGCATGTATCATATATTCTCTGAGTTCATAGGTTCTAAGATAGAAGTGTTTATGGATAATTTTTCTGTCTATGGTGGAGATTTCGATTCATGTTTGCATAATGTTGAACTTGTGCTTAAGAGATGTGAGGAAACTAATCTTGTGCTTAATTGGGAAAAATGTCACTTCATGGTTACTCAGGGTATAGTGTTAGGTCATATTGTTAGCTCTAGGGGTATTGAAGTTGATAAATCGAAGATAGATCTTGTGCGTCACTTACCCATTCCCACAAGTGTGAGGGATGTTCGAAGCTTTCTTGGACATGCAGGATTTTATCGCAGGTTTATTAAAGACTTTTCGAAAATAGCAAGACCCTTGAGTTCTCTACTGCAAAAGGAGATGCCATTCCATTTTGATGAGGAGTGCAAGGCCGCATTCGAGAAGTTGAAGGAATCATTGTGCACAGCACCGATCATGGCGCCACCGGATTGGAGTTTGCCATTTGAGCTTATGTGTGATGCTTCAAATCATGCAGTTGGGGCCGTGCTAGGGCAAAGGAGAGACAAGCAGCCCTATGCCATCTATTATGCCTCAAGGACGCTCGATAATGCGCAACAAAACTACACCACCACCGAGAAAGAACTTCTGGCAGTCATCTTTGCTTTGGATAAGTTTCGTTCTTACTTACTTCAATCTAAAGTTATTGTTTATACTGATCATGCTGCTTTGAAGTATTTGTTGACAAAGAAGGATGCCAAACCGAGATTAATTCGATGGATTCTGCTCCTACAAGAGTTCGACTTGGAGATCAAGGACAAGAAAGGATGCGACAATGTGGTTGCCGACCACTTGTCACGTTTGGTGCATGATGAAGATGCCATTGCTATCCAAGAATGTTTTCCGGATGAGCAGCTCTTCAAGGTAAGTGAGGTAAGTGATCCTTGGTATGCAGACATTGTAAATTATTTAGTTACCAAGGATTTTCCAAACTCTATGTCATATCATGCTAGAAAAAGACTCAAGGCACTAGCTAAACATTATGTGTGGGATGAACCTTATTTGTGGAAGCATTGTGTAGATCAAATTATTAGGAGGTGTGTTCCTGAAACTGAGCATAAATCTATTCTTAGCTTTTGCCATGAACAAGCATGTGGAGGTCACTTTGGTTCACGTAGGACTGCATTGAAAATACTTGCTTGTGGATTTTTCTGGCCTACTATTTTTCGAGATGCTCATATGTATTGTGCTTCATGTGATAGATGTCAAAGAACAAGGAATTTAGGACCTAGGGATGAAATGCCTATGCAACCTATTATACATGTTGAAATATTTGACTGTTGGGGTATTGATTTCATGGGACCTTTTCCAAATTCTCAGGGTTTTCTGTACATACTCGTTTGTGTTGATTATGTGTCGAAATGGGTGGAAGCCAAGGCCACCCGGACTAACGATTCTCGAGTTGTTGCAGATTTTCTACGTTCTAACATCTTCTCCAGGTTCGGCATGCCGAAATCTATCATCAGTGATGGAGGTACCCACTTTTGCAACCGGACAATTGAAGCTCTCATGAAAAAGTATGGAATAAAGCATAAGGTTGCTACACCTTATCACCCCCAAACAAGTGGACAAGTAGAGCTTAGTAACCGGGAGATTAAGCGGATTTTGGAGAAGAGTGTGAAGCCATCACGCAAAGATTGGAGCCAACGACTGGATGATGCTCTTTGGGCTTATAGGACGGCATACAAAAATCCTTTAGGCATGAGCCCTTTTCGAATGGTCTATGGTAAGGCATGTCACTTGCCTGTGGAGTTAGAGCACAAAGCTTGGTGGGCGGTGCAACAGTTCAACATGGACATAGATGAGGCCGGAGTGCATAGGAAGCTACAATTGTGTGAACTTGAGGAGATCCGGAATGAGGCCTACGATTCTGCCGTGATCTATAAAGAGAAAACCAAGGCGTTCCACGACAGGATGATTCGAAAGAAAGATTTTGTTATTGGCCAGAAAGTTCTCTTATTTAATTCTAGACTTAGGTTGTTTCCGGGCAAACTACGCTCTAGGTGGATAGGACCTTTTGTTATCACTAATGTTTTTCCTTCTGGTGCAGTAATGATCAAAAGCATGGTCAAGGGATCTGAATTTCAAGTTAATGGTCATCGCTTGAAACCGTATTTGGAGAGCATGGTGGATCACACCATCGAGGAGGTTCCTCTTCAGGACCTCACGGCATGAGCATGAGGATGCATGAGTCTAGGCTAAAGGACTATAAACACCTAAGCGCTGCATGGGAGGCAACCCATAGAAGGAGCCGTCTACGAGCGTTTGTTTTTCTTAACCCTTATCTTCGTTCTTTCATTGTTTTAGATATTGAACATTGAGGACAATGTAAGTTTCAAGTGTGGGGTGGGGAATGGCTTATTGCAAGTTTCGGTGAACAGTGTTTTTTTGTGAACAGTGATTTTTAGGGTTTCGGTGAATAGTGATTTCGGTGAACAGTGATTTTTGAATTTTTGTTCTAGGTTCGGTTTTTTTTTATTTTTAAGTTTAGGTTTGTATTTGTGATATTGTTTTAGGTGTTCTGGCAAATTGATACGTAATTGCATAAGTGAATTAGTATGTTAGATTTCGTGTTTGATACGTTGAGCATGGATGTGTGAAAGTTTTCGAATGAAACAAGTAGTCGATTTCGAATGCATCTAATGGCTTAGGAACCACGTAGGAACCTAATGTGCATGTTTCGATTCTAGCATGATTTAGGTATTTCGGCATAGATTGATATGAGATTAGAAATTGTTTTCCATATTCTTGCATTGTTGTTTGGTGTTGGTTTGTGTAATTGTTGATCGATCACATGTATATATGTATAAAAGTAATATAGGACTTTATTTCATTGCATCTTTCCGAAATATAAAATCCAAATCTTTAAAACTCTATGTTTATTTCGACATCTTTGATCAGATTAGATGGATCTACCCTGTGGTTGGATCCCCGGTTTAGAACGATACCCTTACTTGCTTTATACGATGACAATGACTGTGTACAGGGTTAATTGATGCGTGTGCGAATACGATCTATCACGGCTACTGTGTATGATGTGTAAGGAGGCGGAGCTGCTGTGTGGAGGAGGAGATGAGGGCGGTTGTATGTGTTGTGGAAGGAGATGTGGAAGAGATGGAGGCGGCTGCTGCTGTGCGGAGATGAAGGAGGCGGTTGTGTGGCTGTATGTGAGAGGAAGGAGAGGGGCGGAGCTACTGTATGGGAAGAGGGGAGGACGAGATGTGGAGAGAGGAGAGAACCGAGCTGCTGTGTTTGTGTATAGGGGGGTCGACCATTTTTTGATGTGCAGCTGCTGCACCTATTTATAGGGAGGAAGTAGGGTTTTGTTCTTCTCCCTTTGTGGGATGGACTTTTGGCTGCATTCCTTTTTCTTTTGGGTTAAGGATTGCTTCTTTCATTGTTAGTTTAGGCCTCTAATTCAGCTGCATTCGAATTCCAACTCCTTTTAACTTCAATTCGGCTGCAAACTCTCTTTTCTTGGAATTCAACTCAGCTGCAACCTCCTCCTCTTGAAGTTAATTCGGCTGCTGTCACACCCCGATCCTAGAATTGTTTTACGGTTGGTTACTTTGGTCTTTTACCATTTAAAGTGACCGTTTAACCGTACAATGATCGTAAAGTTGACTTTTTGTTAAGTCAAGAATTTGGGAAAACTTCATTCTTGAAAGTTGTAGAGGGCGTCGTTACGAGTTCGTGGACACGTAGCACGCTCAAATCGGAGTTCGTACGGAAAAGTTATAAACAAAAGTATAAAGTTACTATGCGGTAAAATGACTATATATAGGACTTACCGGGGTGAAAAATCAGATTTTTCACCCGGCCCATTTTCTCTCCTCTCCCGACGAAAACACTGCCGGATGTTCTAGCCGCCACCGCGCCGCCGTCCGGCCACCCCAGACCTCCACACCGGTCCCAAAAGCTCGGCCTCCGAGTCTACTTCATTCCTAGGTAAGTTTTCTGACCTAACTCGCCGTAAATCGGGAGAAATCCCGGTTTGTTCTTCAAGTGTACAGTGTTTGTTCTTGATCTGATTTCTCCCTCCCTAGGTCACCATTTGTTGAGTTCCTTATATGTTTAGGATGGGTTTTAGGAGTACTACAATCCCCTAGAATTTGGTAGCTTGATTCGAAGTGTGTAGGAAGAATTGAGAATTTGAAGTGTAAATTTTCGGGTTTACTGTTCATCGAGTTTTTGACCTAGTTAGAGGCCGAATTGGCCTTCGAGTTGAACTAGAAAGTTGTCCCAAATGATGAGACGAAGCTACTGGTGAAATTTGGTGGCGATCCGAGGTCGCCGGAATTTTGGTCGGAATTTCTGCCGGCGGCCGCCGTCGGCGGCGGAGCTGGCGGTGCCGCCATTTTTTGAGCAGTTTTTCATGCCCATTAAATGGATTATATTGTGAGGAGTCTATGGTTAAAATTTGGTAATTTTTGGAGGAGTTTTGGTTAGGTTTTGGAATTTTCTAGTTTAGTATTATTGACGGATAATTAAATATTATTCCGACCATCGATTATTGCCGGATAAGGTGTAAGAATTATTTTAAGGACTCCTAAGGTATTAGTGAAGTGGTTGAATGGGTGTCCATAGTAATTCCACAAATTATTATGGGTGAACCTAATGTCAAGTGAATTATTAGAGAAAGTCGGTGTTACGGTTGGGTAATCGGAAACGAATCTATTTGTTGACAAGTTGTTAAAAAGAAAGGAACTTGGTCAACACGTGGTCAAATAAGATTTCTTGGTCAAACTAGGAAAAGACCAAGTCAACTATAGAAAGACTAATTGATTGGTTTGTTTGTACAGTCTCTTATTGAACGTGAGACGGACTCGACTACGCGGTTAGTTCGAGGGTTTCGCTCGAGGAGCTTTCCGAGCAGGAAGAAGGTCGCAATAAGTACTGTGAGTGGACATTTGTTTTAAATTAAATTGCATGCCATATACTTTATTTGATTTCTCCTGCATATATGATTTCCTCCATTTATATGTTTTACGGTGATTTGGGAAAATGGGATTTAAGGATTTTAAAGGCAAACAAGCCGGGAAAGAGGTTCATACCCTTCCCGTGATTTTAAAGGATTTTCCCGGGATATGGTTTTAATGATTATCACCGTTTTGGGATTATGGAGGGGGATGATTTCAAAAGGAGAAACTTGGCTCACGGATTTAAAGGGGTTTTCGATTTATTATTCCCACGAGGTTTTAAGAGGTTTTACAGGTTTTAAAGGGATTTTAAAAAGGGAAAAGGATATAAGAATTGTATGCTAGCATGGACCCTCTCCGGTGGAGCTGGTCAGTAGACCTTCCCGGATAGAGCAGGTCGGGGACCCTCTTCGGTTGAGCTGGTCATTAGACCTTCCCGAATAGAGCAGGTCGGGGACCCTCTCTGGTGGAGCTGGTCACTAGACCTTCCCAGATAGAGCAGGTCGGGGACCCTCTCCGGTGGAGCTGGTCATTAGACCTTCCCGGATAGAGCAGGTCGGTTTTCTCGTGGATGAGGTTAACACCCCACATAATTGTTTATATTTGAGCCAAGGGATTTATTGAATTATTTAATGTCCATGATTTGTTGCATGCGGATTTTCTGAGAAAACTGTAAGGGAGAACATTAGCGGAAAATAGAGTTTTTATATTTGATTTTCGTCCACTCACTCTAACGGTTTTTCAATGTTTCTCCCCTGGGCCCTTCGTTTTCAAATGCCCAGTGGTGCAGGGTTCTAGAGCGGAGGTCGCGCGCGTACAAGAGTCGAGGCATAGTCGATCAATCTGTTGCTGCCGTAATTCCTTAGGGTAATCTTCTTAGTAGACTGCTATGACTAACCCAGTATAGCTAATTAAGTAGGTTAGGGAGCAGGATGCCTTCATGAGTTAGGGTTTGTGTTAGATACTCATGGAAGTGCTGAGTTGGAATGTAGGAAGGGTTGGCCATTTCAAGGGGGTTTCGGTAAGAAGTTCCCTTGAGGTGGTCCCCGCAGGATTTACTTCGAGTTAAAGGGATTTAACTCGGTGTGGATCCTGACAATTGGTATCAGAGCATTAGGTTATCGTTTCCTGTTACTACCTCATATACTTGGTATCACTTAGTGTCTATAGAGTGATGGTCCGACCGCGGCGGATCCATCGGCATTTTATGCTTTGGACGCTTGGTGTTTATTAAGGATATGAGTTGGTACTTCCTGATTGAGATATGGACCGAGTGGTTCTATAAACATTGGAATCTTCAAGACTATGCCTCAGTACGCGCGACCTCACAGAGAGTTCTTGTAAGGAACAAGGTAAGCTCGTTATGTATTTATTTTTATGAGTTCCCCAAGGATTTTGGTTTTAAAAGGATTTATTGAGATTTGAGTTGGGGATCGAGCGGATACTCCGGTTGTTTAACGTTTGAGCATTATGTGTAAGTACTCGGTGGTGAAACAGTTAAGTCACACCTGGAAGGCTGTCATGGTTGTTGACAGGGATGTTGTAGAAACCTAAGGCGAGGCCTTGGTGTTCGAGTTATGAGACTCTTAGCAGTGGAGAGTTGTACGAGTTAATGAAAGAGATTTCATCCTGCCATGGAAAAAGAGATGAAGTCGCCTAACGCGATTATTCAGAAAGGATGAATATTTAGTTTTGACGATTGCCACGACGTTGTTGAGGTTCGCCATTAGTGTGGTTTTGGAGAAACCAACGGACTTATGAAAGTGGAATGACTTAAGGAAATTGAGTGTAGTCATTTTGGGACCAATGAACTTGTTTCTGGTGACGAGTCCATGACGTGACACTACTGGAAAATGTTAAGGAAGTAAAGGCTGGTTTGGTCACTTGATGCTTTATGGGAACGCCACTGAAACTAATGGCTTAGGTCAGCTTTGGTGTTGACATTGTTGTCGTCAGCTACGACCAGATCCTCTCCGCTCCAGCCACCCATGATTGGGGTACTAGAAAGATTTGAATTGTTGGTGACAAGGGTCATTGGGCCATTTATCGTGGAAGCAGAAATTAAATCGTGTCACCAGATCTTGGGGCTCATGTCAACCATAAGGTGAGTTATCCACCTGGGGTCAAAGTATTTCAGTTAGTACACCTGTGGAGGGGTCTCCAGGTTGGCTGTGTTAGAGTCCAATTTACAGATCGAGCGAGTGTTACCAATTGTAGCTAAAGGTATTTGGTTTCGGAATTTAAAGGAACATGTTGGAAGTGGCAACAAGCCACCAGGTCATGGACCAAGGGTGCTTGGGGTACCAGAGATAGTGATACGAGTCTTGATTGACTTTGTATTATTGTGGTGTAGGAACCGGTCGTTGTGCAAACGGTATTGTTTCGACGGCCGAAGATATACATGGGAATACCCCACAGGAGCACGTGTACCCACCTTTGTAGGGAAGTGGTAAATTGGAATCTGGGTAGCACATGCTGGTAAGGCATAATTATTTTTGTACAGCTGTGTGTGGTCAAAATGACACCAGGTAAGTGACTAAGGCTGATGATGACATCATCTTAAGAATGTGTCATGAGAGTTCCATTTATTGAGAACGGAGATTAAGGACGTTTGGTTAGAAGTTCTGTGCAAAACGTTAATTGAATGGTCTACAGGTCGGAAGTGGGTTATTGTTAGTGGCTCCGACTTTTATGATGGTTAGCGAGATTATTAAATGTCGTTAGTAGGTGGTCGGATGTTTTCTGAGATAAATGCACGGAAATGGTGAAGTGACAGCAGTGAGGCAAGGTTTACTGAATTGTTGAGTAGGAGAGAATGTTTGTAGTTGCTCAAGCTTCAACCTGCAACCAAAGTCGTCCGTTATGACACTTGGTTTCGTTGAGGGTGATTAACTGAGCTTGATGGCATGGGAATTTGTGAACTCACTGGCTGTGGTTTAATCAAGTATTGTAACCGAAGGTGTACTTAGTCGTGTTTGGGGTTCATAAGTTATATCCACTGCAGTGACAGGAAATATTCTCAATTATGATTTGTGGAATGAGGATTAGACCTGGGAAATGGAATTTTGGTGTATATAATGAAATCCTGAGAGGGTTAAGGAATTGTTGGAATTGCCATCGTCATAGGTCATTTGAGTAGTGACCCTACTTGTTAGGAATTATTGACCTAGCGGCAGTTCTTGGCGCCACGAGTGTAGAGTAGTAGCAAGAAAGATCATTGGAGGTGACTCTCGAAATTGTCAACTTTTCGGTAAGTATGAAGTGCGGTGGAACTAGGTAAGGGTTTCTTTGATGACTCAAAAAGTAATAGGAGTCAAGGTTTTGGAAACCAATTTATTACAAGAGTAATAAGGTATGTTGCTAAGTTGGGTAACACTCCATTGGAAATCGTGGAGTGATTAAGCCACATTCAGATTAAGTGATGATCTGAGGGGAGGTTAACGTGTGGCAGCGGATCTTGTAATCTAGGATCTGAAGAGGTATTGTGAATTTTGAATCTAACCAAATAGAGGATGCGATGGATGGTAAACTTGCAGAGCATGTGGGACAGTGTTGTTAGAAACTGTCTAGTTGTACGAGTTGACTCTGTGATGTGTACTCGCCCAGTGCGGTGATGGCATTTGTTAATTGTGCCTTGATAACTAGATGCCTGGTGATCAATATGGCTAAGTTCGGTGTGAAATTAATTCCCGATGCTTGATCAGGGGTTCCTTTGGGTGTGCACAAGTGGCACTAAATTTTATGTAGATGTCCGATCTGGTTAAATGTCCAAAGTTGTTGGTTATTACCAGACGATGTGGTAATGGAGGCATTTGGGAATGAAATATCCTTGTTGAGCGGGTAAGGCTCTGGAATTCTTTTAATGGTAAGTCTATCCCTGATTGCGATACGGGTAATGTGTATTGGACGCTCAGTTATGGTTGAAGTGCAAATTCTGGACTATGCGTCGTTCTAGGCTAAGGTAAGGGATAGAGAGGCCAGTGACACCTCACCTTTGAGTAGTATGGTTTTGTAATACTAGTTGTAAAGTACGCTGTGACCCCACAAGGTGATAATTGAGTTAGCGACTCTAATGTTTGGCTTGTGAGTAAAGAGGTCAGGATTTGTGTTGTCAGAATAGTTACGTGAGCAGTACGTAGCCTGACAATTTGTCTTCATGCGAGGAGTAAGTATTGTTAGATCTCGATGTCAGGAGCTTTTGGATCTCCCTGATTTAAAGGCTATGGTTGTGGATTTACGCTAAAATTCATGGCAATTCATGTCCTGTGTGTGCAAGTGGTTTGAGTAATGATAGAGTAAGGGAAGACAAGTACTCTACAACAGGACAACTTGACAGAATGGTTTCTAGAAAGCGTAAACCAGAGCAGGGAGCCTTGTTCAAATGAGGTGATGGTTCGTGTAACACAAGTCGTCATGGTTTTCCCGTGAACTTGTTGTCATTAGATTTGACTCCACAGTGTATTGTGTTACCAGGGGATTTAAATCCATTTGTGACATCGGACCCTACTCCTCAGGTATGGTAATCATTTCCTGCATAGGGAATGTGTGAGCTGATATCTAAAGTTCAACGAAAGAATACAAGTATTCTTGAAGAGATTTTACCCGCGACAAGCGAGGGGTTATTGAATCAGAATGATTACTAGCGGTATCGTGATGACGTCACATGTGGTTGTTAAGGTTAGATGTTGGTGTTCGTTTGGTTAAACGAGAAGGGATAGGAGGTTGATTACTGGTCGAAGTTGTTGTGTTGTGCAGTTGGATTTTCAAGGATATGGTTATAATCCGGTTTTGGCAACATGGAATTGTTGCCAAAGGATGTTCAGCAAATGACAGAATTTGTCATCTTTTCGTGAAAAACATTAGTGACTGTCGCGAGGATTACAGTTGGTGGATCAGTGATAGGCAGAGTAGTATTCCACCTCATAAATGAGATGGAATACAGTAAGAATTCGGTGATTCAGTTAATCAATGATTCAAGAGAAAATCATTGTGACCCACAGTAAGACTTCAGATGCTTTAGTTTTGAACCGAGAAGAGTGGTCGGGTGTCAGAAAATGAGGGAGTATTGGAGGTTATCATCCACGTAGGAAGGAGTGCTACGTTGGTTAAATGTGACATGTGACAAGGTTACATGAGTTTGAGGAATATGTTGGGTATCCTTAGAGTTAATGGATGCCTAGTGTCACGTATGTCCTTGTTACGGGAGTAAGTTTATTTCCTTACACCCTTTATGAATAGCCTTCTGGTTAGTACTGGAAATTGGCTTATAAGGAGGATCAGTAAGGATGTTGATCATAAAGGGCAGGTGTTTAGGGTTTTGACAATGTTTTTCGTGAGGCGTCTCAGAAGAGTTCTCAGAAGGAAGTGGATATTGGAAAACAATATTATTATTTTAAGTGGTACTATCCCCCACTGTGTTGGACTTCGAGTATAGAAATTTCGAGGACGAAATTTTTATAAGGTGGGGAGAATTGTCACACCCCGATCCTAGAATTGTTTTACGGTTGGTTACTTTGGTCTTTTACCATTTAAAGTGACCGTTTAACCGTACAATGATCGTAAAGTTGACTTTTTGTTAAGTCAAGAATTTGGGAAAACTTCATTCTTGAAAGTTGTAGAGGGCGTCGTTACGAGTTCGTGGACACGTAGCACGCTCAAATCGGAGTTCGTACGGGAAAGTTATAAACAAAAGTATAAAGTTACTATGCGGTAAAATGGCTATATATAGGACTTACCGGGGTGAAAAATCAGATTTTTCACCCGGCCCATTTTCTCTCCTCTCCCGACGAAAACACTGCCGGATGTTCTAGCCGCCACCGCGCCGCCGTCCGGCCACCCCAGACCTCCACACCGGTCCCAAAAGCTCGGCCTCCGAGTCTACTTCATTCCTAGGTAAGTTTTCTGACCTAACTCGCCGTAAATCGGGAGAAATCCCGGTTTGTTCTTCAAGTGTACAGTGTTTGTTCTTGATCTGATTTCTCCCTCCCTAGGTCACCATTTGTTGAGTTCCTTATATGTTTAGGATGGGTTTTAGGAGTACTACAATCCCCTAGAATTTGGTAGCTTGATTCGAAGTGTGTAGGAAGAATTGAGAATTTGAAGTTTTGAAGTGTAAATTTTCGGGTTTACTGTTCATCGAGTTTTTGACCTAGTTAGAGGCCGAATTGGCCTTCGAGTTGAACTAGAAAGTTGTCCCAAATGATGAGACGAAGCTACTGGTGAAATTTGGTGGCGATCCGAGGTCGCCGGAATTTTGGTCGGAATTTCTGCCGGCGGCCGCCGTCGGCGGCGGAGCTGGCGGTGCCGCCATTTTTTGAGCAGTTTTTCATGCCCATTAAATGGATTATATTGTGAGGAGTCTATGGTTAAAATTTGGTAATTTTTGGAGGAGTTTTGGTTAGGTTTTGGAATTTTCTAGTTTAGTATTATTGACGGATAATTAAATATTATTCCGACCATCGATTATTGCCGGATAAGGTGTAAGAATTATTTTAAGGACTCCTAAGGTATTAGTGAAGTGGTTGAATGGGTGTCCATAGTAATTCCACAAATTATTATGGGTGAACCTAATGTCAAGTGAATTATTAGAGAAAGTCGGTGTTACGGTTGGGTAATCGGAAACGAATCTATTTGTTGACAAGTTGTTAAAAAGAAAGGAACTTGGTCAACACGTGGTCAAATAAGATTTCTTGGTCAAACTAGGAAAAGACCAAGTCAACTATAGAAAGACTAATTGATTGGTTTGTTTGTACAGTCTCTTATTGAACGTGAGACGGACTCGACTACGCGGTTAGTTCGAGGGTTTCGCTCGAGGAGCTTTCCGAGCAGGAAGAAGGTCGCAATAAGTACTGTGAGTGGACATTTGTTTTAAATTAAATTGCATGCCATATACTTTATTTGATTTCTCCTGCATATATGATTTCCTCCATTTATATGTTTTACGGTGATTTGGGAAAATGGGATTTAAGGATTTTAAAGGCAAACAAGCCGGGAAAGAGGTTCATACCCTTCCCGTGATTTTAAAGGATTTTCCCGGGATATGGTTTTAATGATTATCACCGTTTTGGGATTATGGAGGGGGATGATTTCAAAAGGAGAAACTTGGCTCACGGATTTAAAGGGGTTTTCGATTTATTATTCCCACGAGGTTTTAAGAGGTTTTACAGGTTTTAAAGGGATTTTAAAAAGGGAAAAGGATATAAGAATTGTATGCTAGCATGGACCCTCTCCGGTGGAGCTGGTCAGTAGACCTTCCCGGATAGAGCAGGTCGGGGACCCTCTTCGGTTGAGCTGGTCATTAGACCTTCCCGAATAGAGCAGGTCGGGGACCCTCTCTGGTGGAGCTGGTCACTAGACCTTCCCAGATAGAGCAGGTCGGGGACCCTCTCCGGTGGAGCTGGTCATTAGACCTTCCCGGATAGAGCAGGTCGGTTTTCTCGTGGATGAGGTTAACACCCCACATAATTGTTTATATTTGAGCCAAGGGATTTATTGAATTATTTAATGTCCATGATTTGTTGCATGCGGATTTTCTGAGAAAACTGTAAGGGAGAACATTAGCGGAAAATAGAGTTTTTATATTTGATTTTCGTCCACTCACTCTAACGGTTTTTCAATGTTTCTCCCCTGGGCCCTTCGTTTTCAAATGCCCAGTGGTGCAGGGTTCTAGAGCGGAGGTCGCGCGCGTACAAGAGTCGAGGCATAGTCGATCAATCTGTTGCTGCCGTAATTCCTTAGGGTAATCTTCTTAGTAGACTGCTCTGACTAACCCAGTATAGCTAATTAAGTAGGTTAGGGAGCAGGATGCCTTCATGAGTTAGGGTTTGTGTTAGATACTCATGGAAGTGCTGAGTTGGAATGTAGGAAGGGTTGGCCATTTCAAGGGGGTTTCGGTAAGAAGTTCCCTTGAGGTGGTCCCTGCAGGATTTACTTCGAGTTAAAGGGATTTAACTCGGGATGGGTCCTGACAGCTGCCACTTCCTTCTTTAATTCGAACACAATCTCTCTCTTTGACATGTTGGAATATTTCTGTAAATGAGAGAGAAATAATTGTTAGTCCACAACAATGGTATATATAGAGCTTAGCAATCCTAATTCAATAAGGTTTCCTAGTTCAACTTAGTTTCCTTGTTAAATAAGGATTCCTAGTTCAATGAGGATTCCTAACTCAACTTGGTTTCCTAGTCAAATAAGGATTCCCATTTCAATGAACTTCTGAAAATTCCGAAATTGACTTTACATTCCTAGTGTGATTAGGATTCCTAGTTTGACTAGGATTCCTACTTTGATTAGGATTCCTAGTTCAATTAGGATTCTGCTAAAACTCCATATTTTCTTCTATTTAAGCACGTTTTCACTTGTTCTCCACCAAAAAATCATGGTTTAATCTAACGATTCAAATCTGCAAAATTAAGAGTTAAACAAAGTATAAATAGGGATAGAAACACATTAAAAACGTAGCATTTTATGCTCTTATCAAAAAATAATTCAATTGTTGAGGTAGCCTTACAATGATGTGAATTGTGTATGGGTGGTTCTGGAGTTTTAGGAAATTACAAGGGTTAGTTTTGGAATATGGGTGGTTTTGGAGTACAAGAGTTAGTTTTGGAATCAAACGTCATTCCATAAAATCAGCATGATTACCTACCCCTCCTACGGAATGGAGAAGGCTGAATGACTCCATCCAGGGAAACAAGATGTAGGGCTACTAGACGATGATAGATTCACCTCCTATTGGGTTTCTGATTTGACCTTGTTTGGTAAATTTCAATCTCTTTCTAAGCTGTTGTGTTGTTTGTTTGGTGGTGAAGACTATAAGATTAAATCTGTTAATTTGGCTGCATGCATGTCGAGTACTTGGTGAGTCCGAGATAGGGGAGGCTATGGCAAAATTCAGACAACTCGCCGGAATCCGACGAGAAATTCCGGCAAGTCTTTGGAATCTGGTGAGATTCCAACGAGGGCAGGGTTGTTTCGGCTGAATCTGTGAAGGTAGTCTTTGACTTTCCTTTTTCGTTTAAGTCGTAATTCCCTATTCAGCAAAACATTCCATTTTAGAAAATTTCTATTTTGGGAAACTTTTCTCTTTTAGGAAATTTTTTAATTATGTAAACCTGGTCAACTTGTCAAAGTTAGTAAATCTTGGTCAACTGGAAAAACTAGTCAAACTAGGAAAAGGTCGAGTCAACGTTTGTTTTAGAGTCTGATCTCACAAATTGTTTCTACAGCTTATTTGTCAGACATGAGGTGACTCGAGGATATAGACATTTTAAGGCAGCGCTTAAGGAGTGTTCCGAGCATTGACGCGACAAACTTAAGCTTAACCTGGAGTGGACTTGTATTTTGAATAAATTATGTGCGACGATTTTTTTTTTATAAATTTCTCTCCTATGAATATCGTTATCAAGAAAATTCTCTCCTAATTCAAATTCATTAAACATAAATATATAAGGTGTGTGAGTTAATAATAAAAAATTTAAAAAAAGTTACCAGACGCATAGAAGATTTTATCTATGCCTTGAATTCATTTCAGAAATATTAAAAACCCCGGGAGCAAAGTAAAAATGGCTATATAAATAGTACAGAAGAGAGGGAGATGGAAAGATCATATCACAAATTTCATTAAACAAGCAAGCTACACCACCATTATCTAAAACTAGAAAAGCAAACCAAGAATTAAAGCCCTTATTCAAAAATCTAAACCCTTTCCAATCAGTTTTCCTTTACCACAAAATTGATATTGAACATGAATAGTTGCTGCATGCTTCTCAGTTCTCATCTATCTAGGTGGTTCTTTGCACAACTCCTACAGCTGAAGGAGAGGGACGCATAGGCCAGCCAAGGAGAGGAGGTGATTCTGCTGGTTTGGCATCTTCACTAGGAGAGAAAAAGGCTCAATTCTACAAACGGCCCCCTTGAAGAACTGTCCTCCTTATCCAAAGCACAGAAAGAAATTGATCCACGCTGCTTGGTTGACAAATCAGAGTTTCTACTGGGACTAATTCCAGCACTTTCTTCCATATGACTCTGGTTAGCAATAAGAGAAATTGTGTCATTTTGACAATCATCATCAAGTCTCCTCCTACCCTCCAAGTCCTGTAAACTCCCCAGCACTAAAGAATCCGCTACCGGGCAGTAAACAAGCATGCATATACATACACCCGCACAACATAGAAGGGCAAGAAAAGCCAAGAAAGCAAGAGCTTCAAACTGAAAATGCTCTGGTTTAGATAAAACAGAGAAACCAAGCAAAGTAACCCTCAATGGAAGAAAACTTGAAACTGAGAACATCAATGTATAAACACTTTTCTGTAGACCCTTATTGATGACCAACTTTAAAATCTGTCTTCCAAGCCAAAACACGTAGGCAGTTAGAATGATGGCAAAAATCCCAAGAAGTATCATACTCAGTAATGGGTAAGTGCAGAGAACAATCTGATCAGTCTTGTTCATTGTACTGGTGTAGGAAAGCAACTTAATATTGTGCAGTTTGGGTCCAACTACTATGACAAGAAGCTGAAGAAGAAGTATTGGGAGGCAGTAGAAATGAATGTAACCAGCTATTTTCCCATTCCGTTGTCGGCTTAGAATACCCGACTCCGTTGTATGCAAAGGAGCATGAAGTAGGAACACAAGGGACAGGAATAGGCAAGGTTCTGCAAACCCCAGGTTTGAGACAATATAGCATTTGCAGACAGTCTCTTGCCATTTCAAGTAAGGGTATTCAACAATCTTCCTTCCCGTCTCAACATACTTATCCAGACAACTTCACCAATTCCCCACCAAATCGCAAACAAGATGAAAGTTATACGGATTATCCAAAGGCCACTGAAATAACTTAGCTGAACAAAACCCTGACTACGAATTCGAGAGCGAAAGTAAAACAAGTAGATAATGCAGAGGAAACCCAGAAGGATCAAGATAGCAACTAGACATACGGTCAACACACCGTGTGTATCTCTCGTCAGGGGCATTACCCGAAGCACATATTCCACGCATGCTCTCTGCCAGCATGGATACAAAAGAACCTCTGGTAGCGTAAATGATTCCTTTCCAGAATCAACCGGAACTATAAAAGCAGTCTGAAAAATTGTACCAGAAGGTACTCATCGAACACAGATTAACTATATCTGCTATTGGTGTTTACGCTTGTGATACATTCCAGAAAACCATACAAAACTCTGCCAATACCAATTGGTAGGGTTTTGAAGCTTGATTCAATTGAAAGAGGCAAGTTGTGGAAAGGAATCGACACCCTCATCTTCAACATTTGGCACTGGTGGAATTGCAGAGGGCCTTCGCAACCGTAAGTACCAATGTACCAATATGTGGAATACCAATATATGTACTTGAGTGCTTATTTTTGTAAAATTTTGAACAAACTTATATTGCACTAGACGGGTAATGCATTGAAGCATTAGGATTATTTGATGTGTTTGCTGAATTCTGGACTCCATAATTTATTTCGTTTTGCATTTTGATAGTTATGCACTTTAAGAATTGTCTGTTGTGTTGGAGCATGTGAAGTCTGAAGAGCTTTCTTGATCATGCATATTTTGGTTTGTCTTGCGAAGGTGATGGATGTGGATCTTTTCATCAAAAAGTCTAATTGTTTGTTTCATGTAATAATGCTTCCTTTGGCGTTCTTAATATGAAGTATGTAATGTCAGACCTGCATATTATGTTTGGAGTTATAGAAAGCTAATTTCTTTTCATCTGCCATGAATAGGGATCTGGATAGTTGTTCTTGGAAGTGTAATCGTTAAATGTCTCTAGCCATGACAGGTACATCTTTCCGATTAAAACTTCAGCTGAAAATTTTTGTGGTTTTATGAGTACTGATGCCTTTGTTGTTTTTTGCAGTATTTTCTGTAGTCTGGCCTTGAAATATCCATATCCATGTGCATCACTTGTGTAAGCTTCTCATCTCCATGTGTTCAATATCTTGATTCGATTCCTATTAATAAAAGTCACAATACACTTGCTGAAATCAATACTAGTGCCAATTTGCAAATGCAATCAACACTTATTTCATATTGCTGTCTATTAGCACTCCAAACACCATGGAACACATCGAGTTGGATTCTTTTTTGGACAAGTTGTGGATGCGGCTTCAATGCATCAGTGCCCCAAGAGAGCACTTCTAAATGTTTCTTATTTAAGCGTGTATAAGAAACAAGGGTAAAATTGTCTCAAAAATATTATTTTATTATAAATTTAATAAAGATTTGTGTATTTAGGTATTAGTAAGTACAACTTGTATTGGAATGGACATTTGGCTTTTTAATTCATTTTTTTACAGTCTGACTTTTCTTATTTTGTGCAAATGGTCATTCTCCACTATTTTTTATCTCTTGGATCTTAGTTGATAACATGGTTGTTATTGATTGTGAATATGATTTGGCAAGTTACATGGCAATAACATTATTTTCCATTCAAAAATACAAATTAAACAATATATTTTACAAAGAAATTCTTTTACTCTATCAAACAAGCAATTCTTTTATATCATCGAACACCATGTTTGTTCTTCAATATGAAAATGAAAATCCCAGGTTTCCCTTTCTAGGGCTGGGCGCGGGCTGGGCCCAGCAAATTATTTTCAGGGCCCGGGCCCAGACCGGTTAGTGTGGATCCGAGCCGTGGTTTGATGTTAGAAAAACAGGGACCGGTAAAAACCTGGGCCTGTCGAGCCGGGCCGGGTTTCTAGGCCTAAACTGAAATTAATACCTACCCACTGTTTTGCTTACAGCTTACAGAAATACTTACCTCAATTGGAGCTTCTACTTCTACTTACCTACTTACTGTTTTGCTTACTGCTTACAGACCCTGCTGCCCCGCAACCAAATCATTCCCGGTTTCTACTTCTTCATTATCAGACTCAAAATCATTTGAAAGACAACCATATTGTGAAGAAGACGAGCTACAGGACATCAAACCTGCATAAAAGTACACAACCCAACAAGGCAACAACATTCAAACATTCACAGAGGATAATCAAATCTGTTATACTCAACCCAAACCCAAGTTATAATCAAATGATTCAAATCTATAAGTAGGCAGTAAGTATGGCATCCAAATCTGTTATATTCATTATTCAACATTCAAAAACAAACACACAACATTCAACTTTCAATAATGAGTTCATTAACTTTGACAGTAAGTAGGCAGTTGAGGTGGAGGTTGATCGAAGAGAGGAAGAAAGGAAGCTTACTGAGGTCAAGGAGGACGACGAGGCGAGGAGATCAAGGTCTGGGTGGAGGAGGCGAGGAACGATCTGAGGAGGAGGTCGAGGACTTGAGGGTTGGGGAGGCGGGTGGATGAGGCAGTGTCTTCTCCTCCCTAGCAGAGTAGCAGAGACAGAGTGAGATTGAGAGAGGCCGCGAGAGAACAAATGAACAATAGTGAGGTTAGGTTAGTTTTGTACAAGTAGATAAGTATAATTAATTGTTGGTGTATAAGTGTTTAACTGTATATATGTGTATAACAAAAATTTAGGACCAGATGTATCACATCTAGGACCCGGGACCGGCCCATGATTATATGGGTCTGGCCCGGCTCGAAAGTAAAAATTTAAAACCCGTATTTAGACTCTGCCCGCTCAGCCCGCCGGTTCGGTCCGGGCTTTTGTGTCAATGGGCTTTTAGCCCACCCTTATCCCTTTCTATATGAGAAAGAAATGTGCCCCCTTCAAATTAGGGTCATATCAAATTAATAATTGGAATCTAATTTGTTTTTGAACATACAATTCGATCATCTTAATCGAACTCTATAAACTATAAAGCAGTCCAATCGATTAAGGTTTGAGAAAACACTATCATATGAACTGAGAAGATTAATTATGAACATGAGTATACCCTTTCGTATAGGCATTAGAAAATTGAATTCTATGTCTAATCATGGCCGTTACATCTTTGCTTTCAGAAATATATGCAGTGGAAGCAACCAAACACTATGATTCTTATGAACTACAATCGTATGTATCTTCCCTTCTCTTATGAAGAATATGGTCTTGGGTTAGTTAGGTGTTTTCGATTCTTTGGTTTTTCTCTATTTGATAAGATCTGGATTTATAATTTGATATGACCTCAAATTTAGTGTTTTATTTAAAGAGAATTTGGATTTAACATTTCTGGTTGAGATGGATATTCTTCGATATGCAGTTCAATTCACGTAAAAGAATTTATAAATTTGATTTTCTTTATAAAAGATTGGTTAATTAAATGAATATATTTACATTTTTGAATGGAAAATAACACTAATGTCATGTCACTTGCCAAATCATATTCACAATCAATAACCATGTGAACAACTAAGATCCAAGGGATAAAAAATAGTGTTAAAAATTGTGTCCCTTGAACAGGATCCATATATATATATATATATATATATATATATATGTATGTATACATGTATACATATAGATGCATATAGATAGTATGGGAGGGGATCCATTAAGGACCTTGTTAAAGATTAGTTGAGAATTTTCTCTTTCATGGTTTATTACACCAACTATTTAATAACATTTTTCATCTCAACCGTTCAGTTTATAGGTCTATATAAATATATCACTTCTACAAATTTTCAGTCAAATTGGTGATCGTTAAGGCATTAAAATAGATTAAATCAATGGATGATCCAAATATGTCAAACAAGAACCGTTCATGTTTATAATCGGAGAATCACATTTATGAATGCCTTAATGATTTTCAATTTGTATGAAAATTTGTAAAGATGATCTACTCATATATATCTATAAACTAGACTATCGAGATGTGAATATGCGATCGAAAATAGGGTGAAACGAAAAAGTCCTCAACTAGTTCTTAACAAGAAGATTCTTAATAGAACCCTTCCCTAAATACATTTACATATATATATATATATATATATACATATATATGTATACACATGTATACATATATATCTATATGTACAAATGTATATACATATGTATCTATAGGTATATATGCATATATGTGTACATGCATATATATATATATATATGTGTGTGTGTGTGTGCAGTGTAAAACTTTTCGATCACATTTTTCAATCTTAACCGATTAATTCTTAGGTCCTAATATATAGACCACCTCTGCAAAACTTCATCCAAATCGGTGATCGTTAAGATGTTCAAAACTGAGAATTAAAATTATAGACATTAACGTTTCAAGTTTGACAGATTTGATCAGTCCAATGATTTCAGTTATTTCAAAGCCTTAACGATCACCAAATTTGATGAAATTTTACAGAAATGATCTATATATATGCATATACATATTGAACGGTAGAGATGTTATGTGATAAAAAAGTTTGTCTAATGTCTATCCTTATAAATAAACCAAAAATAAGGTTCCCTCAATAGAAGGGTCATACATACATACATACGATTTTTTTTCAAGTGCAGATGTCTGAATATAATGGAATGGGATAGCATGGTATAACTCAATACGGAGGATCTTTCTATCTTTCACGATTCTATATCTATAGCATTTTTTCCGACAATAATTTAGTTCCTAATATAGTTCAGATGCTGCCCCAAATTTCTTTATCAATCATTCAATGAAAAATGTTGGATCCGTGTTAAAAATTAGTAGGTACGTGTATCAATTAAATGAATTCCGTAATGATATGAATTAGGATTGGAAAAAATTAATTAAGCCCAACAAGTCAAGTCTGTACAATCAATTCATGATTTAAGGACCAACAAGGATGTTTAACTTGCTAAAAAATCGAAAAGAATCAAGGATACAAAAGATGAGCAACACCGGCTGAAATCAAGTTCAAATTCAGTGTTTGTGTGATAGAGAGAGAACTCACATGAAGCCATTGGTAGTGGAATAGCAACTAATATGGTGACAATTGAAGAAGTAAACCTGGTAGTGCCGTCAAATAGAAGAGGTGTGTGGGAACTGGCATCTGACTGCAACCACGAACTACATGGTTTGCTTCCTGGGCGCAGTCTGTGCCACCTTAGAGTCGCAGATTAAAAAACATAATCAGGAAAAAATTATACAAAACTACAGAAAAATATAGCACTGAAGTAAATACATTTGGAAGGTAATTCTTACGAAACAAATTGGCATAATGGATCCAAGTAACAGAATTTGAAGAATATGGTAATGCTTTGGAACTTGATTAGTTCTAACATCTTAAGTTACTCGTTAATAAAATAGGGTGACCGTTGGAGATTAAACCACAAAAGTCTGAACCCATCTTAAGTAGACAAATCAAGAGAACTTTTACATTGAAGGATTGGTTGGACTAACCGTGGGTGAAAATTCAAAAGAGAAACGTGAAATTCAATACTGCAGCATCTCAGTGGCAATGTGGAAAAAAATACACTTCAGCTTTTCAAATCGGGGGGAATTAAAAAGAAAATAAATAAAATTATATACCTATATAAGCAACAGTATATATATGCCTATATAAATAATTAAGGCCAACAAGTCAAGTCTGTACAACCAGTTCATGATTTAAGGACCAACAAGAATGTTTAATTTGCTAAAAAAATTGAAAATAAATATAAAGATGAGCAGTTCAATAGAACCCACATTTCAACAACCAAACACCTCTAAGATTCAAACCCTTATCAATAGATAGTGCAATCATCAAATGAAAATTAACAGCTCTAAGATTAATGGTAGCAATGGCAGAGGAAAAGAAGACTTATCGTTCAACTATGGAATTTCGAAAGCTTTACTCACCTAACACTTTGCTCCCAACACAAAGCTTCAACTTTCCTCGCTCTCCTCCAAAGCGCATGTGCTCTGTCTATTGCCGAAGCTAATCGTCAAAACAAAACTTCCCAAATTCAGTAAAACTTAACTGCTCCTCCCGTTTCCTTTCTTCCTTTTTTTATTTGCCCACTTGGTCCAGCTGAAAAAGAAAGAACTACCCACTACTGAAAATCATAACATTTTTTTGAACTATACTTTATTGGTATGAAAAGGAAAATAAATAAAAATATATATGTATATAAGCAACAGTATATATACCTACATAAATAATTAAAACCGAGTCATTACAAACAGTTTCAGGGCGGTATATGTGGGACTTCTTGACTCCTCCAGTGGTCAAGGATTCATGACTATTCAAAAGAATCAAAACAAATGCAAAAGAACACAGAATAGCAAAATTTGCAAGCTCAAACCTTGGTGGCGAGTTGCTTCCTTGGAGGCTTTCTATTAATGTTGATAATCAATCTCCTCAAATCAAGCCATTGATATCTTCCTGATTTGATTCTATTAGCTGTAAATTGTTTCCTGATTTGATTCTATCAGCTGTAAATTGTTTCCTGATTGCATTCCTTAGATGTAGCTATTCCTAAAATATTAGCTATAGGTCTTGTATATAAACAGACCCGGTGAACCTTGTTGAATATAAGAAATAGTTCTACAATTCTATATTTCTACATGGTATCAGTTTAGTGTAGATCCTTACCTGTGTTCTTCCTTCTTCCTCTCATCTTCCTTTGTTTTTGTCTCTCTTCCTCTGTTCTTCCATGGCTTCCTCCTCCTCTTCCATCAGCCAACACACCTCCTCCTTTTCCAAACTCACCGAAACAAACTACTTGGTTTGGGTTGTCCCGATCCAGTCCTATGTAAAAAGCACAAAACTGTGGGGCTATGTCAGCGGCTCTATCCCTGAGCCATCTCCCACTCTTACTGTCCCTGTCAATGGTGACACACCGGCCTCTACCACACCCAACCCGAACCATGAAGCTTGGTACCTCGAGGACCAACGGATCGTGAGTATCCTTACCACCTCCCTCACTGAACCGGTTGCACAGATTTGTCTTGGCTGCTCCACATCCAAACAAATTTGGGACTGTCTCGCCAATCACTTCAATCAAAAGTCTGCTGCAAGTGCCACCAGTTTGAAACTTCAATTGTATGAACTTCACAAAGGAAATCAAACTGTTGATGCCTACCTTCAAAATGCCAAATCGATTGCCGATGCCCTGGCCTCTATCAACCAACCTGTCTCTGATGCTGATCTGGTGATTGCTACTCTTCATGGACTTGGTCCGGATTATTTGATGCTTCATACTGCTTTGTCACAGGTTGCTCTTCCCAATTTCTCCGAACTTCGAGGCCGAATTCTTGCCTTTGATGCCCAACAGGCCACTGCTTCCACTCCTCCAAATAACACAGCCTTGTTCCACAATGTCGGCACATCCAATCATGCTGCCTCCTCTTACCGTCATTCTGGCCGCCGTCAATCCAGTGGAACCGGTCGCTCCTTCTCTGGCAAACCTCGTCATTCCACTGCTCCACCTTTTCATCCAGGAGGTTACTACCAGCCACAACGATCTTTTCTGGGCTACCCTCCACAATGGGTCCAGCAGCCCATGCGGCCCACTTATCAACCTAGCCTTCTTGGGCCTCCTCCTGGTCAGCAGTGGTGCCCAACGTGTCTTTCCTCTCATCATGGGCCTGCTCATTGCCCTCACAGCCCGCCCTTTTGCTGGCGCCCATTTTACTCAGCCGGATGATCCTTTTTGGTACCCTGACACCGGAGCGACTCACCACATGACCTCCATGCCGGTTCACAATCCACAAAATTATGGAGGACCACACAATGTTTATATGGGTAACGGTGACTCCATGCCTATTTCCCATACGGGTACTCTCCCACTCTCCTTGGGAGTTTCTCAATTCTCTCTTCATAATGTCTTTCAAATTCCTTTTATCCGTAAAAATCTTCTTTCTGTTGCCAAATTTACTAAAGATAATCTTGTTTTCTTTCTCTTTGCTCCTGATTTCTATCAAATATATTGCATACGCTCAGGCCGTCTACTGTTTCAGGGCCCTTGTAGAGATGGCCTTTATCCTCTTCCAGTATCTGGTGTCTCCTCCAATGCTCCTCAAGCCCTAGTCACTTGTCGTCTTCTCTTTGGCATCATCGCCTCGGTCACCCATCTTCATCAGTTTTGTCTCGTCTAGCATCCTCTCTTGGTTCAAAGTTTTCCTTTACTTCCTTCTGTACTAAATGTGCTCTTAGTAAGTCACATGAATTACCGTTTCCATCCAATAAAAACTTTGCTTCGTCTCTTTTTGAAATAATACATAGTGATGTTTGGCAATCCCCAGTTTCTTCTGTTAGTGGATTTAAATACTATGTGCTTTTCACAGATGAGTACTCTCGTTACACTTGGATTTATCCCATGCGTCGCAAAAATGAGGTACTAACGCATTTTCAAACTCTTGTGGCTCTTATTAAAACGCATTTTCAGGGATCCATTCGATTTCTCCAAAGTGATAATGGCACAGAATATGTCAACAACGCTTTCTAACATTTTTGCACCACTATGGGTATCCAACAACGCTTCTCTTGCCCTCACACACCCCAACAAAATGGTTTGGCTGAACGTAAGCATCGTCACATTGTCACCACTATTCGTTCTCTTCTTATCACTTCTCATGCTCCCCAAGATCTATGGGTCGAAGCAGCTCTTACTGCTGTTTTTCTAATCAATCTTCTCCCCACATCCACTCTCCAATGGGACACACCATTCTTCTGTCTTCAAAAACGACACCCTTCCTACACCTCTCTTCGTGTTTTCGGTTGTGCATGTTTTCCTCATCTAGGTCCTTACGTTTCTAATAAGTTGTCCAGTCGTAGTCTTGAATGTTTCTTCATAGGGTACAATCCTCATCACAAAGGTTATAAGTGTCTTCATCCTTCCACTGGTCGTGTTTATGTTTCTCGCAATGTTTTATTTAATGAAAATCACTTTCCTTACAAAGCTTTGCAGGACACTCCCACCAGCAAATCAGAGTTTCTTGACTTCACTCTGGTTCACACACCATCTGCTCCTCCGCAGGCCCACCTGCCGAGCCCAAGCCCATCAGCAACAGAAGAGGATTCCATCATTAACTCTGCCTTACAACCAGCAATTCCAGCCACAACATCATCCTCTACATCGACAGGTTCTGTCGCGATCCAGCCTTCTCCCTCCGCAGCGTCACCATCTTCTACCACGTCGCCTCCAATTATAGCCACCTACCACCGTCGTGCCCGACCCATCCCACCACCTCCCACCGTCATTCATACATACCGACGCCGAGATCCGATCCAACCTCAACCGGCTGCCTCACCATCTCCACCTGTGCAATCTTCATCCGTCCCACCTACAACCGCCGATGAGCCGCTCCCTACCGCCGCTGCGTCGGCCCCGCTCCCTGTTCCGGCTTTACCGCCACCTATGCAAACCAGGTCGCGCACTGGCAACTCCAAGCCCAGAATTCGAACTGATGGCATTGTAAGATACCCCGTTCCTCGTGCATTACTTACTGTTGTTACAAATTCGGAACCTACATGTTACTCCCAGGCCTCTCATTCGCAAGAATGGCGCACAGCCATGGCTGAGGAAATCAATGCCCTGTTGAAGAATAAGACGTGGACGCTGGTTCCCCCATCTCCTACTCAAAATCCTGTTGGCTGCAAGTGGGTGTTTCGAATTAAACACCACCCTGATGGCTCCATTGATCGATATAAAGCCCGTCTTGTTGCCAAGGGATTTCATCAGCGCCACGGCATTGACTATCATGACACATTCAGTCCAGTTACTAAGCCAGCCACAATTCGCATAGTTCTAGCTATTGCAATGTCTAAAGGTTGGAGGCTGCGTCAGCTAGATGTGAAAAATGCCTTTCTACAGGGTTTTTTGAATGAAGCTGTCTATATGACACAACCGCCTGGCTTTATTGACTCTGACCATCCATCATATGTCTGCAAGCTGCACAAGTCCCTCTATGGCCTAAAGCAAGCACCTCGTGCATGGTTTCATCGAATTAGTGCTTTTCTTTTATCTGCTGGGTTTCTTCAAAGTAAGGCGGATCACTCCCTCTTTATATTTCATCATGGACCACACACCATCTACCTGCTTCTCTATGTTGATGATATTGTTGTTACCGGTAGCCATGAGAGCGTTGTAGAGAGTTTCATCACTGCTCTTGGCCGTGGATTTGATATAACAGACCTTGGTGCTCTCAACTATTTCCTTGGTCTGCAGGTGTCTTTTTCTTCTACTGGTCTCCATATTGACCAACTCAAGTATGCCCATGACATCCTGCAAAAATATGATCTTCTCGGTCAACCAATGACCACTCCGATGGCTACCAAACCTCCCCTCACGGCTGCTGATGGAGACCTGCTAGACAATCCCACTACATTTCGTGAAATAGTAGGGTCCCTTCAATATCTTACCATTACACGTCCAGATATCTCCTTTGCGGTTAACACAGTTGCTCAATTCATGCACCAACCCCGAACCACTCATCTCACTGCCGCCAAGCATATATTGCGCTATGTAAAAGGCACTCTGGATCATGGCCTTGCCTTCCGCCCCCAGCGTCAACCAGTTACACTTACAGCATACTCTGATGCAGATTGGGCTGGTTGCCCGGATTCCCGCCGCTCTACTTCCGGTTATCTGGTTTATCTTGGCTCTAACTTACTATCTTGGTGTTCCAAGAAGCAACCTACTGTGGCACGTTCTAGTGCCGAAGCTGAGTATCGCTCGCTTGCTCATGCCTCTGCAGAGACAACCTGGTTAGGCTATTTGTTATATGAACTTGGTGTGCAAATTTCTCTTCCAGTTATGCTTTACTGTGATAACCTAAGTGCCACTTATATGGCTTCTAATCCGGTATTCCATGCCCGCACTAAACACATTGAACTTGATTATCATTTTGTTCGGGAAAAGGTTGCTCTTGGTAGTCATCGGGTTTGTTACGTTCCATCAGTGGACCAACCAGCTGATCTTCTCACAAAGCCCCTCCACAGACTTCGTCATTCAGCTTTGAGTACCAAACTTGTCTGTCCAAGACCATCAAGTTTGCGGGGGGATATTAATGTTGATAATCAATCTCCTCAAATCAAGCCATTGATATCTTCTTGATTTGATTCTATTAGCTGTAAATTGTTTCCTGATTTGATTCTATCAGCTGTAAACTGTTTCCTGATTGCATTCCTTAGATGTAGCAATTCCTAAAATATTAGCTATAGGTCTTGTATATAAACAGACCCGGTGAACCTTGTTGAATATAAGAAATAGTTCTACAATTCTATATTTCTACACTTTCCTCCAGTCAACTTACGAGCAGTTTGCTTAGTAAGGGCCATGTGAAACACCACAATAAAAATCAATTCAACACAAATCAGCAATACAACTTCAAAGAAATTACAAATTACAACAAACACAAAACAGCAAGATAATATTCAAGAAACTATTCCAGATCTACCTATTATATCTCACCCAGATTAAAACAATACCCTAATTAAGCAAATCTGAAAGCCCTAAATCTATACCCACTCATATACAATAACACAAAAACCTTAAAAATCAAACAAACCCTAAATCCGAACCTACAGAGACGAAGACTCGCCACAAAAACCCTAAATCAAGATCATAAATCATGAAAACTCGAACACGAAACAAAATCCAATACCCAATCTTATTGAACAAGAGAAAACCAAAGGCTTTGTGAACTTGGGCAATTATACTGTTTTGTGATCCAGTAGCATACCACTGATAAAGAAACTATGACATCAGATTATAAAACAATGTATCACTTGCAATATCATCTTCATGAACATCTATACTCGGAATTGTTAGGGGATCACTGAGAATCAGATATGAGTAATAAACTGCAATGTACAGAGACATCAACACAAGGAATTTTAATATCACTGTCTCATAAAACTAAATATAGAGTTGGCGGATTTCCATTTGATGGAAGCTGAGCAACAAAGTCCTTGGGAAATGTAAAGAACAAATTAAAAAACACAATCAGGCAAAAATAATACAAAACTACAGAAAAGTGTAGCACTGAAGTTAATACAATTGAAATGTAATTCATCAACATGGACATCTATAGAATAGATGGAAGAAAAAAAACTTACCACTCTAACTGCGCTGTTTGCTTCCTTGGTGCAGCCTCAAATGGACATCTTAGTCTCAAATGGTGCCTCCTCCTCCAGATGGAAACGAAAAATAGAAACAAAACTTATGAGATTGAAGCACATAGTAAGCAAAAATTGCATTAAAATTGATTAACAAAAGATAAAAACTACCCAACTTCATTTTATTGAGATCATCGGATCAGTCTGTAACCAAATATATTTGATGCCTTCAGAATAGAGATAGGAAGAAAACCTGGAAAATTAACTCAATGCCACCCAATCATACGTGTAATCAAATATATAGGATTTCCTTCAGAATATATAAAAACTTAGAGCAAAGTACTAAAGTCAGTAGAGTTTAAGAACAGCCAAAGAAAAGGGTAATTGAAGCAAAGTACGTATCCAGATCGAAAATGTTTCTAGTTTTTAACATTTAGAGTATCTACTAAATAAACAGTTCCTCCAAATTGTCATTCTCAGAGAACATAGATTTCTTGTTTACATTAATTGTTTCAAAAATGAGTGCGGCACAGGTTACACATGGTGGGGTTTCTATCCAAACTGGGTTTTCCAACATCTATATTTTAACAAAAGTGGCAACATGGCTGACTCACTTGCCTGCTTCTCCTATATCTACAGGTACAAATTGTTGTTTATACAGCTGTTGTCGGAGCAATGTCAATCTATTTTGGTTGGTGCCTTGAGGATGGTTTGAGTGACGAACGACTGGCTAAAGACAAAAAATAAATACCCAGATTGAATAGCAAACCTTAGAGCCAGAAGATTACCCACAAAGACGAAGATTCTTTATAAAGACGTAGAGCAGGATGATAAACCCTTTATAAAGTGTGTCGAGATCTCTGGAAGTCATGGAAGCTTCAGATGCGGTGAGCAAAAGAGATGGCTTCTTCCCTGTTAGCAATAAAGTTAAAATGTTACAAACAGCAAACTAGTTTCAATTGAAGCTAGATCAGTGGTTAGGTATCATTTGGCATAAACAAGCACATGTTGTATATTTATGGTTTACTTCTACTCGTAAATACTTATATATACATGAAGTTCATCAAACGATTGTCTGAAGTCAAAAGATGAAGTAAAGCAGTACAAAAAGTAGAAGTCCGTAAGCAATAATATGTAGTGTTATTTAAGGTATTTAGCCTAAATACCTAGGTGATTTTTTTTTGAGGAAAACACTCACCATTCATAAATGAAAATGCTTCTTTTAGATTCAGTGATTGTACCTCAAGATCCTTGTGAACTTAGGTAATTATACTGCCTTATGATCCAGTGGCATACCACTAATAAAGAAACTATGAAGTCAGAATATAAAACAATGTATCACTTGCATATCATCTTCATGAACTTCTAAACTCGGAATTGTTAGGGGATCACTGGAAACAGATGAGTAATAAACTGCAATGTACAGACATTAACACAAGGAATTTTGTAATTTTGTACAAAAAATGAGAAAGCATCATATCATATCAGTACAAAATGTTTGGCATTAGAAAACAAACACCAATTTGAAATGAACAATTTCTCACCGCTGCCTTTTAATATTATGTTAGTGTGTGAAAATATAGGTGATTTCCTGCACACCTGCAAAACACACACACAAATTGTAAAGAATAGACCAAAAGAACTAAGATCAAATTAGCCAACCACAGTATAGAAGGAAAAAAAGTAGAGAACTCTATTTTTTGTGTGGTAACCGAAAATAGATTGATCACAGTATGATAATATTGGTATGATCAAAGTTGAAAAGTCTGATCATGCTATGATAATATGGTTTTTATTTTTAAAACTTAAAGATTACATTTGATTTCTTAAAGTTTTTAACATGGACCATGACTATCCATGGCATTTAGGTAGAAATTTCAACATGGACCATAATTAGAATCACGAAGACACATGAACATTGTATACAGACCCCGAAAAAGGATCGATTAAATTTACCTTACAACTCCTCTATACTACAGAACTTAGAAACAGTGTCCTTCTGTAGACAAACAAAAATAACAGGATCAATTACTTGTAAGTTTTACAACAAAGCTATTGCAAAGGCATGTTACTTTTAGTTTTTACATATTTAAACTCATTCAAGATCTTTACTTTCTCTAATTAATGTTGTACTTCCACTAATGAAATGAGGGGAAAAATAATAGAATCAGAAGAGTAACCCAAATAATTAGAATCACGGACCATAATTAGAATCACGAAGATACATGAACATTGTATACAGACCGCGAAAAAGGATCGATTAAATTTACCTTACAACTCCTCTATACTACAGAACTTAGAAACCGTGTCCTTCTGTAGACAAACAAAAATAACAGGATCAATTACTTGTAAGTTTTACAACAAAGCTATTGCAAAGGCATGTTACTTTTAGTTTTTACATATTTAAACTCATTCAAGATCTTTACTTTCTCTAATTAATGTTGTACTTCCACTAATGAAATGAGGGGAAAAAATAATAGAATCAGAAGAGTAACCCAAATAATTAAACTGTGCTATTAAAGAAATAAAGAAAACGTCTTAAGAGCTGAAGCAAATAACTTCTAGGAAAAGAACAGATATGGAGATTGATGTGTATTGCTCCAATACCTGTATTAATCGACGGCTGAAGCTTCATGTTTCTCCTTTCTTTCTTTTATTCCAGTTTTGAGTCGATCTCTGATTCTTCAGGAAAACTCATACAATAAAGTTTGTTACTGCAAGTCTCTTCAAGGAAAAAAAAACCGTCCACATTGGATGCTTCTTCCTATTGGTTTCCTGTACATCAAATTTAATCATAGCATAAGGTTAAAAGCTACAAAATGCTATCCACATATTTAGAGCAAATAACGAATTCTGATTTACCCAAAACTAATTTGCGGTAAAAAATTATAAAATATATAATGATAGAACTATCACAGATGATAACTCAGTAAGCCACTGCTGGCCATTATAATACTAGTCAAATCCATTGTCTATGCCTCAATTCCAACAACTTATGTTTAGCTAATTGCAATTTCCTCACCTTCAGCACCTGACAACTTCACATGCTTCGCTCTTTCTGCATTTGCTTTGCATTTCTTGCTTGTGTAAAGAAATGATCGAGTCATTTACTGATAGTTTATACCATCTATATCTTTCAATTTCTCTGCAAGCCAGAGATAGTTGATCATAATTTATTTCCTCATAAAAATTCCACAATGAAAATTGTAGATTACTATGTTGTGTAATCAGTAATCACAACAAAAACTAAAAATTTACATAACTTCAACACACTGGCTGAATGGAACACCATATTTCCACAAATCACAACTTCAAAATACGGATCTGTTGCAAACTAACTGAAAAGAAGAAGCAACAAGTAGAGGTTGAGTAAATAAAGGGTAACATGACCGTATTCATATGGAAGGAGGTATTTACCTATCTCCAGACTCTGTTGTGATGACTGGAAGGCAAAAGCTTTAGGTGTGTTTTTTCATTTCTCTGCTTGAATCAACCTCAGGTTGTTAACACTTGACAAACCTAAAGCCATATATAATCAATATTTCCACTACCAATCTCGTCTATCCTTTTTTTTAAGGGTAACTCGCTTCTGATACAGATGGTGCTCTTTCCTCACTCCTCGCTCATTATGTGTCTGTACCTGTTTTTTCGTACGGTTGCGTTAGCAACAACAAATGATAAGAAATGTAATGAAAATATACTTTATAAAATTACCAATTTGATGGAAGACTTGATAACACTTGCCAGACATACAAAAGACATCAATGCAAATACCCAAAACCTAATGAAAATATACTTTATAAAATTACCAATTTGATGGAAGACTTGATAACACTTGCCAGACATACAAAAGACATCAATGCAAATACCAAAAACCAAGGCAGAGCTACAAATTTCTCTCTTCTTGTTCATTGAAATTATTAAGCTTCAGGACAGAAAACTATCAACCTCTTTATTCCCAAAAAAAACCATGAAGATCCTGAAAAGTTTTTATTTCATTTAACAATTGAAAAGATTCCAACTCCAAAATCGGGCTGTTTTCAAGTTTCAACTATGTATCAGAATAAGAAAAAGGAAGAAGAATAGGAAATACCTAAACCAAAAATCACAGTTCAGATTTAGCTAATTCAATAAAAACCCAAATATTCATAACTTGCAAAAAAAATGTTAAACCTTCAATTGCAATTTGAACAACTACTAAAGCATATGCCTTACCATTGTTTTTGTCAAGAAAGGAAGAATTACAGTTGCTTCATGCATGGAAATACATAAACTCGGCAAGAAGGTTGCACTTAGACCTATAACTGATATTAGCTGCCAAATTCTTCAAAATAAAATAAATATTAAGGAAACTGATCAAATTGATTTTCATTAAACAATAGTATCATGAAAACCACAAATCCCCAATTTCAAATGGGTTTGCAATGAAACTCAAATGTAGTGAAGATCGAATCCTTCCCACACACCAAAGTAAGCAGAGAAAGATGTACCGTAGAGATAAAGACTTGTGACCAGCATCATTTAATGAACATATAGTTCCTCAACTCTAATTCTTCTTCTGTTTGTAATCTAATTTTGTTTGAATGAAAAGTTCAGTAGAACTGTTACTATATATAACAATGATGTATGCTATCCAGGCCATATGGATAATCGGTATATGTATATCTTGATAACCTATACTTCAAAGCATAGGTACTTGTCCTCAAATTTCTATGGTATTGTTTGAAGATGAATCGATTTGTATAATAAAGCATAATCGATGAGAAACTATTCCTGCCTACCTAAAGCATAATAAGATCAGCAAAATCAACAAACAGAAATAGCACATGCTGGAAAAGTTTAGATGCTTCATAAAGTAATTTTGATGCTTTGGTCCATAATCTCAGACCCAATTCAAAACAGATGGTGATTTCTTTTAGTCTGACATGGTTTCCTCTATAACAGTTCTTATACATTCATTCAATCATTTATCATACTGCATATTATATACCAATTCAAATCATAAAACATAGAGGCAATATGAAGACCAATCATCAGAGAATAAAATCAAGTCTCAATCTATTCATACACAGAAAAAGAAGAAGAAAAATACTTAATCATTTTCGATAAAGAAAAGGTTTGAGATTTACCTCCATCAAGGGGATCAGAATTGGTAGTCTAAGAGATTCAGAGGAGAAGAGTCTCTCATAGGAACGATCAGCAGAACCTTAAAAATACTACCCAATTAGGAAATAAAAAACAAACGTAAGAACTGATCATTGAGACAACAGCAGAACAAACCCACAATCGAAAAGAGTACAATTTGAGACAAAAGTCAGGAGACTTACTTCCGTTTTGATCGAAGATAGATTAAAACCAATCCCCCAACACGATTTGCGAGTTATTGTGCATATGAAGATTCCGGAACACTAATTGCATGTTATCTTCTAGCTCCAAACAACCTGCTTGTTTTGCTGTCGATCCCTCAAGACTTCATGCGAGAGAGGTGGTGTTCGAGAGAGATCAGAAAAAGTGAAGAAGCAAGAGTGATCAAGAAAGGTGAATACAGATCGAGAGAGGGAATGTTGGATTAGGGCTGATCAAATGGTTAGAAATCCTCCTCTCAGGCAGAATGACGTTTTTGCCCCAATATGAACAGGAAAAATGAACTCACCCCATAGTATATAGTAAATTTATAAATTTGATTTTCTTTATAAAAGATTGGTTAATTAAATGAATATATTTACATTTTTGAATGGAAAATAACACTATTGTCATGTCACTTGCCAAATCATATTCACAATCAATAACCATGTGATCAACTAAGATACAAGGGATAAAAAATAGTGTCAAAATTTGTGTTAAAAATTGTGTCCCTTGAACCGGATCCATTTATGAATAAATATATACATATATATGTATATGTGTGTGTATATGTATACATGTATACATATAGATACATATACATACACACACACACATATATATATATATACATTTGTATCTATATGTATCTATAGGTATATATGTATATATGTGTACATACATATAGATATATATACATATATATATATATGTATATATATGTATACATATATGTATAAGATTTTTTTCAGGTGCGGATGTCTGCATATAATGGAATGGGACAGGATGGTATAACTCAATACGGAGGATCTTTCTATCTTTCACAATTCTATATCTATAGCATTTTTCCACCAATAATTTAGTTCCTAATTTAGTTCAATGTTGCCCCATATTTCTTTATCAATCATTAAATGATATATGTCGGATCCCTGTTAAAAATTAGTAAATTAGTAGGCACGTGTATCAATTAAATGAATTCCGTAATGATATCAATTAGGATCAGAAAAAATGCATTGTACTGCTATTTATCAAATCAAATAATTGGAAAGTTCTGGAATTGGAGTGAAGGGTGAACTAATCTCAGACATTGAAATTTATAAACACAGATCCAATTAAGAGCTATAACACATATAGTCCAAAAAAAGGATTCCTATATATACATATATATATATATATATATATATATATATCCATAACATAAATTTAAGTAGACAAATCACGAGAACCTTTACAAACTTTCAACTCCATTGGAGGAAAGCAATGCAGGATTGGTTGGACTAACCTTGGACGACATCAAATCTGCTGAAAATTTCGGACATTCAATACTGCAGCATCTCAGTAGCCATGTGGAAAAAATTACACTTCAGCTTTTCAAGTCGGGGCGGAATTAAAAGGAAAATAAATAAAATTATATACCTATATAAGCAACAGAATATATATGCCTATATAAATAATTAAGGCCAACAAGTCAAGTCTGTACAATCAGTTCATGATTTAAGGACCAAAAAGGATGTTTAATTTGCTAAAAAAATCAAAAATAAATATAAAGATGAGCAGTTCAATAGAACCCACATTTCAACAACCAAACACCTCTAAGATTCAAACCCTTATCAATAGATAGTGCAATCATTAAATGAAAATTAACAGCTCTAAGATTAATCATAGCAATGGCAGAGGAAAAGAAGACATCGTTCAACTGGAATTTTGCAAGCTTTACTGACCTAACACTTTTCTCCCAACACAAACCTTCAACTTTCCTTGCTCTCCTGCGAAGTACCTGTGCTCTGTCTACAAAACAAAACTTCCCAAAGTAAAACTCAACAGCCCCTCCCTATTCCTTTCTTCCTCTTTTTTTATTTGCCCACTTGGTCCTACTGAAAAAGAAAGAACTACCCACTACTGAAAATCATAACATTTTTTTCAATATACTTTATTGGTATGAAAAGGAAAATAAATAAAATTATACATCTATATAAGCAACAGTATATATATACCTACATAAATAATTAAAATTGAGTCATTACCAACAGTTTCAGGGCGGTATCTGTGGGACTTCTTGACTCCTCCAGTGGTTGAGGATTCTTGACTATTCAAAAGAATCAAAACAAATGCTAAACAACACAGAATCACAAAATTATCAAGCTCAAACCTTGGTGGTGAGTTGCTTCCTTTGAGGCTTTCCTCCAGTCGACTTACGAGCAGCTTGCTTATTACGGGCCATGTGAAACACCTCAATAAAATTCATTTCAACACAAGTCAGTAATACAACTCCAAAGAAATTACAAATCACAACAAACACAAAGCAGCAAGACCATATTCAACTAACTCTTCCAGATCTACACATCATATCTCACCCAGATTAAAACAGTACCCTAATTAAGCAAATCTGAAAGCCCTAAATCTATACCCACTCATATACAATAACAAAAAAATCTTGAAAATCAACAAAACCCTAAATCTGAACCTAGAGAGACTAAGACTCGCCACAAAAACCCTAAATCAAGATCATAAATCACGAAAACTCGAACAGGAAACAAAATGCTATGTCCAATCTTAATGAACACGAGAAGAACTTAGGCAATTATACTGCTTTGTGATCCAGTGGCATACCACTGATAAAGAAACTATGAAGTCAGATTATAAAACAATGTATCACTTGCATATCATCTTCATGAACATCTAAACTCATAATTGTTAGGGGATCACTGAGAATCAGATATGAGTAATAAACTGCAATGTACAGAGACATTAACACAAGGAATTTTAATATCACTGTCTCATAAAACTAAATATAGAGTTAGTGGATTTCCATTTGATGGAAGCTGAGCAACAAAGACCTTGGGAAATGTAAAGAACAAATTAAAAAACACAATCAGGCAAAAATAATACAAAACTACAGAAAAGTATAGCACGTTAATAAAATTGAAAGGTAATTCATCAACATGGACATCCATAGAACAGATAAGAAAAAAAAACTTACCACTCTAACTGCGCTGTTTGTTTCCTGGGTGCAGTCTCAAATGGACATCTTAGAGTCTCAAATGGTGCCTCCTCCGCCAGATGGAAATGAAAAATAGAAACAAAACTTATGAGATTGAAGCACATAGTAAGCAAAAATTGCATTAACATGGATTAACTGAAGATAAAAACTACCCAACGCCATTTTATTGAGATCACCGGATCATACCTGTAAGTCTGTAACCAAATATATTTAATGCCATCAGAATGGAGATAGGAAGAAAACCTGGAAAATTAACTTAATGCCATCAAATATATAGGATTTCCTTCAGAATATAAAAAAACTTAGAGCAAAGTACTAAAGGCAGTAGAGTTTAAGAACAGCCAAAGAAAAGGGTAATTGAAGCAAAGTACGTATCCAGATCGAAAACATTTCTAGTTTTTAACATTTAGAGTATCTACTAAATAAACAGTTCCTCCAAATTTTCAAAACTTTGATTGCATGTTTAACAAAAGTGAAAACCAACAGTTGAAATCTGAAAAAGACGAAGATAAACAGAAGGCACCCCACCCCTAAATTGCTCTAACTGAACGCGAAGTTGCTGCAAGTTCAAAAGTTGAACATGAAGAGCATACATGAGTAGAGTACAACCCTACCCATGAGTGAATATATTTAGCTTAATTATTTTCTGATTTTGTTGTACATTATTAGCTCAATGTTTCGTGTATAGTACTAGAAATGGTACCCACACTTGGCTGCGAGTTGTGGAGTTGACATTCGAATGCTATACGAGTTATAGCATATTTCCGAAATCATATGAGAATCACAAACAGAAAACCCAAAAGATTTCTAGAGAATTCGAACAGAGATGTGCTTGAGATGCAAATCGAATGAGTTCTTTGAGCGCTGATACACGAAAAGGAGGCCGAAAGAATTGGAGAGTTCTGGAATTGTAGTGAAGAAAGGTGAAGTAATCTCAGACATTGAAATTTATTAACACAGATCCAATTAAGAACTATCCCTCATATTGACCCAAAAAGGGATTCCTAAATATATATAATTATAGATATATATATATATATGTGTGTGTGTGTGTGTGTGTATATCCACAACATAAATTTAAGTAGACAAATCAATAGAACTTTTACTTTGAAGGAAAGCATTGAGGGATTGGTTGGACTAACCTTGGACGACATCAATTCTGGTGAAAATTCTAGAGAAACCTGAAATTCAATTCTAAAAAAATACACTATTCAGCATTTCAAGTCGGGCGGAATTAAAAGGAAAATAAATAAAATTATATACCTATATAAGCAACAGTATATACCTATATAAATAATTGATCACAAGTCTGTACAATCAGTTCATGATTTAAGGACCAAGGATGTTTAATTTGCTAAAAAAATCGAAAATAAATATAAAGATGAGCAGTTCAATAGAACCCACATTTCAACAACCAAACACCTCAAAGATTCAAAAAAATACACTATTCAGCATTTCAAGTTGGGCGGAATTAAAAGGAAAATAAATAAAATTATATACCTATATAAGCAACAGTATATACCTATATAAATAATTGAGCACAAGTCTGTACAATCAGTTCATGATTTAAGGACCAAGGATGTTTAATTTGCTAAAAAATCGAAAATAAATATAAAGATGAGCAGTTCAATAGAACCCACATTTCAACAACCAAACACCTCAAAGATTCAAACCCTTATCAATAGATAGTGCAATCATCAAATGAAAATTAACAGCTCTAAAATTAATCGTAGCAATGGCAAAGGAAAAGAAGACTTATCGTTCAACTAGGGAATTTTGAAAGCTTTACTCATCTAACACTGCTCCCAACACAAACCTTCAACTTTCCTCGCTCTCCTCCAAAGTGCATGTGCTCTGTTCATCGCCAAAGCTAATTGACAAAACAAAACTTCCCAAAGTCTGTAAAACTTCTTTTCAAAAAAAAAAGTCTGTAAAACTTAACTGCTCCTCCCGTTTCCTTTCTTCTTTTTTATTTGCCCACTTGGTCCTACTGAAAAAGAGAATTACCCACTACTGAAAATCATAACATTTTGTTTTGAACTATACTTTATAGATATGAAAAGGAAAATAAATAAAATTATATATCTATATAAGCAACAGTATATGTATACCTGCATACATAATTAAAACGGGGTCATTACAAACAGTTTCAGGGCGGTATCTGTGGGACTACTTGACTCCTCCAGTGGTCAAGGATTCTTGACTAATCAAAAGAATCAAAACAAATGCTTAATAACACAGAATCGCAAAATTTGCAAGCTCAAACCTTGGTGGCGAGTTGCTTCCTTGGAGGCTTTCCTCCAGTCAACTTACGAGCAGTTTGCTTAGTACGGGCCATGTGAAACACCACAATAAAAATCATTTTCAACACAAATCAGCAATACATCTTCAAAGAAATTACAAGAAACAAAGCAGCAAGATAATATTCAAGAAACTCTTCCAGATCTACACATCATATCTCACCCAGATTAAAACAATACCCTAATTAAGCAAATCTGAAAGCCCTAAATCTATACCCACTCATATACGATAACACAAAAACCTTAAAAAACAACCAAACCTAAATCCGAGCCTACAGAGATGAAGACTTGCCACAAAAACTCTAAATCAAGATCATAAATCATGAAAACTCGAACAGGAAATAAAATCCTATACCCAATCTTAATGACATGAGAAAACCAAAGGCTTTGTGAACTTAGGTAATTATACTGCCTTATGATCTAGTGGCATACCACTAATAAAGAAACTATGAAGTCAGATTATAAAACAATGTATCACTTGCATATCATCTTCATGAACTTCTAAACTCGGAATTGTTAGGGGATCACTGAGAAACAGATGAGTAATAAACTGCAATGTACAGACATTAACACAAGGAATTTTAATATCACTGTTTTAATAAACTAAATATAGAGTTGGTGGATTTCCATTTGATGGAAGCTGAGCAACAAAGTCCTTGGGAAATGTAAAGAGCAAATTAAAAAACACAATCAGGCGAAAATAATACAAAACTACAGAAAAGTGTAGCACTAAAGTTAATACAATTGAAAGGTAATTCATCAACATGGACATATATAGAACAGATGGAAGAAAAAAAACTTACCACTCTAACTGCACTGTTTACTTCCTGGGTGCAGTCTCAAATGGACATCTTAGAGTCGCAAATGGTGCCTCCTCCTCTAGATGGAAACAAAAATTATGTGATTGAAGCTCATAGTAAGCAAAAATTGCATTAAAATTGATTAACTGAAGATAAAAACCACCAACGCCATTTTATTGAGATCACCAGATCAGTGCCTTCAGAATGGAGATAGGAAGAAAACCTAGAAAATTAACTCAATGCCACCCAATCATACATGTAATCAAATATATAGGATTTCCTTCAGAATATATAAAATCTTAAAGCAAAGCACTAAAGGCAGTAGAGTTTAAGAACAGCCACAGAAAAGGGTAATTGAAGCATGGTACGTATCCAGATCGAACATGTTTCTAGTTTTTAACATTTAGAGTATCTACTAGATAAACAGTTCCTCCAAATTTCCAAAACTTTATGGCCTGTTTAACAAAAGTGAAAACCAACAGTTGAAATCTGAAAAAGACGAAGATAAACAGAAGGCACACCACCCCTAAATTGCTCTAACTGAACACGAAGTTGCTGCAAGCAAAACCAAGAGCAACAAAAAGTTAGAGCTTCGAAAGTTGAACATAAAGAGCATACTTGAGTATAGAGTACAACCCTACCCATGTGTGAATATATTTAGCTTAATTATTTTCTGATTTTGTTGTACATTATTAGCTCAATGTTTCGTGTATAGTACTAGAAATGGTGCCTGCGCTTTGCTGTGAGTTGTGTAGTTGACATTCGAATGCTATACGAATTATGGCTTATTAAAAGTTTCATTCTGGGAGAACATAGATTTCTTGTTTACATTAATTGTTTCAAAATGAGTGCAGCACACGTTACACGAGTGGGGTTTCTATCCAAACTGATTTTCCTCCATCTATATTTTAACAAAATGTGCCAATATGGCTGACACACTTGCCTGCTTCTCCTATATCTACATGTACATATTGTTGTTTATACAGCTGTAGTCGGAGCAATGTCAATCTATTTTGGTTGGTGCCTTGAGGATGGTTTGAGTGATGAACGACTGTGGCTAAAGACAGAAAATAAATACCCAGATTGAATAGCAAACCTTAAAGCCAGAAGATTACCCACAAAGACGGAGATTCTTTATAAAGACGTAGAGCAGGATGATAAACCCTTTATAAAGCGTGTCGAGATCTCTGGAAGTCGTGGAAGCTTCAGATGCGGTGAGCAAAGATGGCTTCTTCCCTGTCAGCAATAAAGTTAAAATGTTACTAACAGCAAAATAGTTTCAATTGAAGTTAGATTAGTGGTTAGGTATCATTTGGCATAAGCAAGCACATGTTTTCTATTTATGGTTGACTTCTACTCATAAATACTTATATATACATGAATTTCAGCAAAAACGATTGTTTTAAGTCAAAAGATGAAGTAAAGCAGTACAAAAAGTGGAAGTCCGGAAGCAATAATATGTAGTGCATCAAAATTTTGGTACAGCAGAGTTAGTTCATGAACAAAGTTTTCATCAGGTTCATATATTCCATCATCCAACATGAATAACACAAAACTTAAAAGACCCAATAAACTAAAATACAGCACAAATGTGCAGAGTGCCGAACACAAAGCACCCATTTTTATAACAACCAACACCTTCAGAAAAGAACCAAGCTGAAAGAAAAGCTCATCCAAAAGACAGAAACCATCACATAAGACAAAAAAAATCATAAAATCCGCAGATAACCAAGAGAAAGAATAAAACATAACCTTCAGGTTCATGAATTGACAAACTCATAGACCTCACATATTAGAATACAATAACATGTTGATTCCACGTCTATAAATGAAGAAACACATTACCTGATCAGCAAAGCAAAGAACGAAACACCAAGTTCATCATAGTCAACAGCAGAATCAAGGATACAAAAGATGAGCAACACCGGCTGAAATCAAGTTCAAATTCAGTATTTGTGTGATAGAGAGGAGATAGAACTCACATGAAGCCATTGGTAGTGGAATAGCAACTAATACAGTGACAGTTGAAGAGGTAAACCTGGTAGTGCCGTCAAATAGAAGAGGTGTGTGGGAACTGGCATTTGACTGCAACCACGAACTGCGCGGTTTGCTTCCTGGGCGCAGTCTGTGCCATCTTAGAGTCTCAGATTAAAAACATAATCAGGAAAAAATAATACAAAACTACAGAAAAGTATAGCATAGCACTGAAGTAAATACAATTGGAAGGTGAAAAACCAATTTTATGAGCACTTATGCGAGCAAGCTGCATAGATTGGTAGAATCTTGAGTTCCTTGGTTACCTGAGAAGGTGAAAAACCAATTCAGTTGAACTGAGAAGGTAAAAGGAAAGCAAAGCACAAAAATGTGTGCTATTAAAGAAAACAAAAAGAAAACAACTTTTGATCTAAATTGGTGCGACGGAGAACAACTTCAGTTGGAAGAACAGCAAAGGAAAGAAATGAAAACACAGCTGAAATCAAAAATCACTCATAAAATAGTTCAAATTCAACATGACTTATTCATTACATTGCTTGGTTATTTGCGTCCCCCTTTTGTACAATTGAAATACAAAGAAGCAATTTCCTGCCGAATAGTACAATGTTGCTGCAAACGCTTCCTCATCACAACGTTGCTGCAAACGCTTACTGCTAAAATTTACTCAGTAACCAACAAATTTCATATTGGAATGGAAAAAAGAAAATTGAAAGTAGTGATAGCTACTTGTTTTCCATACCAAAACTGACCCCTATAAACACTTCCAAACCCTCCGTCCCTAAATCTGTTGCTGCAAGTCCCTTCAAGAAAACGATCATCCATGCAGCCTGCTTCTTCCTCTTTGTTTCCTGTACATCATTCAATCATAGCATGAGGTTAAAAAACACTGTCGAGAGATTCAATGTAAATAACGAATTCCGATTTATCCAAAACTCTGTCTTGTACTGAAGCACAGAGAAAAACATGTCTCCATATCCGAAATCCGACCTCAATTAAAACATGCACATATGAAACACCAATTGATGGAATTAGAAACTCACCTGAAGTTCAACTCGCTGATCACTAAATCTAATCAAAAATCACCTAAAAACCAAGCAAAAGAACAACAAAATTAAACATCCCCAACCCATATTTGAAACAGAACTAACAGAAAAACTTTGTGATGAATGATGGACCTCATCAAAGGCAATTACACATGAGTAAAATTATGACAGATTGACAGGAAAAATTACCGAATCAAAAGAGATAACTACCAATTCAGACGTGAAAACCCACATCTCACAAATCAATAATCCAGAAACTCACTGCGAGAAAACATGTCCGAATCAAACCCAATATCCTAACCCTAAACCCCTCAAGCCCTAAATCAATTCAAGAAACATAATACCCAGATTAGAAATCCAAAATTCAATCCATATCTCAAAAGCACAAACTGAAGCAAAATAGAAAAAAGAGAGGTGCCTGGTTCACATAGAAAAGACAGGAGGTTGATTTACAGCGATTGTACAATACCAGACCACAAAATGGGGTAAATAGCATAGAAGGGAAAATAGATATTTTAAATAACAGTCTAAACTATCCTATCCACAGAAAAGAGCCGTTAACCCAACTACACATGGATGAGCCACGTGATTCTATGATTTTTATTTGTAATGTATGAAGTTGTAACCTTTTAATATATATTTTTCTTCTTTTTTTTAATAAAATTTTATTCTACTTTGAAAAACGATTTCTCTTAAAATTATAAGCATCACATTATAATACACATTTTTATAATCATGCTACTGTACTTTATTGATGAAAATAAACACATTATCTACATCATACTAAAATATTTGATTATTTTTTAAGTTTATTTTGTTATAATAAAATAAAACGTTTAATTTCTAAGATATAACTTATTTTCAACTTATTAATAAATTCATCAATACAAAATTAAAAATTGAAATAGAGAGTAATATTAGAGGAGAGTGGGTACATAAGCTAGGCTAGTAACTTGCAATAAACTTTTATGAAGTTAAGCCTCCGCTCTCTATTATTATAATTTTTTTATCAAAATTATTATTATAGATCAACAACCCTTTTATATAAAAACCCCATATTTCTAATTCAGGGAAAAAGAGTTATCTCAATAATGTGGTAGTTACAACAATGAATTATTATTTTTAGGGCCCTTTCACTTGTTATGTCTTATTATTTTTAGGGGATGATATATTTTGATAAACTTTTCGATCACAAAATAGCATCTTCACCGTTCATTTTATAGGTTAATATGTGTAGATATAACACTCAGACCCGATTTATCCAAGAAAATAATGCTTAAATTCAACAATTTCAATGGCACATTTAGAACTTATCGTCAAGAATTTTATTTTTTCCCTTTTCGCATATCGACAATCTACAGCTCACCTTAGTTTTAGCATACCCAAGAACCCGATCTAGATGTACGTCGTTTGTAATTGATCGACCGATCAGCCAATTATTTTCTTTTTCCTCGTTCTCGACGACTGTGTGGATGAGGAGATTGAGACGAAAGGGAGGAAAGGTGCTCAAAGGTTCTCACGTCACGTGATCCATGAGTGCCCATGAAAAAGTTTAGGCGTGCTCCATATGTGGAGGTGACTCCTTCGAGTCCTCCGCCTCCTAATATATATTCTCCCTAAGTCAGCGATATAGAAAAATCCCTTCATTTTCCCTCTTCTCCGTCTCTCTCGAACCTTCGTTTTCTTTTTCCTTTTCTTCTCATCTTTTCCTCTTTTCATTATTATTTTTTATAACTTTATTTTATTAGTATATTTGTATATGCATAATTTCTTAAACGTAACGAATATTACAGTAGATGACTTCTATAAAATTTTAGAAATTTTGGTGACCGTTAAGGTCCCGAACTAACTTAAATCAATGAACGGATCAAATCAGACAAACATGAATTGTTCATGCATATCGTAATTTTGAGTATCATAATGATCATTGATTGCGGTTTGAAATATTATAAAACCGAAAAAAAAATGATTCGATTACGGTTTGAGCATCAAACCGATCCGAACCGTGTCCACCCCTAATATTTAGTCACATAAGATAGTTTTTATAGAATTAATTTTTATTTTATCTTGATTTCATTTATGTTTAGTTTTTTTTTCAAAGAAAAAAAATTGTTTTTTTCTCTCTCGTTTATTTAAGCTAATACAGATTTTCTTCATTCTAAAAAAATGTAGATTGAGAAAAAAAAATTACAAGATTGGTCATCAAAATGAAAAAAAATGATAAAAAATGAAAAAAAAATAGAAAGAAACAAAAAATAAAGAATACTAAAAAGACCAACACGATTACATCATCTCTGTCATCTCTCTCCCTCTCTCTCAATACCTCAGTCACTCACTTTTACTCTCAAAATCATCCCTTTCTCATTCTCTCATTGTCATGAACCGAATTTTAGGATAACCATAAATCTCAAAACTCGAGACATGATAACCTTACCAACAAGCTATAAACTCATAAAGTCGCGCTCCAAAGAACCTATTGCAAAATCAACGACCACTACAAGTAGAATTCCAACCACCGATGAGTAAGATCTTAATCCTCCACCTATAAATTCATCAATACAAAATTAAAAATTGAAATAGACAGTAATATTAGAGGAGAGTGGGTACATAAGCTAGGCTAGTAACTTGCAATAAACTTGTATGAAGTTAAGTCTCCGCTCTCTATTATTATAATTTTTTTATCAAAATTATTATTATAGATCAACAAACCTTTTATATAAAAACCCCATATTTCTAATTGAGGGAAAAAGAGTTATCTCAATAATGTGGTAGTTACAACAAGGAATTATTATTTTTAGGGCCCTTTCACTTGTTATGTCTTATTATTTTTAGGGGATGATATATTTTGATAAACTTTTCGATCACAAAATGACATCTCCACCGTTCATTTTCTAAGTTAATATGAGTAGATATAACACTCAGACCCGATTTATCCAAGAAAATAATGCTTAAATTCAACAATTTTAATGGCACATAATTTCAATTCAAGGTTTAGAACTTATCGTCAAGAATTTGATTTTTTTCCTTTTCGCATATCAACAATCTACAGCTCACCTTAGTTTTAGCATACCCAGAAACCCGATCTAGATGTACGCCGTTTGTAATTGATCGACCGATCAGCCAATTATTTTCTTCTTCCTCGTTCTCGACGACTGTGTGGATTATGAGATAACGGTTTGAGCCTCAAACCGATCCGAGCCTCGTCCACCTCTAATCTTCAGTCACGTAAGATAGTTTTTTAAGATTTATTTTTTATTTTATCTCAATTTCATTTTTGTTTAGTTTTTTTGAAGAAAAATGATTTTTTTTCTCTCTCGTTTATTTAAGCTAATGTAGATTTCTTCAGTCTGAAAAAAAATGTAGATTAGGAAAAACAATTACAAGATTGCTCATCAAAATGAAAAATATATATATATAACAAAAAATGAAAAAAAAACAAAAAGAAAAATAAATAAAGAATACTAACAAAACCAACACAATCACATCATCTTTGATTCTCTGTCATCTCTCTTTCTCTCACTCATTACCTCAGCCACCCACTTCTACTCCCAAAATCATCCATTTCTCAGTCTCTTATTGTAAGACCATAATCAGCCACCAAATACAGCCAACCTCACAATCATGGACTCAGATGACTTGGATCTATGAAGGCGCCATAGATCCCGATAAAAGATAACGATGAAGGATCCCGCCATCGATGAAGGTCGATATGGAGATTCACACTCAATCGAAGTCAAAATACCTAGAAGATGAATAAAGATTCAGAATTTGAGTCGATAATTTATAAGGAATATGAAAGTGGGTTGGTGATGGTTATTTGGTCTGGTGGGGTTTGATGATGGATAATGGTAAGAGGTGAGAGTCATGATTGAAGATTCCATTAGTGTGTGTGGTAAAACAATTTTTTTACTACACATGGTTTTTTGGTATCGTTTTTATTCTCGTCAAACTGACCAAAGATTCAATCAACTTTCGTCATCAACTAACGGTGCACGTGAGTGACACATGACTGGTTTAAGTGCACCATGGTGCATCAAGACGCTCTGATACATCATATCTATTTTTCTATCCATACATTTTATTTTCATTTATAAATTTACCATTTAAATTTGTTTTATAATTGACTTTTGTTTATAACAAAAGGGTGTGTAATAACACCACCCTATTATAAATATGAGAACGAGGAAAAGTCTTCAACCTTCTAGAGACTTCTGGAGTGAGAGCAAAATTGCCAACACACTATTTTTTATTGAAGTTTTTTTTTTCTCGATGTCATTATCGACACCTGTTTAAATACTTTTTAATTTTTTTGATTAATATCAAACACTTCTTCTTTTTTCACAACTAACAAACAATAGTAGTATGTTGAATAAATAAAGACAATAAATATTTCGTTTTAAAAAATAAATTAGTACAAAAAATACCTTAATTACCGAACATGTTTCGTCGTTGGAAAATAAAGGCATGAGTTGTAGTGAAGCTAAAGCTATACATTATTTTCAAGGTGAACAATGCCTCAAATGACCGTAATTGCCACAAATATGAAATTTAGCATACAACATTTAGTAATAAAATTTTTTGAATTGTCAAATTAGATAAAAAATATTGGTTGTATCACATTTTTGAAAAACTTGGTTCTATTATGTAACGCCTTGTATCTAAACTTTACTAAATTTACAGAGTTCACAAATCACTACGTGTTATTGAGGATTTTAATCGCACTTGGTAATTTCTAAGTTAACAATCGAGTTCATTTTCAAATTTTTCTCGAAAAGTGACATTTTTCTTTCAAGGCACAGTATCGAAGTACGCGTCGATACGAGTTCAATGCACCTTAAGATTAATTTTCCAAGTAGCGAGTTATTTTCTACGAATTTCCAAAATTTTAGGTAATTTAAAATTACCATTTCAGAATTTAATTTCCATCTTTTATTCTCCTTTTTAAATGTGGCCCCTAATTTAATTTTTTTTTCTCCTTCAATCTGGGTCGTTGGCCCTTGTCTTTAAAGAGAGTCCAACTCTCTTCTCTCTCCGAAAAACCCAATCGAACTAGGCCGAGGAGGCGTTTACTAAACTTCAATGAGAATAAGAGAGAATGGAAAAGATAAAGAATGGAAAAAGGGAGGATTGGGAGAGACAATGAATCATTGTCATTCATTTGTTTACAAGTCTTCAGGAATGAGAAATAAAAACATGATTTGGTTATTATTAATGTGTTCACAACAGCCGCACTAGCCCTTAATTTTAATATATATATATATATATATATTCACAAAAATAATTCAATTGTTGAGGTACCCTTACAAAGAAGTGAATTGTGTATGGGTGGTTCTGGAGTTTTAGGAAATTACAAGGGTCAGTTTTGGAATATGGGTGGTTTTGGAGTACAAGAGTTTGTTTTGGAATCAAAATGTCATTCCATAAAATCAGTATGATTACCTACCCCTCCCACGGAATGGAGAAGGCTGAATGACTCCAACCAGGAAAACAAGATGTAGGGCTACTAGACGATGATAAATGCACCTCCTTTTGGGTTTCTGATTTGGGGCCTTGTTTGGTAAATCTCAATCTCTTTCTAAGCTGTTGTGTTGTTGTTTGTTTGGTGGTGAAGACTATAGGATTAAATCTATTAATTTGGCTGCATGCAAGTCGAGTACTTGGTGAGTCCAAGATAGGGGAGCTATGGCAAAATTCAGACAACTCGTCGGAATCTGACGAGAAATTCTGGCAAGTCTTTGGAATCTGGTGAGATTCCAATGAGGGCAAGGTTGTTTCGGCTGAATCTGTGAAGGTAGTCTTTGACTTTCCTTTTTCGTTGAAGTCGTAATTCCCTATTTAGGAAAACATTTCATTTTAGAAAATTTCTATTTTGGAAAACTTTTCTCTTTTAGGAAATTTTTTAATTATGTAAACCTGGTCAACTTGTCAAAGTTAGTAAATCTTAGTTAACTTGAAAAACTAGTCAAACTAAGAAAAGGTCGAGTCAACGTTTGTTTTAGACTCTGATCTCACAAATTGTTTCTATAGCTTATTTGTCAGACATGAGGTGACTTGAGGATATAGACATTTTAAGGCAGCGCTTAAGGAGTGTTCCGAGCATTTACGCGACAGACTTAAGCTTAACCTGGGTGGACTTGTATTTTGAATAAATTATGTGCGACGATTTTTTTTATAAATTTCTCTCCTATGAATATCGTTATTAAGAAAATTCTCTCCTAATTCAAATTCATTAAACATAAATATATAAGGTGTGTGAGTTAATAAAAAAATTTTAAAAAAAAGTTACCAGACGCATAAAAGATTTTATCTATGCCTTGAATTCAATTCAGAAATATTAAAAAACCCGGGAGCAAAGTAAAAATGGCTATATAAATAGTACAGAAGAGAGGGAGATGGAAAGATGATACGAATCACGGCTAAGTTATTAACTGCGGAAACGAAAACAACACGAACACGGGTATTGGTCGAAGAAATTGTTCTTCTCTTATTATTGTGCTTAAAGGCTACTTTCTCTGATGTCTACTCCTTTGCTACAATAACACTATGATTCGATGCTAGAACTAATGCTAGGCATCTCTATTTATAGAGTCACAAACCCTATAAATCCTTATCTAACTAGAAAACTATACATTGTCCTAGTTAGACAACTATTCCTCTCCCATAAAGGAGAAAGAATCCTAATTCCTAAAAGCTAAAGGATACACCCGTATCATGGCTCCCCCTCTTCTAGGAACTTAAACTCCCGTTTAAGTTAAAACTGGAGATTAGGAAACTCAAGAGTTCCCTTTTCCTTGCTGAACCATTTCGCCTTGCTTGGAACTTGACCCGCACGTCCAATCAGAAACGCCGTCCGCTGTCCTTTACGTGTTGTAGTCACCTTCCGCTCCAAAATGCAATCTTCGGCTAATGGATCCTCTTGGTCAAACCATAAGTCTTCAACTGATGGTAGAACCGTCTTGTCGTCACTGTTGTCACCGTCATCATCAAGCAGTGGTGGCTCAAACAGCTTCATATATTCGGCGTTGATAACCGAGTACATGCCCAAGTAAGGTGGCAAGTCGAGCTTGAAGGCGTTGTCTCCAATCTGCTTCAGTACACGAAAAGGTCCGTACCGCAGTGGCTTGATCTTCTTACCTTCTCCCTTAAGACGCTCCTTACTCAGCTTTAACCACACTAAGTCACCAACTCTGAAATTACAAGGCACTCGATGCTTGTCATGCTTAGCCTTGTACTTTGCTTGTGACTTCTGTAGTTGTGCTTCAACAGTTGCATGAATCTGACTAATCTTCTCTAGGAAACGCTGTGCTCATAGCCTATCACTCTCTCCCTTTCCCTGGTGACCGTCTCCAACCGTGAACACCATGTCAAAAGGACTTGGAGGCAGATACCCGTAGCACGCTTCAAAAGGTGACGTTCCTGGAGAGCTATGTACTGCCCTGTTGAACGCAAACTGCAGATATGGAAGACTCTCATCCCAAGTCTTCGGATGTCTAGCATTGTAACCCCTTAGCATATGCACCATAGTCCTGTTAACTACTTCTGTTTGTCCATCGGTCTGAGGATGAAAAGCGGTGCTCTTCTTCAATCTGGTATCCATCATTCGCCACAAAGAATCCCAAAAGTGACCCAGGAATCTGCTATCTCGATCCGAGATGATCGAACTCGGCAACCCGAAATGCTTCCATACATTTTCGAAAAACAATTTAGCAGCCCCTGCTCCCGTCACCGTCTTCTTGCAAGGAATCAATATCACCATCTTGCTAAACCGATCGACTACAATGTACAAGTAATCACAACCTGACTTGGCGCGCGGCAACCCTCCCAAAAAGTCCATGAAAATACTCTCCCAAGGCCGTGAAGGTACCGGCAACGGTAGGTACAATCCTCTCTTCCTATTCGCGGGCTTGGAAGTGCAACACAACTTGCAGCCACGAATGAATCTAGACACATCATCCTGCATCTTTGGCCAGATTTCCTCAGATTCCTGCATAGTTGTGCGGTATAACCCTGAATTTGGTAAAAGACTCTCCCCTATCAGCATGATCTCGTGCTCCACACTTCTTCTCAGCGGCAGACCTGGATTCTCCTTAAACAGATCAGCAAACTTAAGCTTCAGCTTCTCCACATCTTGGTTTTGCTTCCCGGACAAAGAAGTAAAGCATACGTGACTCGAATATTCCTCCTTGGGCCGAATCATTATCAGAACAAACTTCCCGCATGCATTAACCAGTCGTTTCGCTTGTGTTGCCGTCACCAAGCTTGCTTCAGGTGGGGAGGCCGCCGCCCGGATGACAAAACGTCGTCCGTCCTTAATGAAGGTGTACTTCTGAGCCTTCCTTTCATAGATAGCATCTCTATCCCATAAGTAAGGATTCCCTAGAATTACCTGACAAACATCCAATGGTACCACATCACATGTTACTTCATCAATGTATGTTTCATGAAGAGCAAACTTGAACGTGCATTGAGTAGTAATGCTTAGTCCTGCATCTTTCTGAATCCATCCTAATGGATATGGCTTTGGATGTTTGACTGTTTGAAGACCTAACTTCTGAACCAAGGCCTCCGAGATAAGATTCTTTTGACTTCCCGGATCTACTATGGCATCAACTAGGCTGGCCTTCAATTGCAGCTTTACAACAAAAAGGTGCTCTCTTAGGTTCTCGTCATCCTTCCTCATCTGAGTTCCTGTCATGAGGTTGAGCTTCGCATTCGGCTCCGTCATTCCTGGTACTTCGGTGGTTTCGTTAGCAAGCAAAGTTGTTTTCTTCTTTTCCTCCTTGCGCCGTAAAACTCTCGGTTTCAAGTGTGGAAATTTTACCCAGCATTTATCTGACGAATGACCTCCCTTGTAATGCACACAGGTTTGACTCCCCGCTTCACCTTTCTTCTATTCCTCTTTCTTGGCATAGACTGACTTTCCCCCAAGCTGCTTTCCATCTCCTTTGGTGTCGCCCTTCTTGAGCTTCCATTCAATGGCGATGGCCTTCACACTAGCTTCAGTAACTGTTTGTACTGTAAACAGTTTTAACTCTTTCTGAAGGTATTCATGTAGTCCGGCTACATACTTCATAAACGCCGCATACTCCACTAAGGAGATATCCAGAACCAGAGCTTGATTCTGGAATTCGGTCGTGTATTCTTGCACGGACTGGTTGGTCTTCTGGCGCAGGTTGTACCACTTGAGCCATCGTTCTTCCAGAAATCCGACTGGATAGAACTGTTTTCTAAGCAATTCCTTGAACTGCTTCCACGACACTACCTCCTCAACATGATTCCTTCGGTAGGACTTCCACCAAGTCAATGCGTGAGAGGATAGTTTCAAAGTCGCACAGGTGATCTTTTCCTTCGATGTAAACCGATGAAACGTGAAATATGTGTCAAGCCGCTCAAGCCAGTTGTCGAGCTTGTCCACATTGACGCTACCATCGTACATCGGAACTTCAATCTTGAAGTCAATCTTCAAGCTACGAAAAGAACTCCCTTCTTCTTGCGCCGGCTTGCGAGAATGCTGCGAATCCTTCCTCTCAGTATCATCATCATCCTCGTCGGATTTTTCTTTCTCTTCGTCCGAATCCGAACTGCTTTCTTGCTTCTTCGTCGGCTCTCTTGAAAGCAACTCCTTGACGAGGTTGGTGAGATCCGCTATGGCTGAATTCGATGCAGACACCTGCTTCTCTAATGCTGCAATCTCTCTTCGGGATCAGTTTTACCGTCCACCATCTTTACCCTCGGCCTTGTAGTATTTTCTAAAGACACAAGAGTTTTCCCTAGCTTTTTGTACAGTGAGCGAGTCAGGACCATGCACCACAGACTCCCACAGATACGGCTAGGCTCTGATACCAACTTGATACGAATCACGGCTGAGTTGTTAACTGCGGAAACGAAAACAACACGAACACGGGTATTGGTCGAAGAAATTGTTCTTCTCTTATTATTGTGCTTAAAGGCTACAATCTCTGATGTCTACTCCTTTGCTACAATAACACTATGATTCGATGCTAGAACTAATGCTAGGCATCTCTATTTATAGAGTCACAAACCCTATAAATCCTTATCTAACTAGAAAACTATACATTGTCCTAGTTAGACAACTATTCCTCTCCCATAAAGGATAAGGAATCCTAATTCATAAAAGCTAAAGGATACACCCGTATCAAAGGATCATATCACAAATTTCATTAAACAAGCGCTACACCACCATTATCTAAAACTAGAAAAGCAAACCAAGAATTAAAGCCCTTATTCAAAAATCTAAACCCTTTACAATCAGTTTTCCTTTACCACAAAATTGATATTGAACATGAATAGTTGCTGCATGCTTCTCAGTTCTCATCTATCTAGGTGGTTCTTTGCACAACTCCTACAGCTGAAGGAGAGGGACGCATAGGCCAGCCAAGGAGAGGAGGTGATTCTGGGGGTTTGGCATCTTCACTAGGAGAGAAAAGGCTCAATTCTACAAACGGCCCCCTTGAAGAACTGTCCTCCTTATCCAAAGCACAGAAAGAAACTGATCCACGCTGCTTGGCTGACACATCAGAGTTTCTACCGGGACTAATTCCAGCACTTTCTTCCATATGACTCTGGTTAGCAATAAGAGAAATTGTGTCATTTTGACCATCATCATCAAGTCTCCTCCTACCCTCCAAGTCCTGTAAACTCCCCAGCGCTAAAGAATCCGCAACCGGGCAGTAAACAAGCATGCATATACATACACCCGCACAACATAGAAGGGCAAGAAAAGCCAAGAAAGCAAGAGCTTCAAACTGAAAATGCTCTGGTTTAGATAAAACAGAGAAACCAAGCAAAGTAACCCTCAATGGAAGAAAACTTGAAACTGAGAACATCAATGTATAAACACTTTTCTGCAGACCCTTATTCATGACCAACTTTAAAATTTGTCTTCCAAGCCAAAACACGTAGGCAGTTAGAATGATGGCAAAAATCCCAAGAAGTATCGTACTCAGTAATGGGTAAGTGCAGAGAACAATCTAATCAGTCTTGTTCATTGTACTGGTGAAGTAGGAAAGCAACTTAATATTGTGCAGTTTGGGTCCAACTACTATGACAAGAAGCTGAAGAAGTATTGGGAGGCAGTAGAAAAGAACCTCGTCCATCTCTAATCTTCAGTCACGTAAGATAGTTTTTTAAGATTTATTTTTTATTTTATCTCGATTTCATTTATGTTTAGTTTTTTTGAAGAAAAATGAGTTTTTTTTATCTCTCGTTTATTTAAGCTAATGTAGATTTTCTTCAGTCTAAAAAAAATGTAGATTAGGAAAAACAATTACAAGATTGCTCATCAAAATGAAAAATATATATATATATAACAAAAAATGAAAAAAAAACAGGAAGAAAAATAAATTAAGAATACTAACAAAACCAACACGATCACATCATCTTTGATTCTCTGTCATCTCTCTTTCTCTCACTCATTACCTCAGCCACCCACTTCTACTCCCAAAATCATCCATTTCTCAGTCTCTCATTGTAAGACCATAATCAGCCACCAAATACAGCCAACCTCACAATCATGGACTCAGATGACTTGGATCTATGAAGGGGCCATAGATCCCGATAAAAGATAACGATGATGGATCTCGCCATCGATGAAGGTCGATATGGAGATTCACACTCAATCGGAGTCAAAATACCTAGAAGATGAATAAAGATTCAGAATTTGAGTCGATAATTTATAAGGAATATGAAAGTGGGTTGGTGATGGTTATTTGGTCTGGTGGGGTTTGATGATGGATAATGGTAAGAGGTGAGAGTCATGATCGAAGATTCCATTAGTGTGTGTGGTAAAACAATTTTTTTTACTACACATGGTTTTTTGGTATCGTTTTTATTCTCGTCAAACTGACCAAAGATTCAATCAACTTTCGTCATCAACTAACGGTGCACGTGAGTGACACATGACTGGTTCAAGTGCACCATGGTGCATCAAGACGCTCTGATACATCATATTTATTTTTCTATCCATACATTTTATTTTCATTTATAAATTTACCATTTAAATTTGTTTTATAATTGACTTTTGTTGATAACAAAAGGGTGTGTAATTACACCACCCTATTATAAATATGAGAACGAGGAAAAGTCTTCAACCTTCTAGAGACTTCTGGAGTGAGAGCAAAATTGCCAACACACTATTTTTTATTGAAGTTTTTTTTCTCGATGTCATTTTCGACACCTGTTTAAATACTTTTTAATTTTTTTGATTAATATCAAACACTTCTTTTTTTCACAGCTAACAAACAATAGTAGTATGTTGAATAAATAAAGACCATAAATATTTCATTTTAAAAATAAATTAGTACAAAAAATACCTTAATTACCGAACATGTTTCGTCGTTGGAAAATAAAGGCATGAGTTGTAGTGAAGCTAAAGCTATACATTATTTGCAAGGTGAACAATGCCTCAAATGACCGTAATTGCCACAAATATGAAATTTAGCATACAACATTTAGTAATAAAATTATTTGAATTGTCAAATTAGATAAAAAATATTGGTGATAAGAGCATAAAATGCTACGTTTTTAATGTGTTTCTATCCTTATTTATACTTTGTTTAACTCTTAATTTTGCAGATTTGAATCATTAGACTAAACAATAAATGTTTGGTGGAGAACAAGTGAAAACGTGCTCAAATAGAAGAAAATGTGGAGTTTTAGCAGAATCCTAATTGAACTAGGAATCCTAATTGAACTAGGAATCCTAATCAAACTAGGAATCCTAATCACACTAGGAATGTAAAGTCAATTTCGAAATTTTCAGAAGTTCATTGAAATGAGAATCCTTATTTAACTAGGAAACCAAGTTGAGTTAGGAATCCTTATTGAATTAGGAATCCTTATTTAACAAGGAAACTAAGTTGAACTAGGAAACCTTATTGAATTAGGATTGCTAAGCTCTATATATACCATTGTTGTGGACTAACAATTATCTCTCTCTCTTTTACAGAAATATTCCAACATGTCAAAGAAAGAGATTGTGTTCGAATTTCAAGAGGAGGAAGTTGCAGCCGAGTTGAATTCTAAGAAAGGAGAAGTTGTAGCTGAATTGAAGTCAAAAGAGGAGATTGAATTCGAGTCAAACTTCAAAAAGAGAGAAAATAGCTGAATTAGAGGCCTAAATCAACAAGGAAAGAAGCAATCCTTAACCCAAAAGGAAAAGGAATGCAGCCAAAAGCCCAGCCCACAAGGGAGTAAACCCTACTTACTCCCTATAAATAGGTGAGGCAGCTGCAAGGAGAAGAGGTTGACCCCCATATACTTAAAACACAGCAGCCTCTCCTCTCTCTCTACACATCTCATCCTCCCCTCTTCCCAAGCAGCCGCCGCCCCTCTCCTTCCTCCACAATACAGCCGTTCCTCCGCCATCATACACAGCCGTTCCTCCTCTTTTCCTCCTACACAGCCGCCTTCATCAACTCCACAAAGTGCAGCAGCTCCGCCCCTCCTCACCAACACAGCCGCATCTCCACAAGCCAACGCAGCCGCACACCGCCGCCTTCTCCACCACCAATTCAGCCGCTGCTCAACCAAGCATCGATCTCCACTCCTAAGTCAGTCCAAGATTCATGGTTGTCCTTAAATTGTTTCAAATTCAGTTGTTATATTCCATGTTATTTCTGAATTTTGAAACAAACTATCAATGTTCTTATGTGATTTGATGTATTCTTTGGATTTCCTTATGTGTTTGATTGTTGTTTGGTTGAATTCTCTATATATGCATGTGTTAATTCGAATTTAAGACTTAAGGGCAGTAGTTATTAATTGAATTTATGATTTAGTTTGGTTTATTTGCAGAGTTTGTGCACACAACAAATCATATGCACAAGGGCAGCCTTGGCCATGGCTGTCCCATGTGTATAGATTTCATATGCTAATCGAATATAAGTTGAATCATGCGCGAAGTTGGTTCAATTTGTGTTCTTTATAAGAGCTAGAATAATTCTGTAAATTTACATGTCGATGTGAGATGAGGTGACGCCATACTTGCTAACATGTCTCCAATTCGACTTATTGTGCTTATGTGCTTTTTGTGTTTAATTTCTACGCGAAGTGTCTTTAAACCGATTAGTACTATGTTTAGGATTATACGCGAAGTTAATTTTGAATAATTGTGAAGTCTTGAATAATTAGAATAACCGCGAAGGCTCTAATTAAATTGGAACTAAATTGGATTATGAAATCGGTTTTTAAACTTGCTGCCCTATTCCTTTATTTGAGTTGTTACATGTTTAAAGAGTTATGTGTTATGTGTAGAGTGGTTGATCAACTGTAAATAATTAGTTTTAGGTTAAGTTTTAGTTTCTTTAGTTGTTAAACACTTACCTCCCCCATATGTTTATTTGATTGTGTTAACATTTTCTGTTTTCGATTACCCTTCAATATCCCCGGACTGAACGATCCCTACTTATTCGTACTAACGATGACATTTTGCAGGGTTATAAAGTTGTGAGGTTTGATTTGATCACGTGTTTACATGTGTGACGTGAAAAACGCTCATCAATTGGTTCCATCACATTTTTGAAAAACTTGGTTCTATTATGTAACGCCTTTTATCTAAACTTTACTAAGTTTACAGAGTTCACAAATCACTATGTGTTATTGAGGATTTTAATCGCACTTGGTAATTTCTAAGTTAACAATCGAGTTCATTTTCAATTTTTTCTCGAAATGTGACATTTTTCTTTCAAGGCACAGTATCGAAGTACGCGTCGATACGAGTTCAATGCACCTTCAGATTAATTTTCCAAGTAGCGAATTATTTTCTACGAATTTCCAAAATTTTAGGTAATTTAAAATTACCATTTCAGAATTTAATTTCCATCTTTTATTCTTCTTTTTAAATGTGGCCCCTAATTTAATTTTTTGTCTTCTCCTTTAATCTGGGTCGTTGGCCCTTGTCTTTAAAGAGAGCCTAACTCTCTTCTCTCTCCGAAAAACCCAACCAAACTAGGCCGAGGAGGCGTTTACTAAACTTCAATGAGAATAAGAGAGAATGGAAAAAGGGAGGATTGGGAGAGACAATGAATCATTGTCATTCATTTGTTTACAAGTCTTCAGGAATGAGAAATAAAACATGATTTGGTTATTATTAATGTGTTCACAGCAGCCGCACTAGCCCTTAATTTTAATATATATATATATATATATTCACAAAAATGGTGAGCGTTTTTCACGTCACACACATGTAAACGTGTGATCAAATCAAACCTCACAACTTTATAACCCTGCAAAATGTCATCGTTAGTACGAACAAGTAGGGATCGTTCAGTCCGGGGATATTGAAGGGTAATCGAAAACAGAAATTGTTAACACAATTAATTAATCATAGGGGGGATATAAGTGTTTAACATCTAAAGAAACCAAGCAAAGTAACCCTCAATGGAAGAAAACTTGAAACTGAGAACATCAATGCATAAACACTTTTCTGCAGACCCTTATTGATGACCAACTTTAAAATCTGTCTTCCAAGCCAAAACACGTAGGCAGTTAGAACGATGGCAAAAATCCCAAGAAGTATCGTACTCAGTAATGGGTAAGTGCAGAGAACAATCTGATCAGTCTTGTTCATTGTACTGGTGAAGTAGGAAAGCAACTTAATATTGTGCAGTTTGGGTCCAACTACTATGACAAGAAGCTGAAGAAGTATTGGGAGGCAGTAGAAAAGAATGAAACCAGCTGTTTTCCCATTCAGTTGTCGGCTTAGAATACCCGACTCCGTTGTATGCAAAGGAGCACGAAGTAGGAACACAAGGGTCAGGAATAGGCAAGGTTCTGCAAACCCCAGGTTTGAGACAATATAGCATTTGCAGACTGTCTCCTGCCATTTCAAGTTAAGGGTATTCAACAATCTTCCTTCCTGTCTCAACATACTTATCCGGACAACTTCACCAATTCCCCACCAAATCGCAAACAAGATGAAAGTTATACAGATTATCCAAGGGCCACTGAAATAACTTAACTGAACAAAACCCTGACTACGAATTCGAGAGCGAAAGTAAAACAAGTAGATAATGCAGAGGAAACCCAGAAGGATCAAGATAGCAACTAGACATACGGTCAACACACCGAGTGTATCTCTCGTCAGGGGCATTACCCGAAGCACATATTCCACGCATGCTCTCTGCCAGCATGGATACAAAAGAACCTCTGGTAGCGTAAATGATTCCTTTCCAGAATCAACCGGAACTATAAAAGCAGTCTGAAAAATTGTACCAGAAGGTACTCATCGAACACAGATTAACTATATCTGCTATTGGTGTTTACGCTTGTGATACATTCCAGAAAACCATACAAAACTCTGCCAATACCAATTGGTAGGGTTTTGAAGCTTGATTCAATTGAAAGAGGCAAGTTGTGGAAAGGAATCGACACCCTCATCTTCAACATTTGGCACTGGTGGAATCGCAGAGGGCCTTCGCAACCGTAAGTACCAATGTACCAATATGTGGAATACCAATATGTACTTGAGTGCTTATTTTTGTAAAATTTTGAACAAACTTATATTGCACTAGACGGGTAATGCATTGAAGCATTAGGATTATTTGATGTGTTTGCTGAATTCTGGACTCCATAATTTATTTCGTTTTGCATTTTGATAGTTTTGCACTTTAAGAATTGTCGGTTGTGTTGGAGCATGTGAAGTCTGAAGAGCTTTCTTGATCATGCATATTTTGGTTTGTCTTGCGAAGGTGATGGATGTGGATCTTTTCATCAAAAAGTCTAATTGATTGTTTCATGTAATAATGCTTCCTTTGGCGTTCTTAATATGAAGTGTAACATCCCACATCGACCAACGGAGAGGTTGATGTACCATATATGTACATCGGTGACACCCATCTAGCACGAGGCCTTTTGGGAGCTCAGTGGCTTTGGAGGGGATGAGAACTCCGAAGTTAAGCTTGCTAAGCTTAGAGCAATCCCATGATGGGTGACCCCTGGGAAGTTGCTCTAAGAGCTCTTGGAAACAAAACCGTGAGGGCCGGCGGGCCCAAAGCGGACAATATCGTGCTACGGCGGAGATGGTCCGGGATGTGACAGATTGGTATCAGAGCCACTCTGCCGAGGGGTGCGAGTGTGCCGACGAGGACGTCGGGCCCCTAAGGGGGTGGATGTAATATCCCACATCGACCAACGGAGAGGTTGATGTACCATATATGTACATCGGTGACACCCATCTAGCACGAGGCCTTTTGGGAGCTCAGTGGCTTTGGAGGGGATGAGAACTCCGAAGTTAAGCTTGCTAAGCTTAGAGCAATCCCATGATGGGTGACCCCCTGGGAAGTTGCTCTAAGAGCTCCTGGAAACAAAACCGTGAGGGCCGGCGGGCCCAAAGCGGACAATATCGTGCTACGGCGGAGATGGTCCGGGATGTGACATGAAGTATGTAATGTCAGACCTGCATATTACGTTTGGAGTTATAGAAAGCTAATTTCTTTTCATCTGCCATGAATAGGGATCTGGATAGTTGTTCTTGGAAGTGTCATCGTTAAATGTCTCTAGCCATGTCAGGTACTTCTTTCCGATTAAAACTTAAGCTGAAAATCTTTGTGGTTTTATGAGTACTGATGCCTTTGTTGTTTTTTGCAGTATTTTCTGTAGTTTGGCCTTGAAATATCCATGTCCATGTGCATCACTTTTGTAAGCTTCTCATCTCCATGTGTTCAATATCTTGATTCGATTCCTATTAATAAGTCACAATACACTTGCTGAAATCAATACTTGTGCCAATTTGCAAATGCAATCAACACTTAATTCATGTTGCTGTCTATTAGCACTCCAAACACCAAGGAACACATCGAGTTGGATTCTTTTTTGGACAAGTTGTGGATGCGGCTTCAATGCATCAGTGCCCCAAGAGAGCACTTCTAAATGTATCGCATTGACATATTAAATTGTCTCTGGCAAAATATTCTCTCATTTTTATTTAAGCGTGTATAAGAAACAAAGGTAAAATTGTCTCAAAAATATTATTTTATTATAAATTTAATAAAGATTTGTGTATTTAGGTATTAGTAAGTACAACTTGTATTAGAATGAACATTTGGCTTTTTAATTCATTTGTTTACAGTCTGACTTTTTTTATTTTGTGCAAATGGCCATTCTCCACTATTTTTTATCTCTTGGATCTTAGTTGATAACATGGTTGTTATTGATTGTGAATATGATTTGACAAGTGACATGGCAATAACATTATTTTCCATTCAAAAATACAAATTAAACAATATATTTACAAAGAAATTCTTTTACTCTATCAAACACCATGTTGGTGTTCTTCAATATGAAAATGAAAATCCCATGTTTCCCTTTCTAGGGCTGGGCGCGGGTTGGGCCCGGCAAATTATTTTCAGGGCCCGGGCCCAGACCGGTTAGTGTGGAACCGAGCCGTGGTTTGATGTTAGAAAAACAGGGACCGGTAAAAACCTGGGCCTATCGAGCCGGGCCGGCCGGGTTTCTAGGCCTAAACTGAAATTAATACCTACCTACCTCAATTGGAGCTTCTACTTCTACTACCTACTTACTGTTTTGCTTACTGCTTACAGACCCTGCTGCCCCGCAACCAAATCATTCCCGGTTTCTACTTCATTATCAGACTCAAAATCATTTGAAAGACAACCATATTGTGAAGAAGACGAGCTACACGACATCAAACCTGCATAAAAGTACACAACCCAACAAGGCAACAACATTCAAACATTCACAGAGGATAATCAAATCTGTTATACTCAACCCAAACCCAAGTTATAATCAAATGATTCAAATCTATAAGTAGGCAGTAAGTATGGCATCCAAATCTGTTATATTCATTATTCAACATTCAAAAACAAACACACAACATTCAACTTTCAATAATGATTATGTTGACACTAAGTAGGCAGTGGAGGTGGAGGTTGATCGAAGAGAGGAAGAAAGGAAGCTTACCGAGGTCAAGGAGGACGACGAGGCGAGGAGATCAAGGTCTGGGTGGAGGAGGCGAGGAACGATCCGAAGAGGAGGTCGAGGACTTGAGGGTTGGGGAGGTGGGTGGATGAGGCGAGGAACGGTCCGAGGAGGAGGTTTGGGTTGCTGGCGTCCCCTTCTTCCCTAGCGTTTGGCGTGGCAGTGTCTTCTCCTCCCTAGCAGAGTAGCAGAGACAGAGAGAGTGAGATTGAGAGAGGCCGCGAGAGAACAAATGAACAATAGTGAGGTTAGGTTAGTTTTGTACAAGTAGATAAGTATAATTAATTGTTGGTGTATAAGTATAAGTGTATAACTGTATATATGTGTATAACAAAAATTTAGGACCCGATGTATCAAATCTAGGACCCGGGACCGGCCCGTGATTATATGGGTCTGGCCCGGCTCGAAAGTAAAAATTTAAAACCCGTATTTAGACTCTGCCCGCTCAGCCCACCGGTTCGGTCCGGGCTTTTTTGTGTCAATGGGCTTTTAGCCCAGCCTTATCCCTTTCTATATGAGAAAGAAATGTGCCCCCTTCAAATTAGGGTCATATCAAATTAATAATTGGAATCTAATTTGTTTTTGAATATACAATTCGATCATCTTAATCGAACTCTATAAACTATAAAGCAGTCCAATCGATTAAGGTTTGAGAAAACACTATCATATGAACTGAGAAGATTAATTATGAACATGAGTATACCCTTTCGTATAGGCATTAGAAAATTGAATTCTATGTCTAATCATGGCCGTTACATCTTTGCTTTCAGAAATATATGCAGTGGAAGCAACCAAACACTATGATTCTTATGAACTACAATCGTATGTATCTTCCCTTCTCTTATGAAGAATATGGTCTTGGGTTAGTTAGGTGTTTTCGATTCTTTGGTTTTTCTTTATTTGATAAGATCTGGATTTATAATTTGATATGACCTCAAATTTAGTGTTTTTTTAAAGAGAATTTGGATTTAACATTTCTGGTTGAGATGGATGTTCTTCGATATGCAGTTCAATTCAGTAAAAGAATTTATAAATTTGATTTTCTTTATAAAAGATTGGTTAATTAAATGAATATATTTACATTTTTGAATGGAAAATAACACTAATGTCATGTCACTTGCCAAATCATATTCACAATCAATAACCATGTGAACAACTAAGATCCAAGGGATAAAAAATAGTGTCAAAATTTGTGTTAAAAATTGTCCCTTAAACCGGATCCATTTATATATATATATATGTATACATATAGATGCATATAGATAGTATGGGAGGGGATCCATTAAGGACCTTGTTAAAGACTAGTTGAGAATTTTCTCTTTCATGGTTTATTACACCAACTATTTAATAACATTTTTCATCTCAACCGTTCAGTTTATAGGTCTATATAAGTATATCACTTCTACAAATTTTCAGTCAAATTGGTGATCGTTAAGGCATTAAAATAGATTAAATCAATGCATGTACACTTATATGTGTACATGCATATATATATATATATATATATGTACATATATATATATATATATATATATATGTACATATATATATATATATGTATATGTATATGTATATGTGTGTGTGTGTGTGCAGTGTACATGCATATAGAGGGTCCTTCCACTAAAGGATCCCCATTTTTAGTTTATTTATAGGGATACACACTCAACAAACTTTTCGATCACATTTTTCAATCTTAACCGATTAATTCTTAGGTCCTAATATATAGATCACCTCTGCAAAACTTCATCTAAATCGGTGATCGTTAAGATGTTCAAAACTGAGAATTAAAATTATAGACATTAACGTTTCAAGTTTGACAGATTTGATCAGTCCAATGATTTCAGTTATTTCAAAGTCTTAACGATCACCAAATTTGATGAAATTTTACAGAAATGATCTATATATATGCATATACATATTGAACGGTAGAGATGTTATGTGATCGAAAAGTTTGTCTAATGCCTATCCTTATAAATAAACCAAAAATAAGGTTCCCTCAATAGAAGGGTCATACATACATATATACGATTTTTTTGAAGTGCAGATGTCTGAATATAACGGAATGGGATAGCATGGTATAACTCAATACGGAGGATCTTTCTATCTTTCAAGATTCTACATACATACATAAGATTTTTTTCAGGTGCAGATGTCTGAATATAATGGAATGGGATAGGATGCTATAACTCAATACGAAGGATCTTTCTATCTTTCACGATTCTATATCTATAGCATTTTTTCCGACAATAATTTTGTTCCTAATATAGTTCAGATGCTGCCCCAAATTTCTTTATCAATCATTCAATGAAAAATGTTGGATCCGTGTTAAAAATTAGTAGGTACGTGTATCAATTAAATGAATTCCGTAATGATATGAATTAGGATCGGAAAAAATTAATTGTATTGCTATTTATCAAATCAAATAATTGGAGAGTTCTGGAATTGGAGTGAAGAAGGGTGAAGTAATCTCAGACATTGAAATTTATCAACATATAGTCCGAAAAAAGGATTCCTATATATATAATTATAGATATATATCCACAACATAAATTTAAGTAGACAAATCAAGAGAACAAACTTTCAACTCCATTGGAGGAAATCATTGAAGGATTGGTTGGACTAACCTTGGACGACATCAATTCTGGTGAAAATTTCTGAAATTCAATACTGCAGCATCTCAGTGGCAATGTGGAAAAAAAATACACTTTTCAGCTTTTCAAGTCAGGCGGAATTAAAAGGAAAATAAATAAAATTATATACCAATATAAGCAACGGTACATATATGCCTATATAAATAATTAAGCCCAACAAGTCAAGTCTGTACAATCAATTCATGATTTAAGGACCAACAAGGATGTTTAACTTGCTAAAAAATTGAAAGGACTACCCACTACTGAAAATCATAACAATTTTTTTAACATACTTTATTGGTATGAAAAGGAAAATAAATAAAATTATATATCTATATAAGCAACAGTATATATATATACCTACATAAATAATTAAAATTGAGTCATTACCAACAGTTCCGGGGCGGTATCTGTGGGACTTCTTGACTCCTCCAGTGGTTGAGGATTCTTGACTATACAAAAGAATCAAAACAAATGGTGAACAACACAGAATCACACAATTTGCAAGCCCATCCAAAAGACTGAAACCATCACATGACAAAAAAAATCATAAAATCCGCACATAACCAAGAGAAAGAATAAAACATAACCTTCAGGTTCATGAATTGATAAGCTCACAGACCTCCACATATTAGAATGCAATATACATGTTGATTCCACATCCATAAATGAAGACACATTACCTGATCAGCAAAGCAAAGAACGAAAAACCAATTTCTAACCATAACGAAAAACCAATCTCATCAGTCAACAGAAGAATCAAGGATACAAAAGATGAGCAACACCGGCTGAAATCAAGTTCAAATTCAGTATTTGTGTGATAGAGAGATAGAACTCACATGAAGCCATTGGTAGTGGAATAGCAACTAATATGGTGACAATTGAAGAAGTAAACCTGGTAGTGCCGTCAAATAGAAGAGGTGTGTGGGAACTGGCATCTGACTGCAACCACGAACTACATGGTTTGCTTCCTGGGCGCAGTCTGTGCCACCTTAGAGTCGCAGATTAAAAAACATAATCAGGAAAAAATTATACAAAACTACAGAAAAATATAGCACTGAAGTAAATACATTTGGAAGGTAATTCTTACAAAACAAATTGGCATAATGGATCCAAGTAACAGAATTTGAAGAATATGGTAATGCTTTGGAACTTGATTAGTTCTAACATCTTAAGTTACTCGTTAATAAAATAGGGTGACCGTTGGAAATTAAACCACAAAAGTCTGAACCCATCTTAAGTAGACAAATCAAGATAACTTTTACATCGAAGGATTGGTTGGACTAACCGTGGGTGAAAATTCAAAAGAGAAACCTGAAATTCAATACTGCAGCATCTCAGTGGCAATGTGGAAAAAAATACACTTCAGCTTTTCAAATCGGGGGAATTAAAAAGAAAATAAATAAAATTATATACCTATATAAGCAACAGTATATATATGCCTATATAAATAATTAAGGCCAACAAGTCAAGTCTGTACAACCAGTTCATGATTTAAGGACCAACAAGAATGTTTAATTTGCTAAAAAAATTGAAAATAAATATAAAGATGAGCAGTTCAATAGAACCCACATTTCAACAACCAAACACCTCTAAGATTCAAACCCTTATCAATAGATAGTGCAATCATCAAATGAAAATTAACAGCTCTAAGATTAATGGTAGCAATGGCAGAGGAAAAGAAGACTTATCGTTCAACTATGGAATTTCGAAAGCTTTACTCACCTAACACTTTGCTCCCAACACAAAGCTTCAACTTTCCTCGCTCTCCTCCAAAGTGCATGTGCTCTGTCTATTGCCGAAGCTAATCGTCAAAACAAAACTTCCCAAATTCAGTAAAACTTAACTGCGATCCACATATTTAGAGTAAATAACGAATTCTGATTTACCCAAAACTAAATTGCGGTAAAAAATTATAAAATATATAATGATAGAACTATCACAGATGATAACTCAGTAGGCCACTGCTGGCCATTATAATGCTAGTCAAATCCATTGTCTATGCCTCAATTCCAACAACTTATGTTTAGCTAATTGCAATTTCCTCACCTTCAACACCTGACAACTTCACATGCTTCGCTCTTTCTGCATTTGCTTTGCATTTCTTGCTTGTGTAAAGAAATGATCGAGTCATTTACTGATAGTTTATACCATCTATATCTTTCAATTTCTCTGCAAGCCAGAGATAGTTGATCATAATTTATTTCCTCATAAAAATTCCACAATGAAAATTGTAGATTACTATGTTGTGTAATCAGTAATCACAACAAAAACTAAAAATTTACATAACTTCAACACACTGGCTGAATGGAACACCATATTTCCACAAATGACAACTTCAAAATACGGATCTGTTGCAAACTAACTGAAAAGAAGAAGCAACAAGTAGAGGTTGAGTAAATAAAGGGTAACATGACCGTATTTATATGGAAGGAGGTATTTACCTATCTCCAGACTCTGTTGTGATGACTGGAAGGCAAAAGCTTTAGGTGTGTTTTTTTTTCATTTCTCTGCTTGAATCAACCTCAGGTTGTTAACACTTGACAAACCTAAAGCCATATATAATCAATATTTCCACTACCAATCTCGTCTATCCTTTTTTTAAGGGTAACTCGCTTCTGATACAGATGGTGCTCTTTCCTCACTCCTCGCTCATTATGTGTCTGTACCTGTTTTTTTCGTACGGTTGCTAACCAACAACAAATGATAAGAAATGTAATGAAAATATACTTTATAAAATTACCAATTTGATGGAAGACTTGATAACACTTGCCAGACATACAAAAGACATCAATGCAAATACCCAAAACCTAATGAAAATATACTTTATAAAATTACCAATTTGATGGAAGACTTGATAACACTTGCCAGACATACAAAAGACATCAATGCAAATACCAAAAACCAAGGCAGAGCTACAAATTTCTCTCTTCTTGTTCATTGAAATTATTAAGCTTCAGGACAGAAAACTATCAACCTCTTTATTCCCAAAAAAACCATGAAGATCCTGAAAAGTTTTTATTTCATTTAACAATTGAAAAGATTCCAACTCCAAAATCGGGCTGTTTTCAAGTTTCAACTATGTATCAGAATAAGAAAAAGGAAGAAGAATAGGAAATACCTAAACCAAAAATCACAGTTCAGATTTAGCTAATTCAATAAAAACCCAAATATTCATAACTTGCAAAAAAAATGTTAAACCTTCAATTGCAATTTGAACAACTACTAAAGCATATGCCTTACCATTGTTTTTGTCAAGAAAGGAAGAATTACAGTTGCTTCATGCATGGAAACACATAAACTCGGCAAGAAGGTTGCACTTAGACCTATAACTGATATTAGCTGCCGAATTCTTCAAAATAAAATAAATATTAAGGAAACTGATCAAATTGATTTTCATTAAACAATAGTATCATGAAAACCACAAATCCCCAATTTCAAATGGGTTTGCAATGAAACTCAAATGTAGTGAAGATCGAATCCTTCCCACACACCAAAGTAAGCAGAGAAAGATGTAACGATCAGCAGAACCTTAAAAATACTACCCAATTAGGAAATAAAAAACAAACGTAAGAACTGATCATTGAGACAACAGCAGAACAAACCCACAATCGAAAAGAGTACAATTTGAGACAAAAGTCAGGAGACTTACTTCCGTTTTGATCGAAGATAGATTAAAACCAATCCCCCAACACGATTTGCGAGTTATTGTGCATATGAAGATTCCGGAACACTAATTGCATGTTATCTTCTAGCTCCGAACAACCTGCTTGTTTTGCTGTCGATCCCTCAAGACTTCATGCGAGAGAGGTGGTGTTCGAGAGAGATCAGAAAAAGTGAAGCAAGAGTGATCAAGAAAGGTGAATACAGATTGAGAGAGGGAATGTTGGATTAGGGCTGATCAAATGGTTAGAAATCCTCCTCTCAGGCAGAATGACGTTTTTGCCCCAATATGAACAGGAAAAATGAACTCACCCCATAGTATATAGTAAATTTATAAATTTGATTTTCTTTATAAAAGATTGGTTAATTAAATGAATATATTTACATTTTTGAATGGAAAATAACACTATTGTCATGTCACTTGCCAAATCATATTCACAATCAATAACCATGTGATCAACTAAGATACAAGGGATAAAAAATAGTGTCAAAATTTGTGTTAAAAATTGTGTCCCTTAAACCGGATCCATTTATGAATAAATATATACATATATATGTATATATGTGTGTATATGTATACATGTATACATATAGATACATATACATATACATACACATATATATATATACATTTGTATCTATATGTATCTATAGGTATATATGTATATATGTGTACATACATATAGATATATATTCATATATATATATATATATATATATGTATATATGTATACATACATGTATAAGATTTTTTTCAGGTGCGGATGTCTGCATATAATGGAATGGGACAGGATGGTATAACTCAATACGGAGGATCTTTCTATCTTTCACGATTCTATATCTATAGCATTTTTCCACCAATAATTTAGTTCCTAATTTAGTTCAATGCTGCCCCATATTTCTTTATCAATCATTCAATGATATATGTCAGATCCCTGTTAAAAATTAGTAAATTAGTAGGCACGTGTATCAATTAAATGAATTCCGTAATGATATCAATTAGGATCAGAAAAAATGCATTGTACTGCTATTTATCAAATCAAATAATTGGAAAGTTCTGGAATTGGAGTGAAGGGTGAACTAATCTCAGACATTGAAATTTATTAACACAGATCCAATTAAGAGCTATAACACATATAGTCCAAAAAAAGGATTCCTATATATATATATATATATATATATATCCATAACATAAATTTAAGTAGACAAATCACGAGAACCTTTACAAACTTTCAACTCCATTGGAGGAAAGCAATGCAGGATTGGTTGGACTAACCTTGGACGACATCAATTCTGCTGAAAATTTCGGACATTCAATACTGCAGCATCTCAGTAGCCATGTGGAAAAAATTACACTTCTTCAGCTTTTCAAGTCGGGGCGGAATTAAAAGGAAAATAAATAAAATTATATACCTATATAAGCAACAGAATATATATGCCTATATAAATAATTAAGGCCAACAAGTCAAGTCTGTACAATCAGTTCATGATTTAAGGACCAAAAAGGATGTTTAATTTGCTAAAAAAATCGAAAATAAATATAAAGATGAGCAGTTAGTTCAATAGAACCCACATTTCAACAACCAAACACCTCTAAGATTCAAACCCATTTCAATAGATAGTGCAATCATTAAATGAAAATTAACAGCTCTAAGATTAATCATAGCAATGGCAGAGGAAAAGAAGACATCGTTCAACTATGGAATTTTGAAAGCTTTACTCACCTAACACTTTTCTCCCAACACAAACCTTCAACTTTCCTTGCTCTCCTGCAAAGTACCTGTGCTCTGTCTACAAAACAAAACTTCCCAAAGTAAAACTCAACAGCCCCTCCCTATTCCTTTCTTCCTCTTTTTTTATTTGCCCAATTGGTCCTACTGAAAAAGAAAGAACTACCCACTACTGAAAATCATAACATTTTTTTCAATATACTTTATTGGTATGAAAAGGAAAATAAATAAAATTATATATCTATATAAGCAACAGTATATATATACCTACATAAATAATTAAAATTGAGTCATTACCAACAGTTTCAGGGCGGTATCTGTGGGACTTCTTGACTCCTCCAGTGGTTGAGGATTCTTGACTATTCAAAAGAATCAAAACAAATGCTAAACAACACAGAATCACAAAATTATCAAGCTCAAACCTTGGTGGTGAGTTGCTTCCTTTGAGGCTTTCCTCCAGTCGACTTACGAGCAGCTTGCTTATTACGGGCCATGTGAAACACCACAATAAAATTCAATTCAACACAAGTCAGTAATACAACTCCAAAGAAATTACAAATCACAACAAACACAAAGCAGCAAGACCATATTCAACAAACTCTTCCAGATCTACACATCATATCTCACCCAGATTAAAACAGTACCCTAATTAAGCAAATCTGAAAGCCCTAAATCTATACCCACTCATATACAATAACAAAAAAATCTTGAAAATCAACAAAACCCTAAATCTGAACCTAGAGAGACTAAGACTCGCCACAAAAACCCTAAATCAAGATCATAAATCACGAAAACTCGAACAGGAAACAAAATGCTATGTCCAATCTTAATGAACACGAGAAGAACTTAGGCAATTATACTGCTTTGTGATCCTGTGCCATACCACTGATAAAGAAACTATGAAGTCAGATTATAAAACAATGTATCACTTGCATATCATCTTCATGAACATCTAAACTCGGAATTGTTAGGGGATCACTGAGAATCAGATATGAGTAATAAACTGCAATGTACAGACATTAACACAAGGAATTTTAATATCACTGTTTTAATAAACTAAATATAGAGTTGGTGGATTTCCATTTGATGGAAGCTGAGCAACAAAGTCCTTGGGAAATGTAAAGAGCGAATTAAAAAACACAATCAGGCAAAAATAATACAAAACTACAGAAAAGTGTAGCACTAAAGTTAATACAATTGAAAGGTAATTCATCAACATGGACATATATAGAACAGATGGAAGAAAAAAAACTTACCACTCTAACTGCACTGTTTACTTCCTGTGTGCAGTCTCAAATGGACATCTTAGAGTCGCAAATGGTGCCTCCTCCTCTAGATGGAAACAAAAATTATGTGATTGAAGCACATAGTAAGCAAAAATTGCATTAAAATTGATTGACTGAAGATAAAAACTACCAACGCCATTTTATTGAGATCACCGGATCAGTGCCTTCAGAATGGAGATAGGAAGAAAACCTAGAAAATTAACTCAATGCCACCCAATCATACATGTAATCAAATATATAGGATTTCCTTCAGAATATATAAAATCTTAAAGCAAAGCACTAAAGGCAGTAGAGTTTAAGAACAGCCAAAGAAAAGGGTAATTGAAGCATGGTACGTATCCAGATCGAACATGTTTCTAGTTTTTAACATTTAGAGTATCTACTAGATAAACAGTTCCTCCAAATTTCCAAAACTTTACGGCCTGTTTAACAAAATTGAAAACCAACAGTTGAAATCTGAAAAAGACGAAGATAAACAGAAGGCACACCACCCCTAAATTGCTCTAACTGAACACGAAGTTGCTGCAAGCAAAACCAAGAGCAACAAAAAGTTAGAGCTTCGAAAGTTGAACATAAAGAGCATACTTGAGTATAGAGTACAACCCTACCCATGTGTGAATATATTTAGCTTAATTATTTTCTGATTTTGTTGTACATTATTAGCTCAATGTTTCGTGTATAGTACTAGAAATGGTGCCTGCGCTATGCTGTGAGTTGTGTAGTTGACATTCGAATGCTATACGAATTATGGCTTATTAAAAGTTTCGTTCTGGGAGAACATAGATTTCTTGTTTACATTAATTGTTTCAAAATGAGTGCAGCACACGTTACACGAGTGGGGTTTCTATCCAAACTGATTTTCCTCCATCTATATTTTAACAAAATGTGCCAATATGGCTGACACACTTGCCTGCTTCTCCTATATCTACATGTACAAATTGTTGTTTATACAGCTGTAGTCGGAGCAATGTCAATCTATTTTGGTTGGTGCCTTGAGGATGGTTTGAGTGATGAACGACTGTGGCTAAAGACAGAAAATAAATACCCAGATTGAATAGCAAACCTTAAAGCCAGAAGATTACCCACAAAGACGGAGATTCTTTATAAAGACGTAGAGCAGGATGATAAACCCTTTATAAAGCGTGTCGAGATCTCTGGAAGTCATGGAAGCTTCAGATGGGGTGAGCAAAGATGGCTTCTTCCCTGTCAGCAATAAAGTTAAAATGTTACTAACAGCAAAATAGTTTCAATTGAAGTTAGATTAGTGGTTAGGTATCATTTGGCATAAGCAAGCACATGTTTTCTAATTATGGTTGACTTCTACTCATAAATACTTATATATACATGAATTTCAGCAAACGATTGTTTTAAGTCAAAAGATGAAGTAAAGCAGTACAAAAAGTGGAAGTCCGGAAGCAATAATATGTAGTGCTTCAATTGAAGCTAGATCAGTGGTTAGGTATCATTTGGCATAAGCAAGCACATGTTTTCTATTTATGGTTTTCTACTCGTAAATACTTATATATACATGAAGTTCAACAAATGATTGTTTGAAGTTTATCAAATGACACAAACTATGGAGTAAACAAAAGCACCAAACTTTCATGTATGCAAATTGCAACAAAAGCTGATAATGCACAATTAGAATCCTTAAATATCCTGCTTTTGAACTATTCAGCTTTTCATTGTTTGGTAATTAAGGAAATTGAAAACAGAAACTAAAAGCTGTATAACTTTCATTACCAAATCATTCTAAATTAACATGTTTTTTCAATACATGAATAGCTCTATTTTTCATAAACATCAGCAAAGTCAGCACCAGAATCTTTGTCTTTCACAAATGATGACAACAAACATCCAAAGTCACATTTAAGTTCAATTCTTGACCAATAAAACAATGCAACAGTTTGCTCAATGTATTCCATCACAAAAAAGGATGGTAAGAAATATTGTGAAAAGAAAATGTGAACTGAATCCATTAACAATGATTGGTCAAATACTTTGATTTTGTTAACAACAATGAATTCAATATAAGAGATTGATATAAGGTTGAGGCAACCTGCATCAAAATTTTGGTACAGCAGAGTTAGTTCATGAACAAAGTTTTCATCAGGTTCATATATTCCATCATCCAACATGAATAACACAAAACTTAAAAGACCCAATAAACTAAAATACAGCACAAATGTGCAGAGTGCCGAACACAAAGCACCCATTTTTATAACAACCAACACCTTCAGAAAAGAACCAAGCTGAAAGAAAAGCTCATCCAAAAGACAGAAACCATCACATAAGACAAAAAAAATCATAAAATCCACAGATAACCAAGAGAAAAAATAAAACATAACCTTCAGGTTCATGAATTGACAAACTCATAGACCTCACATATTAGAATACAATAACATGTTGATTCCACATCTATAAATGAAGAAACACATTACCTGATCAGCAAAGCAAAGAACGAAACACCAAGTTCATCATAGTCAACAGCAGAATCAAGGATACAAAAGATGAGCAACACCGGCTGAAATCAAGTTCAAATTCAGTATTTGTGTGATAGAGAGGAGATAGAACTCACATGAAGCCATTGGTAGTGGAATAGCAACTAATACAGTGACAGTTGAAGAGGTAAACCCGGTAGTGCCGTCAAATAGAAGAGGTGTGTGGGAACTGGCATCTGACTGCAACCACGAACTGCGCGGTTTGCTTCCTGGGCGCAGTCTGTGCCATCTTAGAGTCTCAGATTAAAAACATAATCAGGAAAAAATAATACAAAACTACAGAAAAGTATAGCATAGCACTGAAGTAAATACAATTGGAAGGTGAAAAACCAATTTTATGAGCACTTATGCGAGCAAGCTGCATAGATTGGTAGAATCTTGAGTTCCTTGGTTACCTGAGAAGGTGAAAAACCAATTCAGTTGAACTGAGAAGGTAAAAGGAAAGCAAAGCACAAAAATGTGTGCTATTAAAGAAAACAACTTTTGATCTAAATTGGTGCGACGGAGAACAACTTCAGTTGGAAGAACAGCAAAGGAAAGAAATGAAAACACAGCTGAAATCAAAAATCACTCATAAAATAGTTCAAAATCAACATGACTTATTCATTACATTGCTTGGTTATTTGCGTCCCCCTTTTGTACAATTGAAATACAAAGAAGCAATTTCCTGCCGAATAGTACAATGTTGCTGCAAACGCTTCCTCACCATAAGCACCTGCAATTTCCTCATCATAGTACAATGTTGCTGCAAACGCTTCCTCATCACAACGTTGCTGCAAACGCTTACTGCTAAAATTTACTCAGTAACCAACAAATTTCATATTGGAATGGAAAAAAGAAAATTGAAAGTAGTGATAGCTACTTGTTTTCCATACCAAAACTGACCCCTATAAACACTTCCAAACCCTCCGTCCCTAAATCTGTTGCTGCAAGTCCCTTCAAGAAAACGATCATCCATGCAGCCTGCTTCTTCCTTTGTTTCCTGTACATCATTCAATCATAGCATGAGGTTAAAAAACACTGTCGAGAGATTCAATGTAAATAACGAATTCCGATTTATCCAAAACTCTGTCTTGTACTGAAGCACAGAGAAAAACATGTCTCCATATCCGAAATCCGACCTCAATTAAAACATGCACATATGAAACACCAATTGATGGAATTAGAAACTCACCTGAAGTTCAACTCGCTGATCACTAAATCTAATCACAAATCACCTAAAAAACCAAGCAAAACAACAACAAAATTAAACATCCCCAACCCATATTTGAAACAGAACTAACAGAAAAACCTTGTGATGAATGATGGACCTCATCAAAGGCAATTACACATGACTAAAATTATGACAGATTGACAGGAAAAATTACCGAATCAAAAGAGATAACTACCAATTCAGACGTGAAAACCCACATCTCACAAATCAATAATCCAGAAACTCACTGCGAGAAAACATGTCCGAATCAAACCCAATATCCTAACCCTAAACCCCTCAAGCCCTAAATCAATTCAAGAAACATAATACCCAGATTAGAAATCCAAAATTCAATCCATATCTCAAAAGCACAAACTGAAGCAAAATAGAAAAAAGAGAGGTGCCGATTAACAGAGAGAGAGAGGAGAACGAAACCTAGATCAACTCCAACGGTCATGAAAAATCAATAAACCACGCGCCTGATGCTGAAGAAGACGGACGGAGGCAACGGCGATGCTCGTGGTTCTTTCCACCGGGTTCGAGTTGTCAGACTCGACTAGATCGAGATCGACCCATCAATCACCACAGCCTGGTTCACATAGAAAAGACAGGAGGTTGATTTACAGCGATTGTACAATACCAGACCACAAAATGGGGTAAATAGCATAGAAGGGAAAATAGATATTTTAAATAACAGTCTAAACTATCCTATCCACAGAAAAGAGCCGTTAACCCAACTACACATGGATGAGCCACGTGATTCTATGATTTTTATTTGTAATGTATGAAGTTGTAACCTTTTAATATATACTTTTTCTTCTTTTTTTTTAATAAAATTTTATTCTACTTTGAAAAACGATTTCTCTTAAAATTATAAGCATCACATTATAATACACATTTTTATAATCATGCTACTGTACTTTATTGATGAAAATAAACACATTATCTACATCATACTAAAATATTTGATTATTTTTTAAGTTTATTTTGTTATAATAAAATAAAACGTTTAATTTCTAAGATATAACTTATTTTCAACTTATTAATAAATTCATCAATACAAAATTAAAAATTGAAATAGAGAGTAATATTAGAGGAGAGTGGGTACATAAGCTAGGCTAGTAACTTGCAATAAACTTGTATGAAGTTAAGTCTCTGCTCTCTATTATTATAATTTTTTATCAAAATTATTATTATAGATCAACACCCTTTTATATAAAAACCCCATATTTCTAATTCAGGGAAAAAGAGTTATCTCAATAATGTGGTAGTTACAACAATGAATTATTATTTTCAGGGCCCTTTCACTTGTTATGTCTTATTATTTTTAGGGGATCATATATTTTGATAAACTTTTCGATCACAAAATAGCATCTTCACCGTTCATTTTATAGGTTAATATGAGTAGATATAACACTCATACCCGATTTATCCAAGAAAATAATGCTTAAATTCAACAATTTCAATGGCACATAATTTCAATTCAAGGTTTAGAACTTATCGTCAAGAATTTTATTTTTTCCCTTTTCGCATATCGACAATCTACAGCTCACCTTAGTTTTAGCATACCCAAGAACACGATCTAGATGTACGTCGTTTGTAATTGATCGACCGATCAGCCAATTATTTTCTTCTTCCTCGTTCTCGACGACTGTGTGGATTAGGAGATTACGGTTTGAGCCTCAAACTGATCCGAACCGCGTCCAACTCTAATCTTCAGTCACGTAAGATAGTTTTTTAAGATTTATTTTTTATTTTATCTCGATTTCATTTATGTTTAGTTTTTTTCAAAGAAAAAAAATTGTTTTTTTCTCTCTCGTTTATTTGAACTAATGTAGATTTTCTTCAGTCTGAAAAAAAATGTAGATTAGGAAAAACAGTTACAAGATTGCTCATCAAAATGAAATATATATATATATATATATATAATAAAAAATGAAAAAAAAAACAGAAAGAAAAATAAATAAAGAATACTAACAAAACCAACACGATCACATCATCTTTGATTCTCTATCATCTCTCTTTCTCTCTCTCATTGCCACCCACTTCTACTCCCAAAATCATCCATTTCTCAGTCTCTCATTGTAAGACCATAATCAGCCACCAAATACAGTCAACCTCACAATCATGGACTCAGATGACTTGGATCTATGAAGGGGCCATAGATCCCGATAAAAAATAACGATGAAGGATCCCGCCATCGATGAAGGTCGATATGGAGATTCACACTCAATTGGAGTCAAAATACCTATAAGATGAATAAAGATTCAGAATTTGAGTCGATAATTTATAAGGAATATGAAAGTGGGTTGGTGATGGTTATTTGGTCTGGTGGGGTTTGATGATGGATAATGGTAAGAGGTGAGAGTCATGATCGAAGATTCCATTAGTGTGTGTGGTAAACAATTTTTTTACTACACATGGTTTTTTGGTATTGTTTTTATTCTCGTCAAACTGACCAAAGATTCAATCAACTTTCGTCATCAACTAACGGTGCACGTGAGTGACACATGACTGGTTCAAGTGCACCATGGTGCATCAAGATGCTCTGATACATCATATCTATTTTTCTATCCATACATTTTATTTTCATTTATAAATTTACCATTTAAATTTGTTTTATAATTGACTTTTGTTAATAACAAAAGGGTGTGTAATAACACCACCCTATTATAAATATGAGAACGAGGAAAAGTCTTCAACCTTCTAAAGACTTCTGGAGTGAGAGCAAAATTGCCAACACACTATTTTTTATTGAAGTTTTTTTTCCCGATGTCATTATCGACACCTGTTTAAATACTTTTTATTTTTTTCGATTAATATCAAACACTTCTTTTTTTCACAGCTAACAAACAATAGTAGTATGTTGAATAAATAAAGACCATAAATATTTCATTTTAAAAAATAAATTTGTACAAAAAATACCTTAATTACCGAACATGTTTCGTCGTAGGAAAATAAAGACATGAGTTGTAGTGAAGATAAAGCTATACATTATTTGCAAGGTGAACAATGCCTCAAATGACCGTAATTGCCACAAATATGAAATTTATCATATAACATTTAGTAATAAAATTATTTGAATTGTCAAATTAGATAAAAAATACGGGTTCCATCACATTTTTGAAAAACTTGGTTCTATTATGTAACACCTTGTATCTAAACTACTAAATTTACAGAGTTCACAAATCACTACGTGTTGCTGAGGATTTTAATCGCACCTGGTAATTTCTAAGTTAACAATCGAGTTCATTTTCGAATTTTTCTCGAAATGTCAAATTTTTCTTTCAAGACACAGTATCGAAGTACGCGTCGATACGAGTTTAATGCACTTTCGGATTAATTTCCAAGTAGCGAGTTATTTTCTACGAATTTCCAAAATTTTAGGTAATTTAAAATTACCATTTCAGAATTTAATTTTCATATTTTACTCTCTCTTTTAAATCTGTCCCCTAATTTAATTTGTTTTCTTCTCCTTTAATCTAGATCGTTGGCCCTTGTCTTTAAAGAGAGCCCAACTCTCTTCTCTCTCCCAAAACCCAATCGAACTAGACCGAGGAGGCGTTTACTAAACTTCAATAAGAATAAGAGAGAATGGAAAAGATAAAGAATGGAAAAAGGGAGGATTGGGAGAGACAATGAATCATTGTCATTCATTTGTTTACAAGTCTTCAGGAATGAGAAATAAAAACATGATTTGGTTATTATTAATGTGTTCACAGTAGCCGCACTAGCCCTTAATTTTAATATATATATATATATATATATATATATATTAAAAATAATTCAATTCTGAGGTACCCTTATAAAGACGTAAATTGTGTATGGGTGGTTCTGGAGTTTTAGGAAATTACAAGGGTCAATTTTGGAATATGGGTGGTATTGGAGTACAAGAGTTAGTTTTGGAATCAAAACGTCATTCCATAAAATCAGCATGATTACCTACCCCTCCCACGGAATGGAGAAGGCTGAATGACTCCAGCTAGGGAAACAAGAGGTAGGGCTACTAGACAATGATAGATGCACCCCTCCTTCCGGGTTTCTGATTTGGGGCCTTGTTTGGTAAATCTCAATCTCTTTCTAGGCTGTTGTGTTGTTGTTTGTTTGGTGGTGAAAACTATAGGATTAAATCTGTTAATTTGGCTGCATGCATGTCAAGTACTTGGTGAGTTCGAGATAGGAGAGCCTATGGCAAAATTCAGACAACTCGACGGATTCTGACGAGAAATTCCGGCAAGTCTTTGGAATCTGGTGAGATTCCAACGAGGGCAGGGTTGTTTCGGCTGAATCTGTGAAGGTAGTCTTTGACTTTCCTTTTTCGTTTAAGTCGTAATTCCCTATTCAGGAAAACATCCATTTTAGAAAATTTCTATTTTGGGAAACTTTCATCTTTTAGGAAACTTTTAATTATATAAACCTGGTCAACTTGTCAAAGTTAGTAAATCTTGGCCAACTCTTGAAAAACTAGTCAAACTAGAAAAAGGTCGAGTCAACGTTTGTTTTAGAGTCTGATCTCACAGATTGTTTCTACAACTTATTTGTGAGACGTGAGGTGACTCGAGGATATAGACATTTTAAGACAGTGTTTAAGGAGTGTTCCAAGCATTGACGTGACAGACTTAAGCTTAACCTGGAGTGGACTTGTATTTTGAATAAATTATGTGCGACGATTTTTTTTTTTATAAATTTCTCTCCTATGAATATCGTTATCAAGAAAATTCTCTCCTAATTCAAATTCATTAAACATAAATATATAAGGTGTGTGAGTTAATAATAAAAAAAATTAAAAAAAAGTTACCAGACGCATAGAAGATTTTATCTATGCCTTGAATTCATTTCAGAAATATTAAAAAACTCGGGAGCAAAGTAAAAATGGCTATATAAATAGTACAGAAGAGAGGGAGATGGAAAGATCATATCATAAATTTCATTAAACAAGCAAGCTACACAACCATTATCTAAAACTAGAAAAGCAAACCAAGAATTAAAGCCCTTATTCAAAAATCTAAACCCTTTACAATCAGTTTTCCTTTACCACAAAATTGATATTGAACATTAGTTGCTGCATGCTTCTTAGTTCTCATCTATCTAGGTGGTTCTTTGCACAACTCCTACAGCTGAAGGAGAGGGACGCATAGGCCAGCCAAGGAGAGGAGGTGATTCTGGGGGTTTAGCATCTTCACTAGGAGAGAAAAGGCTCAATTCTACAAACGCCCCCCCTTGAAGAACTGTCCTCCTTATCCAAAGCACAGAAAGAAATTGATCCACGCTGCTTGGTTGACACATCAGAGTTTCTACTGGGACTAATTCCAGCACTTTCTTCCATATGACTGGTTAGCAATAAGAGAAATTGTGTCATTTTGACCATCATCATCAAGTCTCCTCCTACCCTCCAAGTCCTGTAAACTCCCCAGCGCTAAAGAATCCACAACCGGGCAGTAAACAAGCATGCATATACATACACCCGCACAACATAGAAGGGCAAGAAAAGCCAAGAAAGCAAGAGCTTCAAACTGAAAATGCTCTGGTTTAGATAAAACAGAGAAACCAAGCAAAGTAACCCTCAATGGAAGAAAACTTGAAACTGAGAACATCAGTGTATAAACACTTTTCTGCAGACCCTTATTGATGACCAACTTTAAAATCTGTCTTCCAAGCCAAAACACATAGGCAGTTAGAAGGATGGCTAAAATCCCAAGTATCGTACTCAGTAATGGGTAAGTGCAGAGAACTATCTGATCAGTCTTGTTCATTGTACTGGTGAAATAGGAAGGCAACTTAATATTGTGCAGTTTGGGTCCAACTACTATGACAAGAAGCTGAAGAAGAAGTATTGGGAGGCAGTAGAAAAGAATGTAACCAGCTGTTTTCCCATTCCGTTGTCGGCTTAGAATACCCGACTCCGTTGTATGCAAAGGAGCACAAAGTAGGAACACAAGGATCAGGAATAGGCAAGGTTCTGCAAACCCCAGGTTTGAGACAATATAGCATTTGTAGATAGTCTCCTTCCATTTCAAGTTAAGGGTATTCAACAATCTTCCTTCCCGTCTCAACATACTTATCAGGACAACTTCACCAATTCCCCACCAAATCGCAAACAAGATGAAAGTTATACGGATTATCCAAAGGCCACTGAAATAACTTAGCTGAACAAAACCCTGACTACGAATTCGAGAGCGAAAGTAAAACAAGTAGATAATGCAGAGGAAACCCAGAAGGATCAAGATAGCAACTAGACATACGGTCAACACACCGAGTGTATCTCTCGTCAGGGGCATTACCCGAAGCACATATTCCACGCATGCTCTCTGCCAGCATGGATACAAAAGAACCTCTGGTAGCGTAAATGATTCCTTTCCAGAATCAACCGAAACTATAAAAGCAGTCTGAAAAATTGTACCAGAAGGTACTCATCGAACACAGATTAACTATATCTGCTATTGGTGTTTACGCTTGTGATACATTCCAGAAAACCATACAAAACTCTGCCAATACCAATTGGTAGGGTTTTGAAGCTTGATTCAATTGAAAGAGGCAAGTTGTGGAAAGGAATCGACACCCTCATCTTCAACATTTGGCACTGGTGGAATCGCAGAGGGCCTTCGCAACCGTAAGTACCAATGTACCAATATGTGGAATACCAATATGTACTTGAGTGCTTATTTTTGTAAAATTTTGAACAAACTTATATTGCACTAGACGGGTAATGCATTGAAGCATTAGGATTATTTGATGTGTTTGCTGAATTCTAGACTCCATAATTTATTTCGTTTTGCATTTTGATAGTTATGCACTTTAAGAATTGTCTGTTGTGTTGGAGCATGTGAAGTCTGAAGAGCTTTCTTGATCATGCATATTTTGGTTTGTCTTGCGAAGGTGATGGATGTGGATCTTTTCATCAAAAAGTCTAATTATTTGTTTCATGTACTAATGCTTCCTTTGGCGTTCTTAATATGAAGTATGTAATGTCAGACCTGCATATTATGTTTGGAGTTATAGAAAGCTAATTTCTTTTCATCTGCCATGAATAGGGATTTGGATAGTTGTTCTTGGAAGTGTAATCGTTAAATGTCTCTAGCCATGACAGGTACTTCTTTCCGATTAAAACTTAAGCTGAAAATTTTTGTGGTTTTATGAGTACTGATGCCTTTGTTGTTTTTTGCAGTATTTTCTGTAGTCTGGCCTTGAAATATCCATATCCGTGTGCATCACTTGTGTAAGCTTCTCATCTCCATGTGTTCAATATCTTGATTCGATTCCTATTAATACAAGTCACAATACACTTGCTGAAATCAATACTTGTGCCAATTTGCAAATGCAATCAACACTTATTTTATATTGCTGTCTATTAGCACTCCAAACACCATGGAACACATCAAGTTGGATTCTTTTTTGGACAAGTTGTGGATGCGGCTTCAATGCATCAGTGCCCCAAGAGAGCACTTCTAAATGTATCGCATTGACATATTAAATTGTCCCTGGCAAAATATTCTCTCATTTTTATTTAAACGTGTATAAGAAACAAGGATAAAATTGTCTCAAAAATATTATTTTTTTTATAAATTTAATAAAGATTTGTGTATTTAGGTATTAGTAAGTACAACTTGTATTGGAATGGACATTTGACTTTTTAATTAATTTGTTTACAGTCTGACTTTTCTTATTTTGTGCAAATGGCCATTCTCCACTATTTTTTATCTCTTGGATCTTAGTTGATAACATGGTTGTTATTGATTGTGAATATGATTTGGCAAGTGACATGGCAATAACATTATTTTCCATTCAAAAATACAAATTAAACAATATATTTTACAAAGAAATTCTTTTACTCTATCAAACAAGCAATTCTTTTATATCATCGAACACCATGTTGGTGTTCTTCAATATGAAAATGAAAATCCCAGGTTTCCCTTTCTAGGGCTGGGCGCGGGCTGGGCCCGGCAAATTATTTTCAGGGTCCGGGCCCAGACCGGTTAGTGTGGATCCGAGCCGTGGTTTGATGTTAGAAAAACAGGGACCGGTTAAAACCTGGGCCTGTCGAGCCGGGTTTCTAGGCCTAAACTGAAATTAATACCTACCTACTGTTTTGCTTACAGCTTACAGAAATACTTACCTCAATTGGAGCTTCTACTTCTACTTACCTACTTACTGTTTTGCTTACTGCTTACAGACCCTGCTGCCCCGCAAGCAAATCATTCCCGGTTCCTACTTCTTCATTATCAGACTCAAAATCATTTGAAAGACAACCATATTGTGAAGAAGACGAGCTACAGGACAGCAAACCTGCATAAAAGTACACAACCCAACAAGGCAACAACATTCAAACATTCACAGAGGATAATCAAATCTGTTATACTCAACCCAAACCCAAGTTATAATCAAATGATTCAAATCTATAAGTAGGCAGTAAGTATGGCATCCAAATCTATAAGGCTTTTTGCCCAGCCTTATCCCTTTCTATATGAGGAAGAAATGTGCCCCCTTCAAATTAGGGTCATATCAAATTAATAATTGGAATCTAATTTGTTTTTAAACATACAAGTCGATCATCTTAATCGAACTCTATAAACTATAAAGCAGTCCAATCGATTAGGGTTTGAGAAAACACTATCATATGAACTGAGAAGATTAATTATGAACATGAGTATACCCTTTCGTATAGGCATTAGAAAATTGAATTCTATGTCTAATCATGGGCGTTACATCTTTGCTTTCAGAAATATATGCAGTGGAAGCAACCAAACACTATGATTCTTATGAACTACAATCGTATGTATCTTCCCTTCTCTTATGAAGAATATGGTCTTGGGTTAGTTAGGTGTTTTCGATTCTTTGGTTTTTCTTTATTTGATAAGATCTGGATTTATAATTTGATATGACCTCCAATTTAGTGTATTATTTGAAGAGAATTTGGATTTAACATTTCTGGTTGAGATGGATGTTCTTCGATATGCAGTTCAATTCATGTAAAAGAATTTATAAATTTGTTTTTCTTTATAAAAGATTGGTTAATTAAATGAATGCCTTAATGATTTTCAATTTGTATGAAAATTTGTAAAGATGATCTACTCATATATATCTATAAACTAGACTGTCGAGATGTGAATATGCGATCGAAAATAGGGTGAAACGAAAAAGTCCTCAACTAGTTCTTAACAAGAAGATTCTTAATAGAACCCTTTCCTAAATACATTTACACATATATATATATACATATATATGTATATATGTACAAATGTATATACATATGTATCTATAGGTATATATGCATATATGTGTACATGCATATAGAGGGTCCTTCCACTAAGGGATCTCCATTTTTAGTTTATTTATAGGGATAGACACTCAACAAACTTTTCGATCACATTTTTCAATCTTAACCGATTAATTCTTAGGTCCTAATATATAGATCACCTCTGCAAAACTTCATCCAAATCGGTGATCGTTAAGATGTTCAAAACTGAGAATTAAAATTATAGACATTAACGTTTCAAGTTTGACAGATTTGACCAGTCCAATGATTTCAGTTATTTCAAAGCCTTAACGATCACCAAATTTGATGAAATTTTGCAGAAATGATCTATATATATGCATATACATATTGAACGGTAGAGATGTTATGTGATCAAAAAGTTTGTCTAATGTCTATCCTTATAAATAAACCAAAAATAAGGTTCCCTCAATAGAAGGGTCATACATACATACATATATACGATTTTTTTCAAGTGCAGATGTCTGAATATAATGGAATGGGATAGCATGGTATAACTCAATACGGAGGATCTTTCTATCTTTCACGATTCTATATCTATAGCATTTTTTCCGACAATAATTTAGTTCCTAATATAGTTCAGATGCTGCCCCAAATTTCTTTATCAATCATTCAATGAAAAATGTTGGATCCGTGTTAAAAATTAGTAGGTACGTGTATCAATTAAATGAATTCCGTAATGATATGAATTAGGATCGGAAAAAATTAATTGTATTGCTATTTATCAAATCAAATAATTGGAGAGTTCTGGAATTGGAGTGAAGAAGGGTGAAGTAATCTCAGACATTGAAATTTATCAACATATAGTCCGAAAAAAAGGATTCCTATATATATATATAATTATAGATATATATCCACAACATAAATTTAAGTAGACAAATCAAGAGAACACACTTTCAACTCCATTGGAGGAAAGCATTGAAGGATTGGTTGGACTAACCTTGGACGACATCAATTCTGGTGAAAATTTTTGAAATTCAATACTGCAGCATCTCAGTGGCGATGTGGAAAAAAATACACTTTTCAGCTTTTCAAGTCAGGCGGAATTAAAAGGAAAATAAATAAAATTATATACCAATATAAGCAACGGTACATATATGCCTATATAAATAATTAAGCCCAACAAGTCAAGTCTGTACAATCAATTCATGATTTAAGGACCAACAAGGATGTTTAACTTGCTAAAAAATCGAAAGGACTACCCACTACTGAAAATCATAACAATTTTTTTAACATACTTTATTGGTATGAAAAGGAAAATAAATAAAATTATATATCTATATAAGCAACAGTATATATATATACCTACATAAATAATTAAAATTGAGTCATTACCAACAGTTCCGGGGCGGTATCTGTGGGACTTCTTGACTCCTCCAGTGGTTGAGGATTCTTGACTATACAAAAGAATCAAAACAAATGCTAAACAACACAGAATCACACAATTTGCAAGCCCATCCAAAAGACTGAAACCATCACATGACAAAAAAAATCATAAAATCCGCACATAACCAAGAGAAAGAATAAAACATAACCTTCAGGTTCATGAATTGATAAGCTCACAGACCTCCACATATTAGAATGCAATATACATGTTGATTCCACATCTATAAATGAAGACACATTACCTGATCAGCAAAGCAAAGAACGAAAAACCAATTTCTAACCATAACGAAAAACCAATTTCATCAGTCAACAGAAGAATCAAGGATACAAAAGATGAGCAACACCGGCTGAAATCAAGTTCAAATTCAGTATTTGTGTGATAGAGAGATAGAACTCACTTGAAGCCATTGGTAGTGGAATAGCAACTAATATGGTGACAATTGAAGAGGTAAACCTGGTAGTGCCTTCAAATAGAAGAGGTGTGTGGGAACTGGCATCTGACTGCAACCACGAACTACATGGTTTGCTTCCTGGGCGCAGTCTGTGCCACCTTAGAGTCGCAGATTAAAAAACATAATCAGGAAAAATTATACAAAACTACAGAAAAATATAGCACTGAAGTAAATACATTTGGAAGGTAATTCTTACGAAACAAATTGGCATAATGGATCCAAGTAACAGAATTTGAAGAATATGGTAATGCTTTGGAACTTGATTAGTTCTAACATCTTAAGTTACTCGTTAATAAAATAGGGTGACCGTTGGAGATTAAACCACAAAAGTCTGAACCCATCTTAAGTAGACAAATCAAGAGAACTTTTACATTGAAGGATTGGTTGGACTAACCGTGGGTGAAAATTCAAAAGAGAAACCTGAAATTCAATACTGCAGCATCTCAGTGGCAATGTGGAAAAAAATACACTTCAGCTTTTCAAATCGGGGGGAATTAAAAAGAAAATAAATAAAATTATATACCTATATAAGCAACAGTATATATATGCCTATATAAATAATTAAGGCCAACAAGTCAAGTCTGTACAACCAGTTCATGATTTAAGGACCAACAAGAATGTTTAATTTGCTAAAAAAATTGAAAATAAATATAAAGATGAGCAGTTCAATAGAACCCACATTTCAACAACCAAACACCTCTAAGATTCAAACCCTTATCAATAGATAGTGCAATCATCAAATGAAAATTAACAGCTCTAAGATTAATGGTAGCAATGGCAGAGGAAAAGAAGACTTATCGTTCAACTATGGAATTTCGAAAGCTTTACTCACCTAACACTTTGCTCCCAACACAAAGCTTCAACTTTCCTCGCTCTCCTCCAAAGCGCATGTGCTCTGTCTATTGCCGAAGCTAATCGTCAAAACAAAACTTCCCAAATTCAGTAAAACTTAACTGCTCCTCCCGTTTCCTTTCTTCCTTTTTATTATTTGCCCACTTGGTCCAGCTGAAAAAGAAAGAACTACCCACTACTGAAAATCATAACATTTTTTTGAACTATACTTTATTGGTATGAAAAGGAAAATAAATAAAAATATATATGTATATAAGCAACAGTATATATACCTACATAAATAATTAAAACCGAGTCATTACAAACAGTTTCAGGGCGGTATATGTGGGACTTCTTGACTCCTCCAGTGGTCAAGGATTCATGACTATTCAAAAGAATCAAAACAAATGCAAAAGAACACAGAATAGCAAAATTTGCAAGCTCAAACCTTGGTGGCGAGTTGCTTCCTTGGAGGCTTTCCTCCAGTCAACTTACGAGCAGTTAGCTTAGTAAGGGCCATGTGAAACACCACAATAAAAATCAATTCAACACAAATCAGCAATACAACTTCAAAGAAATTACAAATTACAACAAACACAAAACAGCAAGATAATATTCAAGAAACTATTCCAGATCTACATATTATATCTCACCCAGATTAAAACAATACCCTAATTAAGCAAATCTGAAAGCCCTAAATCTATACCCACTCATATACAATAACACAAAAACCTTAAAAATCAAACAAACCCTAAATCCGAACCTACAGAGACGAAGACTCGCCACAAAAACCCTAAATCAAGATCATAAATCATGAAAACTCGAACACGAAACAAAATCCAATACCCAATCTTATTGAACAAGAGAAAACCAAAGGCTTTGTGAACTTAGGCAATTATACTGTTTTGTGATCCAGTAGCATACCACTGATAAAGAAACTATGACATCAGATTATAAAACAATGTATCACTTGCAATATCATCTTCATGAACATCTATACTCGGAATAGTTAGGGGATCACTGAGAATCAGATATGAGTAATAAACTGCAATGTACAGAGACATCAACACAAGGAATTTTAATATCACTGTCTCATAAAACTAAATATAGAGTTGGCGGATTTCCATTTGATGGAAGCTGAGCAACAAAGTCCTTGGGAAATGTAAAGAACAAATTAAAAAACACAATCAGGCAAAAATAATACAAAACTACAGAAAAGTGTAGCACTGAAGTTAATACAATTGAAATGCAATTCATCAACATGGACATCTATAGAATAGATGGAAGAAAAAAAACTTACCACTCTAACTGCGCTGTTTGCTTCCTTGGTGCAGCCTCAAATGGACATCTTAGTCTCAAATGGTGCCTCCTCCTCCAGATGGAAACGAAAAATAGAAACAAAACTTATGAGATTGAAGCACATAGTAAGCAAAAATTGCATTAAAATTGATTAACAAAAGATAAAAACTACCCAACTTCATTTTATTGAGATCATCGGATCAGTCTGTAACCAAATATATTTGATGCCTTCAGAATAGAGATAGGAAGAAAACCTGGAAAATTAACTCAATGCCACCCAATCATACGTGTAATCAAATATATAGGATTTCCTTCAGAATATATAAAAACTTAGAGGAAAGGACTAAAGGCAGTAGAGTTTAAGAACAGCCAAAGAAAAGGGTAATTGAAGCAAAGTACGTATCCAGATCAAAAATGTTTCTAGTTTTTAACATTTAGAGTATCTACTAAATAAACAGTTCCTCCAAATTGTCATTCTCGGAGAACATAGATTTCTTGTTTACATTAATTGTTTCAAAAATGAGTGCGGCACAGGTTACACATGGTGGGGTTTCTATCCAAACTGGGTTTTCCAACATCTATATTTTAACAAAAAGTGGCAATATGGCTGACTCACTTGCCTGCTCCTACATCTACAGGTGTAAAGAATATAGTTTGGCTGAATAGAATTTCATTGATAATGAGAGGGATATATATACAGCAATGTTCCATGTTCAATTAGGAAACAATCCTACAATTATGTACTCTACTAGGAAACAAATATACTCAGATCTTTCATATTCCTAATCATAGAAGATATGGCTTAATACTTTCTTTACACTCCCCCTCAAGTTGGAGAGTGGATATCCTCCACTCCCAACTTGTGTTTCATAGGAATAAAAGTTTCCTTCCCCAAAGCTTTGGTTAGAATGTCGGCCAATTGACGTGATGAGCTCACGAATCTCGTAACAATAGAACCATCTAGGATCTTGTCCCTGATATAATGACAATCCATTTCAATATGTCTGGTTCGTTCATGAAAGACAGGATTTGCTGCAATGTGCAAAGCCGCTTTATTGTCACAATACAAGGAAGCAGGTTCTTGATGCATTATGCCGAGGTCTTTGAGCAAATATCGTAGCCAAGTCAATTCACAGCATGTTCCTGTCATGGCACGATATTCTGCCTCGGCAGATGAAAGTGACACAGTCTGTTGTCGTTTTGATCTCCAAGAAATTAATGAAGGACCAAGAAATACACAGTACCCTGTAGTAGAACGTCTAGTAAGTGGGCAACCTGCCCAATCTGAATCACAAAATGCCCTTAACCGAAGGTCATTATTGGAGGAAAAAAAGAGGCCTTGACCCGGAGCATTCTTGAGGTAACGCACCACTCTTAGTGCCGCCTCCATATGAGCTTTTCTCGGCTGATGCATAAAACGACTCAACACATGAACCGCATAAGTAATATCAGGCCTTGACACAGTCAAATATATTAATCTTCCAACCAATCTCCTATAACGACCTTGATCCCTAAGTAGATCACTCTTATCAGATAACTTCAGATTGCGTTCCATTGGTGTGTCAACAGGGGCTGCGCCCAAAAGTCCTGCATCTTCAATAATCTCTAAAGCATACTTGCGTTGGGAAATAAAGATCCCACTCTTAGAACTAGAAACCTCAATGCCAAGGAAATATTTTAAATCACCAAGGTCCTTGATATGAAAGCGGCTATGCAGAAATTGTTTGGTCGCAGCAATACTTTGAGAATCATTCCCAGTAATCAATATATCATCAACATATATCAAAAGAACAGTATAGGACTTGCCTTGCTTTCTGGTGAAGAGAGAGTAATCTGCTCGAGATTGTACAAAGCCTGCAGCACGAATGGCCTCTGAAAACTTGGCGAACCATTGACGAGAAGCTTGCTTGAGGCCGTATAGTGACTTGTGAAGGCGACAAACGAAGTCCTCCTCCCCCTGTCGCCGAAACCCTGGCGGTGGGGACATGTATATTTCTTCCTGTAAGTCACCATGTAGAAAAGCATTGTTGACATCCATTTGGTGTAGGGACCATCCCCTAGGAGCAGTTAAAGCAAGCAAGCAGCGGACTGTGACAATTTTGGCCGTGGGAGAGAAGGTGTCCTCATAGTCAATGCCTTCGAGTTGGGTGAAGCCTTTGGCTACCAAGCGAGCTTTATAGCGCTCGATGGAGCCATCAGAGCGATGCTTGATCTTATATACCCATTTGCAGCCAATTGGCTTCTTTCCTGCAGGGAGTTTAGTGAGGGACCAGGTGCCATTAGTCTCAAGGGCCTGTAATTCAGATTCCATGGCTGCTTGCCACTCAGGGTGAGCAGCAGCCTCCACATAATTTCTAGGTTCTGTAATGGCACTGAGTTGAGCAACAAAATGTTTATATGCAGGTGTGTATCGATGGTAAGAAACGTAGTTGGCCAAAGGATAACGCGTACCTGTCGCAGGACCTGGAGCCAAGGAAGGCGACTGAACGGAGCAAACACGCGAGTATACGGAATCGGAGAAGCGGACCGGTGGTGCAGTGCGGCGGCTGGAGCGGCGGAACGGAATCTGTGGTGCAGTAGGGATGTCAGAAGGGGGCTCGGGTGAAGAGACAAGCCCGGGTGGAGAGGCAAGCGCCGGTGCTGCCGGAGAGGGCGGAAGTGAGGTAGGTGCCGAAGGATGAGTAGACAGAGGATCCGATGGGAGAGGAGACTGGGTTATTGATTTGGGTCGCCTAGAATATGTTTGGAGGGGAGCTGAGGTTGGCAGAGGGGAAACAGTGGGTGGAGCCAACAGGGATGATGATGGTGATGATGGCGGGGATGGTGGCAGCAGTGGTGCAGATGGTGATGGTGGCAGAGGTGGTGCAGACGGTGAGGGTGGCGGTGAAGATAGGCGAGCAGAAGGAAGAGAAGAAATGTGTGGAGTCGAGACAGAGGTTGGAGGCGCAACAGGAGGAGCAAAAGAGGAGTCAAGGAAGGAAGGAATGGAAAGTGGGCCGAAACTGGGTTGGATGTGTGAAGGAATAACAAGATTGGGCTGGAGAGAGGCAGACGGAAAAACTTGTTCATGGAACACGACATCTCGGCTGATGAAGATTTTTTTTGTTGATAAATTGAATAATTTGTAACCTTTCTGTCCAACAGGATAACCAACAAAAACGGATGGCATGGCACGATGATCAAATTTATGGGATGGGTGGACGTTAGTTGCAAAAGTCAAACAACCGAAGACTCGAAGGTGAGAGTAAGAAGGTGGTTTGGAGTAAAGTAACTCAAATGGTGTTTTGAAAGAGAGCAAAGGGGAAGGTAACCGATTGATGATATGAACGGCAGTGAGAGCGCACTCCCCCCAAAACGTGGTAGAGAGGTGAGCATGAAATTTCAAAGCCCGGGCTACTTGTAAGATATGACGGTGTTTGCGTTCCACAACCCCATTCTGTTGAGGCGTGTAAACACAAGAATGTTGAAAGATGACACCGGCATCATGAAAAAATGAGCGCAATGAAATAAATTCCCCACCATTGTCACTTCTGAAAATTTTGATGCGAGAGTCAAATTGGGTAAAAGCATAGGTGAAAAAACGTTTAATGAGAGGTTGGGCTTCATCTTTGAAACGCATTAAAAAAATCCATGTAAAACGAGTATAATCATCAACGATAGTGAGAAAATAATGAGAGCCACAAAGAGAAGGATGTCGAAATCGACCCCAAATATCACAATGGATAATTTCAAAAGGTTTAGTCGAAGAAATAACACTAGTGGCGAAAGGTAAACGACTCTGCTTAGCCAAAGGACAAATATGGCAAGCGTTATTAAATTGAATGGGAAAATGTAAAAATTTTTTGGCAATGAAACTTAAACGAGAAGGTGATACATGCCCGAGTCTGTGGTGCCAGAGATCGGTGGAAGAGATGGTGAGGTTGCAGGTTGGTTTATTTGGTGATGCGGGTTGATTGGTTAATGGTTTCTCCGTCTCCAGCGCCGCTAGGTAATATAGTCCGTCTCGGTGTTTACCCAAAGCAATCGTCCTCCTTGTAGCCAGATCCTGCAAAATACACCAATGTGGATAAAAGGTCACTGAGCAGTTCAAATGTCTCGTCAAACGACTAACAGACAACAAATCAACTTTGAATGTAGGCACCGATAAGACATCATGTAGAGAATAACTGGAGTTTAAGGGAAGTGTCCCCTTTGCAATAATTTTGGCCTGTTCTCCACTAGGTAGTGATACTGATGGTAAAGAACAATCAACAACGTTATGCAATAATTTGGGGGATGAAGTGATATGATCCGTTGCTCCGCTGTCAATGATCCAATTGTGAGAAAGGACTTTGGACAAACCTGGTTGAGATACTGTATTTGCCTTGGAATTAGTGCCCTCATCTGGTGATTTGGGAATAAGTGATAACATCTGTTTTAGTTGATTTTCTGTGATCGTAACCAACCTCTCATCTGATGCATAATTAGCCGCAATTCTACCTGGATTATCTTTAGCTCGTGGGTGGCCTTCTGGGTAACCATGCAATTTATGGCAAGTTTGGACCCAGTGGCCCAATTCATCACAATAGGTGCAATGAGGCCGTCCTCTTCCTGAACCCCGACCACTACGACGTCCACCATTCCAGGCTCCGCGGTATCCACCTCCACCACTGCCGCGAGCTGCTCGGTCATTCCAGCCGCCGCCGCTGCGGTCAGCGCGGTCGGTCCAGCCACCACTGCTGCGGTCAGCGCGGTCAGTCCAGCCACCACCGCTGTGTTCTAATCGATCGTTCCAAGTGCTGCCACCTTGATTCTTCCTGTCTCCTCCAGCATATCGATTGTGACTCCCAAAAAACGATTTGGTTCTGTTGCTGGTGGTCTGCCGCCCCTGGAAAGGACAGCCATGGCAGCGCTGCCAGAATCATCCGCCATGTGTGATGAGGAAGAGGCAACGAGACGCTGCTTTTCTTCTTGGAGAACAGACGAGAATGCTTGTCGAACAGTGGGTAAAGGCTTCATAAGAAGGATCTGTCCTCGGATAGCCTGGTATGTTTCATTCAATCCCATCAAGAATTGCATTAATTTTTGTTGATCTGTTTGTTGTGTTGCATCGAGATTCGTCAGTTCATCCCATAGAGCTTTTAATTTTGTGTAATAGATTGAGACTGAGAGTTGTTCTTGTCGAAGATAGGAAATATCTCGCTGTATCTCATAGATGCGAGTTGCATTAGCTTGAGAAAAACGTTCATGGAGGTCCTCCCAAGCCTCATGAGCAGTAGAATAATAGTTTATACTTTCTCCTATTTCTGGATCACATGAATTGACGATCCAGGAATGAACAATATCATTGCATCTTGACCAGACTGTATAGCCTTCAAAATCAGTTTCTTCTGAGGGTGATTTGATGGAACCATTGATGAATCCAAGCTTGTTCTTGGAATTTAGAGCTCGAACCATAGCTCTTTTCCAACCAGAGAAATTATCTCCAGTCAAGGGTTTTGAGACAAGAGTCAATCCGGAATGATCTGATTGATGAATAAAGTAAGGGCCAGGAACGACCTCTGATGAGTTCTCTGAAGTTTCAGGTTTCTGAAAAGGGTTTTGGAAAGGGATTTCGGCCTTTGATGTTGGAGATAGGTCTTGAACGTCAGCCATGATTGCTGAGAAGATTGAGATAGGGAGACTACCCGAGAGAATAGATTACAGTGATGAATTAGGATCTTTAGGCTGCTCTGATACCATGTAAAGAATATAGTTTGGCTGAATAGAATTTCATTGATAATGAGAGGGATATATATACAGCAATGTTCCATGTTCAATTAGGAAACAATCCTACAATTATGTACTCTACTAGGAAACAAATATACTCAGATCTTTCATATTCCTAATCATAGAAGATATGGCTTAATACTTTCTTTACAACAGGTACAAATTGTTGTTTATACTGTCAGGACCCACCCCGAGTTAAATCCCTTTAGATATATATATATATATATATATATATATATATATATATATATATATATGTGTGTGTGTGTGTGTGTGTGTGTGTGTGTATCCACAACATAAATTTAAGTAGACAAATCAATAGAACTTTTACTTTGAAGGAAAGCATTGAGGGATTGGTTGGACTAACCTTGGACGACATCAATTCTGGTGAAAATTCTAAAGAGAAACCTGAAATTCAATACTGCAGCATCTCAGTGGCGTTGTGGAAAAAAATACACTATTCAGCATTTCAAGTCGGGCGGAATTAAAAGGAAAATAAATAAAATTATATACCTATATAAGCAACAGTATATACGTATATAAATAATTGATCACAAGTCTGTACAATCAGTTCATGATTTAAGGACCAAGGATGTTTAATTTGCTAAAAAAATCGAAAATAAATATAAAGATGAGCAGTTCAATAGAACCCACATTTCAACAACCAAACACCTCAAAGATTCAAAAAAAATACACTATTCAGCATTTCAAGTCGGGCGGAATTAAAAGGAAAATAAATAAAATTATATACCTATATAAGCAACAGTATATACCTATATAAATAATTGAGCACAAGTCTGTACAATCAGTTCATGATTTAAGGACCAACAAGGATGTTTAATTTGCTAAAAAATCAAAAATAAATATAAAGATGAGCAGTTCAATAGAACCCACATTTCAACAACCAAACACCTCAAAGATTCAAACCCTTATCAATAGATAGTGCAATCATCAAATGAAAATTAACAGCTCTAAAATTAATCGTAGCAATGGCAGAGGAAAAGAAGACATCGTTCAACTGGAATTTTGCAAGCTTTACTGACCTAACACTTTTCTCCCAACACAAACCTTCAACTTTCCTTGCTCTCCTGCAAAGTACCTGTGCTCTGTCTACAAAACAAAACTTCCCAAAGTAAAACTCAACAGCCCCTCCCTATTCCTTTCTTCCTCTTTTTTTATTTGCCCACTTGGTCCTACTGAAAAAGAAAGAACTACCCACTACTGAAAATCATAACATTTTTTTCAATATACTTTATTGGTATGAAAAGGAAAATAAATAAAATTATATATCTATATATGCAACAGTATATATATATACCTACATAAATAATTAAAATTGAGTCATTACCAACAGTTTCAGGGCGGTATCTGTGGGACTTCTTGACTCCTCCAGTGGTTGAGGATTCTTGACTATTCAAAAGAATCAAAACAAATGCTAAACAACACAGAATCACAAAATTATCAAGCTCAAACCTTGGTGGTGAGTTGCTTCCTTTGAGGCTTTCCTCCAGTCGACTTACGAGCAGCTTGCTTATTACGGGCCATGTGAAACACCACAATAAAATTCATTTCAACACAAGTCAGTAATACAACTCCAAAGAAATTACAAATCACAACAAACAATAAGCAGCAAGACCATATTCAACTAACTCTTCCAGATCTACACATCATATCTCACCCAGATTAAAACAGTACCCTAATTAAGCAAATCTGAAAGCCCTAAATCTATACCCACTCATATACAATAACAAAAAAATCTTGAAAATCAACAAAACCCTAAATCTGAACCTAGAGAGACTAAGACTCGCCACAAAAACCCTAAATCAAGATCATAAATCACGAAAACTCGAACAGGAAACAAAATGCTATGTCCAATCTTAATGAACACGAGAAGAACTTAGGCAATTATACTGCTTTGTGATCCAGTGGCATACCACTGATAAAGAAACTATGAAGTCAGATTATAAAACAATGTATCACTTGCATATCATCTTCATGAACATCTAAACTCAGAATTGTTAGGGGATCACTGAGAATCAGATATGAGTAATAAACTGCAATGTACAGAGACATTAACACAAGGAATTTTAATATCACTGTCTCATAAAACTAAATATAGAGTTAGTGGATTTCCATTTGATGGAAGCTGAGCAACAAAGACCTTGGGAAATGTAAAGAACAAATTAAAAAACACAATCAGGCAAAAATAATACAAAACTACAGAAAAGTATAGCACGTTAATACAATTGAAAGGTAATTCATCAACATGGACATCCATAGAACAGAGATGAAAAAAAACTTACCACTCTAACTGCGCTGTTTGTTTCCTAGGTGCAGTCTCAAATGGACATCTTAGAGTCTCAAATGGTGCCTCCTCCGCCAGATGGAAATGAAAAATAGAAACAAAACTTATGAGATTGAAGCACATAGTAAGCAAAAATTGCATTAACATGGATTAACTGAAGATAAAAACTACCCAACGCCATTTTATTGAGATCACCGGATCATACCTGTAAGTCTGTAACCAAATATATTTAATGCCATCAGAATGGAGATAGGAAGAAAACCTGGAAAATTAACTTAATGCCATCAAATATATAGGATTTCCTTCAGAATATAAAAAAACTTAGAGAAAAGTACTAAAGGCAGTAGAGTTTAAGAACAGCCAAAGAAAAGGGTAATTGAAGCAAAGTACGTATCCAGATCGAAAACATTTCTAGTTTTTAACATTTAGAGTATCTACTAAATAAACAGTTCCTCCAAATTTTCAAAACTTTGACTGCATGTTTAACAAAAGTGAAAACCAACAGTTGAAATCTGAAAAACACGAAGATAAACAGAAGGCACCCCACCCCTAAATTGCTCTAACTGAACGCGAAGTTGCTGCAAGTTCAAAAGTTGAACAAGAAGAGCATACTTGAGTAGAGTACAACCCTACCCATGAGTGAATATATTTAGCTTAATTATTTTCTGATTTTGTTGTACATTATTAGCTCAATGTTTCGTGTATAGTACTAGAAATGGTACCCACACTTAGCTGCGAGTTGTGGAGTATTTCCGAAATCATATGAGAATCACAAACAGAAAACCCAAAAGATTTCTAGAGAATTCAAACAGAGATGTGCTTGAGATGCAGATCGAATGAGTTCTTTGAGCGCTGATACACGAAAAGGAGGCCGAAAGAATTGGAGAGTTCTGGAATTGTAGTGAAGAAAGGTGAAGTAATCTCAGACATTGAAATTTATTAACACAGATCCAATTAAGAACTATCCCTCATATTGACCCAAAAAAGGGATTCCTAAATATATATAATTATAGATATATATATATAGATATATATATATATATATGTGTGTGTGTGTGTGTGTGTGTGTCCACAACATAAATTTAAGTACACAAATCAATAGAACTTTTACTTTGAAGGAAAGCATTGAGGGATTGGTTGGACTAACCTTGGACGACATCAATTCTGGTGAAAATTCTAAAGAGAAACCTGAAATTCAATACTGCAGCATCTCAGTGGCGTTGTGGAAAAAAATACACTATTCAGCATTTCAAGTCGGGCGGAATTAAAAGGAAAATAAATAAAATTATATACCTATATAAGCAACAGTATATACCTATATAAATAATTGATCACAAGTCTGTACAATCAGTTCATGATTTAAGGACCAAGGATGTTTAATTTGCTAAAAAAATCGAAAATAAATATAAAGATGAGCAGTTCAATAGAACCCACATTTCAACAACCAAACACCTCAAAGATTCAAAAAAAATACACTATTCAGCATTTCAAGTCGGGCGGAATTAAAAGGAAAATAAATAAAATTATATACCTATATAAGCAACAGTATATACCTATATAAATAATTGAGCACAAGTATGTACAATCAGTTCATGATTTAAGGACCAACAAGGATGTTTAATTTGCTAAAAAATCGAAAATAAATATAAAGATGAGCAGTTCAATAGAACCCACATTTCAACAACCAAACACCTCAAAGATTCAAACCCTTATCAATAGATAGTGCAATCATCAAATGAAAATTAACAGCTCTAAAATTAATCGTAGCAATGGCAAAGGAAAAGAAGACTTATCGTTCAACTATGGAATTTTGAAAGCTTTACTCATCTAACACTGCTCCCAACACAAACCTTCAACTTTCCTCGCTCTCCTCCAAAGCGCATGTGCTCTGTTCATCGCCAAAGCTAATTGACAAAACAAAACTTCCCAAAGTCTGTAAAACTTAACTGCTCCTCCCGTTTCCTTTCTTCTTTTTTATTTGCCCACTTGGTCCTACTGAAAAAGAGAATTACCCACTACTGAAAATCATAACATTTTGTTTTGAACTATACTTTATAGGTATGAAAAGGAAAATAAATAAAATTATATATCTATATAAGCAACAGTATATGTATACCTGCATACATAATTAAAACGGGGTCATTATAAACAGTTTCAGGGCGGTATCTGTGGGACTACTTGACTCCTCCAGTGGTCAAGGATTCTTGACTAATCAAAAGAATCAAAACAAATGCTTAATAACACAGAATCGCAAAATTTGCAAGCTCAAACCTTGGCGGCGAGTTGCTTCCTTGGAGGCTTTCCTCCAGTCAACTTACGAGCAGTTTGCTTAGTACGGGCCATGTGAAACACCACAATAAAAATCAATTCAACACAAATCAGCAATACAACTTCAAAGAAATTACAAATTACAACAAACACAAAACAGCAAGATAATATTCAAGAAACTATTCCAGATCTACATATTATATCTCACCCAGATTAAAACAATACCCTAATTAAGCAAATCTGAAAGCCCTAAAAAACAACCAAACCTAAATCCGAGCCTACAGAGATGAAGACTTGCCACAAAAACTCTAAATCAAGATCATAAATCATGAAAACTCGAACAGGAAATAAAATCCTATACCCAATCTTAATGACATGAGAAAACCAAAGGCTTTGTGAACTTAGGTAATTATACTGCCTTATGATCTAGTGGCATACCACTAATAAAGAAACTATGAAGTCAGATTATAAAACAATGTATCACTTGCATATCATCTTCATGAACTTCTAAACTCGGAATTGTTAGGGGATCATTGAGAAACAGATGAGTAATAAACTGCAATGTACAGACATTAACACAAGGAATTTTAATATCACTGTTTTAATAAACTAAATATAGAGTTGGTGGATTTCCATTTGATGGAAGCTGAGCAACAAAGTCCTTGGGAAATGTAAAGAGCAAATTAAAAAACACAATCAGGCGAAAATAATACAAAACTACAGAAAAGTGTAGCACTAAAGTTAATACAATTGAAAGGTAATTCATCAACATGGACATATATAGAACAGATGGAAGAAAAAAAAACTTACCACTCTAACTGCACTGTTTACTTCTGGGTGCAGTCTCAAATGGACATCTTAGAGTCGCAAATGGTGCCTCCTCCTCTAGATGGAAACAAAAATTATGTGATTGAAGCACATAGTAAGCAAAAATTACATTAAAATTGATTAACTGAAGATAAAAACTACCAACGCCATTTTATTGAGATCACCGGATCAGTGCCTTCAGAATGGAGATAGGAAGAAAACCTAGAAAATTAACTCAATGCCACCCAATCATACATGTAATCAAATATATAGGATTTCCTTCAGAATATATAAAATCTTAAAGCAAAGCACTAAAGGCAGTAGAGTTTAAGAACAGCCAAAGAAAAGGGTAATTGAAGCATGGTACGTATCCAGATCGAACATGTTTCTAGTTTTTAACATTTAGAGTATCTACTAGATAAACAGTTCCTCCAAATTTCCAAAACTTTACGGCCTGTTTAACAAAAGTGAAAACCAACAGTTGAAATCTGAAAAAGACGAAGATAAACAGAAGGCACACCACCCCTAAATTGCTCTAACTGAACACGAAGTTGCTGCAAGCAAAACCAATAGCAACAAAAAGTTAGAGCTTCGAAAGTTGAACATAAAGAGCATACTTGAGTATAGAGTACAACCCTACCCATGTGTGAATATATTTAGCTTAATTATTTTCTGATTTTGTTGTACATTATTAGCTCAATGTTTCGTGTATAGTACTAGAAATGGTGCCTGCGCTTTGCTGTGAGTTGTGTAGTTGACATTCGAATGCTATACGAATTATGGCTTATTAAAAGTTTCATTCTGGGAGAACATAGATTTCTTGTTTACATTAATTATTTCAAAATGAGTGCAGCACACGTTACACGAGTGGGGTTTCTATCCAAACTGATTTTCCTCCATCTATATTTTAACAAAATGTACCAATATGGCTGACACACTTGCCTGCTTCTCCTATATCTACATGTACAAATTGTTGTTTATACAGCTGTAGTCGGAGCAATGTCAATCTATTTTGGTTGGTGCCTTGAGGATGGTTTGAGTGATGAACGACTGTGGCTAAAGACAGAAAATAAATACCCAGATTGAATAGCAAACCTTAAAGCCAGAAGATTACCCACAAAGACGGAGATTCTTTATAAAGACGTAGAGCAGGATGATAAACCCTTTATAAAGCGTGTCGAGATCTCTGGAAGTCATGGAAGCTTCAGATGCGGTGAGCAAAGATGGCTTCTTCCCTGTCAGCAATAAAGTTAAAATGTTACTAACAGCAAAATAGTTTCAATTGAAGTTAGATTAGTGGTTAGGTATCATTTGGCATAAGCAAGCACATGTTTTCTATTTATGGTTGACTTCTACTCATAAATACTTATATATACATGAATTTCAGCAAAAACGATTGTTTTAAGTCAAAAGATGAAGTAAAGCAGTACAAAAAGTGGAAGTCCGGAAGCAATAATATGTAGTGCTTCAATTGAAGCTAGATCAGTGGTTAGGTATCATTTGGCATAAGCAAGCACATGTTTTCTATTTATGGTTTTCTACTCGTAAATACTTATATATACATGAAGTTCAACAAATGATTGTTTGAAGTTTATCAAATGACACAAACTATGGAGTAAAGAAAAGCACCAAACTTTCATGTATGCAAATTGCAACAAAAGCTGATAATGCACAATTAGAATCCTTAAATATCCTGCTTTTGAACTATTCAGCTTTTCATTGTTTGGTAATTAAGGAAATTGAAAACAGAAACTAAAAGCTGTATAACTTTCATTACCAAATCATTCTAAATTAACATGTTTTTTCAATACATGAATAGCTCTATTTTTCATAAACATCAGCAAAGTCAGCACCAGAAGCTTTGTCCTTCACAAATGATGACAACAAACATCCAAAGTCACATTTAAGTTCAATTCTTGACCAATAAAACAATGCAACAGTTTGCTCAATGTATTCCATCACAAAAAAGGATGGTAAAAAATATTGTGAAAAGAAAATGTGAACTGAATCCATTAACAATGATTGGTCAAATACTTTGATTTTGTTAACAACAATGAATTCAATATAAGAGATTGATATAAGGTTGAGGCAACCTGCATCAAAATTTTGGTACAGCAGAGTTAGTTCATGAACAAAGTTTTCATCAGGTTCATATATTCCATCATCCAACATGAATAACACAAAACTTAAAAGACCCAATAAACTAAAATACAGCACAAATGTGCAGAGTGCCGAACACAAAGCACCCATTTTTATAACAACCAACAACTAAACCTTCAGAAAAGAACCAAGCTGAAAGAAAAGCTCATCCAAAAGACAGAAACCATCACATAAGACAAAAAAAATCATAAAATCCGCACATAACCAAGAGAAAGAATAAAACATAACCTTCAGGTTCATGAATTGACAAACTCATAGACCTCACATATTAGAATACAATAACATGTTGATTCCACATCTATAAATGAAGAAATACATTACCTGATCAGCAAAGCAAAGAACGAAACACCAAGTTCATCATAGTCAACAGCAGAATCAAGGATACAAAAGATGAGCAACACCGGCTGAAATCAAGTTCAAATTCAGTATTTGTGTGATAGAGAGGAGATAGAACTCACATGAAGCCATTGGTAGTGGAATAGCAACTAATACAGTGACAGTTGAAGAGGTAAACCTGGTAGTGTAGAAGAGGTGTGTGGGAACTGGCATCTGACTGCAAAGCAAAGAAATACATTACCTGATCAGCAAAGCAAAGAACGAAACACCAAGTTCATCATAGTCAACAGCAGAATCAAGGATACAAAAGATGAGCAACACCGGCTGAAATCAAGTTCAAATTCAGTATTTGTGTGATAGAGAGGAGATAGAACTCACATGAAGCCATTGGTAGTGGAATAGCCACTAATACAGTGACAGTTGAAGAGGTAAACCTGGTTGTGTAGAAGAGGTGTGTGGGAACTGGCATCTGACTGCAACCACGAACTGCGCGGTTTGCTTCCTGGGCGCAGTCTGTGCCATCTTAGAGTCTCAGATTAAAAACATAATCAGGAAAAAATAATACAAAACTACAGAAAAGTATAGCATAACACTGAAGTAAATACAATTGGAAGGTGAAAAACCAATTTTATGAGCACTTATGCGAGCAAGCTGCATAGATTGGTAAAATCTTGAGTTCCTTGGTTACCTGAGAAGGTGAAAAACCAATTCAGTTGAACTGAGAAGGTAAAAGGAAAGCAAAGCACAAAAATGTGTGCTATTAAAGAACACAAAAAGAAAACAACTTTTGATCTAAATTGGTGCGACGGAGAACAACTTCAGTTGGAAGAACAGCAAAGGAAAGAAATGAAAACACAGCTGAAATCAAAAATCACTCATAAAATAGTTCAAATTCAACATGACTTATTCATTACATTGCTTGGTTATTTGCGTCCCCCTTTTGTACAATTGAAATACAAAGAAGCAATTTCCTGCCGAATAGTACAATGTTGCTGCAAACGCTTCCTCATCACAACGTTGCTGCAAACGCTTACTGCTAAAATTTACTCAGTAACCAACAAATTTCATATTGGAATGGAAAAAAGAAAATTGAAAGTAGTGATAGCTACTTGTTTTCCATACCAAAACTGACCCCTATAAACACTTCCAAACCCTCCGTCCCTAAATCTGTTGCTGCAAGTCCCTTCAAGAAAACGATCATCCATGCAGCCTGCTTCTTCCTCTTTGTTTCCTGTACATCATTCAATCATAGCATGAGGTTAAAAAACACTGTCGAGAGATTCAATGTAAATAACGAATTCCGATTTATCCAAAACTCTGTCTTGTACTGAAGCACAGAGAAAAACATGTCTCCATATCCGAAATCCGACCTCAATTAAAACATGCACGTATGAAACACCAATTGATGGAATTAGAAACTCACCTGAAGTTCAACTCGCTGATCACTAAATCTAATCAAAAATCACCTAAAAACCAAGCAAAAGAACAACAAAATTAAACATCCCCAACCCATATTTGAAACAGAACTAACAGAAAAACTTTGTGATGAATGATGGACCTCATCAAAGGCAATTACACATGAGTAAAATTATGACAGATTGACAGGAAAAATTACCGAATCAAAAGAGATAACTACCAATTCAGACGTGAAAACCCACATCTCACAAATCAATAATCCAGAAACTCACTGCGAGAAAACATGTCCGAATCAAACCCAATATCCTAACCCTAAACCCCTCAAGCCCTAAATCAATTCAAGAAACATAATACCCAGATTAGAAATCCAAAATTCAATCCATATCTCAAAAGCACAAACTGAAGCAAAATAGAAAAAAGAGAGGTGCCGATTAACAGAGAGGGAGGAGAACGAAACCTAGATCAACTCCAACGGTCATGAAAAATCAATAAACCACGCGCCTGATGCTGAAGAAGACGGACGGAGGCAACGGCGATGCTCGTGGTTCTTTCCACCGGGTTCGAGTTGTCAGACTCGACTAGATCGAGATCGACCCATCAATCACCACAGCCTGGTTCACATAGAAAAGACAGGAGGTTGATTTACAGCGATTGTACAATACCAGACCACAAAATGGGGTAAATAGCATACAAGGGAAAATAGATATTTTAAATAACAGTCTAAACTATCCTATCCACAGAAAAGAGCCGTTAACCCAACTACACATGGATGAGCCACGTGATTCTATGATTTTTATTTGTAATGTATGAAGTTGTAACCTTTTAATATATACTTTTTCTTCTTTTTTTTTAAAATTATAAGCATCACATTATAATACACATTTTTATAATCATGCTACTGTACTTTATTGATGAAAATATACACATTATCTACATCATACTAAAATATTTGATTATTTTTTAAGTTTATTTTGTTATAATAAAATAAAACGTTTAATTTCCAAGATATAACTTATTTTTAACTTATTAATAAATTCATCAATACAAAATTAAAAATTGAAATAGAGAGTAATATTAGAGGAGAGTGGGTACATAAGCTAGGCTAGTAACTTGCAATAAACTTGTATGAAGTTAAGTCTCCGCTCTCTATTATTATAATTTTTTATCAAAATTATTATTATAGATCAACAACCCTTTCATATAAAAACCCCATATTTCTAATTCAGGGAAAAATAGTTATCTCAATAATGTCGTAGTTACAACAATGAATTATTATTTTCAGGGCCCTTTCACTTGTTATGTCTTATTATTTTTAGGGAATGATATATTTTGATAAACTTTTCGATCACAAAATAGCATCTTCACCGTTCATTTTATAGGTTAATATGAGTAGATATAACACTCAGACCCGATTTATCCAAGAAAATAATGCTTAAATTCAACAATTTCAATGGCACATAATTTCAATTCAAGGTTTAGAACTTATCGTCAAGAATTTTATTTTTTCCCCTTTTCGCATATCGACAATCTACAGCTCACCTTAGTTTTAGCATACCCAAGAACCCGATCTAGATGTACGTCGTTTGTAATTGATCGACCGATCAGCCAATTATTTTCTTCGTCCTCGTTCTCGACGACTGTGTGGATTAGGAGATTACGGTTTGAGCTTCAAACCGATCCGAACCGCGTCCACCTCTAATCTTTAGTCACGTAAGATAGTTTTTTAAGATTTATTTTTTATTTTATCTCGATTTCATTTATGTTTAGTTTTTTTCAAAGAAAAAAATTGTTTTTTCTCTCTCGTTTATTTGAACTAATGTAGATTTTCTTCAGTCTGAAAAAAAATGTAGATTAGGAAAAACAATTACAAGATTGCTCATCAAAATTCAAAGAAAAAAAATTGTTTTTTCTCTCTCGTTTATTTGAACTAATGTAGATTTTCTTCGGTCTGAAAAAAAATGTAGATTAGGAAAAACAATTACAAGATTGCTCATCAAAATGAAATATATATATATATATATATATATATATCAAATCTAAAAACTCGAGACATGATAACCTTACCAACAAGCTATAAACCCATAAAGTCACGCTCCAAAGAACCTATTGCAAAATCAACGACCACTACAAGTAGAATTCCAACCACCGATGAGTAAGATCTTAATCCTCCACCTATAAATTCATCAATACAAAATTAAAAATTGAAATAGACAGTAATATTAGAGGAGAGTGGGTACATAAGCTAGGCTAGTAACTTGCAATAAACTTGTATGAAGTTAAGTCTCCGCTTTCTATTATTATAATTTTTTTATCAAAATTATTATTATAGATCAACAAACCTTTGGGGGGGTTGATAAATATTTTTATGTATTCATCTAATTCCTATGTGTATTAAACTATTCCAGTAACTTTATATTTTATTTTTTTCCTTTCTATTTGACTCTTTCATTTACTTTTAATAACTTTCCTATTATTAATATAATATTCATTTTTTAATATATTGAATTCAATTTAAATAATAGGCGACTCAAAATAAAAGTTTCCTTCTCTCATCTGCACTGCATTCTCCTTCTCGACTCAAAATAAAAACCCCATATTTCTAATTGAGGGAAAAAGAGTTATCTCAATAATGTGGTAGTTACAACAAGGAATTATTATTTTTATGGCCCTTTCACTTGTTATGTCTTATTATTTTTAGGGGATGATATATTTTGATAAACTTTTTGATCACAAAATCACATCTCTACCGTTCATTTTATAGGTTAATATGAGTAGATATAACACTCAGACCCGATTTATCCAAGAAAATAATGCTTGAATTCAACAATTTTAATGGCACATAATTTCAATTCAAGGTTTAGAACTTATCGTCAAGAATTTGATTTTTTTCCTTTTCGCATATCAACAATCTACAGCTCACCTTAGTTTTAGCATACCCAGGAACCCGATCTAGATGTACGTCGTTTGTAATTGATCGACCGATCAGCCAATTATTATCTTCTTCCTCGTTCTCGACGACTGTGTGGATTATAAGATTACGGTTTGAGCCTCAAACCGATCCGAACCTCGTCCATCTCTAATCTTCAGTCACGTAAGATAGTTTTTTAAGATTTATTTTTTATTTTATCTCGATTTCATTTATGTTTAGTTTTTTTGAAGAAAAATGAGTTTTTTTTCTCTCTCGTTTATTTAAGCTAATGTAGATTTTCTTCAGTCTGAAAAAAATGTAGATTAGGAAAAACAATTACAAGATTGCTCATCAAAATGAAAAATATATATATATATATATATATAACAAAAAATGAAAAAAAAACAGGAAGAAAAATAAATAAAGAATACTAACAAAACCAACACGATCACATCATCTTTGATTCTCTGTCATCTCTCTTTCTCTCTCTCATTACCTCAGCCACCCACTTCTACTCCCAAAATCATCCATTTCTCAGTCTCTCATTGTAAGACCATAATCAGCCACCAAATACAGCCAACCTCATAATCATGGACTCAGATCACTTGGATCTATGAAGGGGCCATAGATCCCGATAAAAGATAACGATGAAGGATCCCGCCTGTCAGGACCCACCCCGGGTTAAATCCCTTTAACCCGAAGTGAATCCTGCGGGGACCACCTCAAGGAAACTTCTTACCGAAACCCCCTTGAAATGGCCAACCCTTCCTACATACCAACTCAGCACTTCCATGAGTATCTAACAACAAACCCTAACTCATGAAGGCATCCTGCTCCCTAACCTACTAAACTAGCTAAACTGGGTTAGTCAGAGCAGTCTACAAAGATGATTACCCTAATAAATTGCGGCAGCAACAGATTGATCGACTATGCCTCGACTCTCGTACGCGCTCGACCTCCTCTCAAGAACCCTGCACCACTGGGCATTTGAAAACGAAGGGCCCAGGGGAGAAACATTGAAAAACGTTAGAGTGAGTGGACGAAAATCAAATATAAAAACTCTATTTTCCGCTAATGTTCTCCCTTACAGTTTTCTCAGAAAATCCGCATGCAAGTAAAACATAAACAATGTCTTGGCTCAAATATAAACAATTATGTGGGGTGTTAACCTCATCCACGAGAAAATCCGACCTGCTCTATCCGGGAAGGTCTAATGACCAGCTCCACCGGAGAGGGTCCCCGACCTGCTCTATCTAGGAAGGTCTAGTGACCAGCTCCACCCGAGAGGGTCCCTGACCTGCTCTATTCGGGAAGGTCTAATGACCAGCTCAACCGAAGAGGGTCCCCGACCTGCTCTATCCGGGAAGGTCTACTGACCAGCTCCACCGGAGAGGGTCCATGCTAGCATACAATCCTTATATCCTTTTCCCTTTCCAAAATCCCTTTAAAACCTGTAAAACCTCGTGGGAATAATAAATCGAAACCCCTTTAAATCCGTGAGCCAAATTTCTCCTTTTAAAATCCTCCCCCTCCATAATCCCAAAACGGTGATAATCAAGAAAAACATACCCCGGGAAAATCCTTTAAAATCACGGGAAGGGTATGAACCTCTTTCCCAATTTGTTTGCCTTTAAGATCCTTAAATCTCATTTTCCCAAATCACCGTAAAACACATAAATGGAGGAAATCATAAATGTAGGAGAAATCAATTAGAGTATATAGCATGTAATTTAATTTAAAACAAATGTCCACTCACAGTACTAAGGCGACCTTCTTCCTGCTCGGAAAGCTCCTCGAGCGAAACCCTCGAACTAACCGCGTAGTCGAGCCCGTCTCACGTTCAACCAGAGACTGTACAGACAGACCAATCAATTAGTCTTTCTATAGTTGACTTGGTCTTTTCCTAGTTTGACCAGGAAATCCTATTTGACCACGTGTTGACCAAGTTCCTTTTTATGGCACTTTAACCTTTTTGACTTTCTTTCCCGGTTATCGACTCTTAACTCATTTTACCGGAAGTCCGACTCAACTTCCGAACTTTCCTTTATCACTTTAACTTGACGTTAGGGTGTCACGTACTAATTCGTTGAATTACTATGGACACTCAACGTGTCACATTAATCAATACATTTAACCTTGAGTCGATTTCCGATTAACCTTTTCTCATAAATGGAAACCTTCCAAAAAGGGAAAGTTTCCCAAAATGGAAAGTTTCCTAACATGGCGAGTGTTCTTTAGATTGGGAAGTTTCCCAAAATGGAAACTTCCTAATTACGTCCAATTCCTCCGTAAATACTCAAATTAGGAAATATCAATACTTTCCGACTAAAAGCTTAACAGGGATTCGATTTCTACCTCTTCGGCATTCTGCCGGTAAAACTAATGCTTCGCCGGATTCCAGCAATTTGCCGGAATCTCTTGCCGGATTCCGGTCAACTTGCCGGAATTTTGTCTGAGTTTCCCTGTTTCCTTCGTCACCAAGTTATCGACACATGCAGTCAAACAACATCAATATCAACAGCAGATTAACAACACTAGTTCAACAACACAGTGAAGAAAACACAGCAGCTCAAAACCAGGAGACTGCCTCTCACCTCCAAAATCGATCCAAGGAGGAATACAGCAGCCTCCTCCTCTGCTCCTCTGCTCCTTCTATCCTTCCCTCAGTACACTCCTCCTTGACTCCTTCACTCTCCACCGAGACCAAGACTCAGCCTGCCCTGCTGCCTCGAACCCAAGCAGCTGCTCCGGCCACCTCCTCCCTATCACGGCGTCGCTACGGCTGAAAACTGAGGGAGAAGACTCGTCGAAGATAGCGTCGACGGCGGTGATGCAAAAACCCAGAAAAAGAGAAGGAATATGAGATTGGGCACAAAACTGAAAAGCAAGGATTAATCGAGCTCGAAATCGAAGGAAAAGGGATGGACTCACCTTGGAAAGACTCGAGCTCGCCGGAGAAGGATGGATCGGAGGAAGAGCCGATTTGGGGCTAAAGGTTGACTTTTGAAAACAGAGAAAATAGTGAGTGAATGTCAGATTGGTGGGTATGGGTAGAGAGAGGAGAGTGAGGCAAGTTCAGCGGTGGTGACGCGACGGCCAGGCGCGGCCTGCCGCGGCGGCGACAGTGGGTTGGAGGCGGACGACGCACCTGCGTCTGCCTTATCTCTCGAACTCTCTGTTTCTTTTCTTCTCGACAGAATGAGGTGAGAATGGAGAGATTGGTTTTTTTATATATGCCGATCCAAGGGCTCCAATATTAGATGAGATCAAAGGCCAAGATTAAAAGTTGGCTTAAAATCAGAAAAATTGAAATTTAGAAATTACCATGGACTTTGGAAATTCGTAGGAATTAGATGGAAACTCTGAAAAATATTCTGAAAATACCGGGAGACTCGTGTCGATACGTACTACAACATTGAGTCATCAAATTAGGTATTTGGAGAACTTAGAAAAACTCGAAAATTAACTCGAGCGATAACTTATCGAATTACCGATCGCAATTAAAATTTCTCGGTAACTCATGAACCTCTGTGAAAAGGTAACTTTTAGGTACGGGATGTTACAATCTCCCCACCTTATGAAATTTCGTCCTCGAAATTCCAATTACACCACTCGACACCTTCGACCACTCTTTTCGGGTCAAAACTAAGCATCTGAAGTCTTACCGTGGATCACAATGATTTTCTCTTGAATCATTGATTAAATGAATCACCGAATTCTTACTGTACTCCATCTCATTTATGAGGTGGAATACTACACTACTTATCACTGATCCACCATCTGTAATCCTCCAATATCAATATACAACGTGGGGTCAACACCCATGACAACAAGCCCATGAGAAAACTATGACGACTTGTGTTACACAAACCATCACCTCATTGAATCAGACTCCCTGATCTGGGTTACGCTTTCTATAATTTATCCTGTCAAGTTGTCCTGTTGTAGAGTAATTGCCTTCCCTTGACCTATCCTTACTCAACCACTTGCACACACAGGACATGGGTTGTCATGAATTTTAGCGTAAAACCAAAACCATAGCCTTAAGTCAGGGAGATCCAAAAGCTCTAGACATCGAGATCCAACAATACTTACTCTTCGCATGAAGACAAATTGTCAGGCTTCACACTGCCTACAAAGCTATTCTGACCGGATAAATCTTGATTTTACCAACAAACCGATCATTAGAATCGCCAACTCAATTATCACCTCGTGGAACTACAACGTACTTTACCACGGGTAATACATCTCCGTACTACTCATAGGTGAGGTGCCACTGACCTCCCTATCTCTTACATTAGTTTGGAATGACGCATAGTGCAGAACTTGTACTTCAACCATAACTGTGCGTCTAATAAACTTTATCCGAATCACAATCTGGAAAAGACTTACCACCGGAAGAATTCCAAGCCTTACCCGCTCAACAAGGATATTCCATTCCCAGATGTCTCCATTACCACATCATCCGGTAATAACCGACAACTTTAGACATTTAACCAGATCGGACATCCATATAAAATTAAGTGCCACTTGTGCACACCCAAAGGAACCCCTGATCAAAGCATCGGGAATTAATTCCACACCGAACTTAACCACAATGATCACCGAGCATCCAGTTATTAAGACACAAATCATCGCATGCCATCACCGCACTGGGCGCGTAAACTTCACAGAATCAACTCGAACAACCAGTCAGTTTCTAACAAAACTGTCTCTATGCTCTGCAAGTTTACCATCCACCACAACCTCTATTCGGTAAGATTCAAAACGAACGACTACTTACATGCACAAGGAATCAAACTACCACTTCAGATCCTAGATTACAAGGTCCACTGCCACACGTTAACCTCTCCTCAGATCATAACTTAATCTGAACGTGGCTTTATCACTCCACGATTCCCAATGGTGTGTTGCTCAACTTAGCAACATACCTTATTACTCTTGTAATAAATTGGTTTCCAAAACTTTGACTCATAATACCTTTTGAGTCATCAAAGAAACCCTTCCCTAGTTCCACCGCATTTCATACTCACCGAAAAGTCGACAATTTCGAAAGTCACCTCCAATGATCTATCTTGCTACCACTCTACACTCGTGGCGCCAAGAACTGCCGCTAGGTCAATAATTCCTAACAAGTAGGGTCACTACTCAATTGACCAATGACCATAGCAATGCCAACTATTCTTTAATCCTCTCAGGATTCCATCAACTTACACCAAGAATTGATCTCCCCGATCTTAATCCTCACTCCATAGCTCATAATTGAGACTATTCCCGTCACTACAGTGGATGTAACTTATGACCCCAAACACGACTAAGTACACCTTCGGTTACAATACTTGAATAAACCACAGCCAATGAGTGCACTGATTCTCATGCCATCAAGCTCAGTTAATCACCCCCGATGAAACCAAGTGTCATAACGGACGACTTTGGTTGTAAGTTGAAGCTTGAGCGTCCACAAACATTCCCACTCAAATTCACAGATCCAGTAATCCTTGCCCCACTGCTGTCACTTCACCACTTCCTTGCATTTATCTCAACATGCAATCAACCACTTACTAACAACATACAATAATCACGCTAACCATCATAAAAGTCGGAGCCACTAACAATAACCCACTTACGACCTGTACTTAAACGGTTAGACCATTTAATTGACGTTTTGCACAAAACTTCTAATCAAACGTCTTTGATCTCCGTTCTCAATAAATGGAACTCTCATGACACATTCTTAAGATGATGTCATCATCAGCCTTAGTCACTTACCTGATGTCATTTTGACCACACACAGCTGTACATACTAATTACGCCTTACCAGCATGTGCTACCCAAATTCCAATTTACCACTTCCCTACAAAGGTGGGTACACGTGCTCAGGTGAGGTATACCCATGTACATCTTCAACCGTCAAACAGTGCCGTTTGCACAACGACCGGTTCCTACCCCAAAATAATACAAAGTCAGTCAAGACTCGTATCACTATCTCCGGTACCCCGAGCACTCTTGGTCCATGACCCGGTGGCTTGATGCCACTTCCAACATGTTCCTTTAAATTCCGAAACCAATTACCCTTAGCTACAACTAGTAAGACTCACTCAATCTGTAAATCGGACTCTAACACAGCCAACCTGGAGACCCCTCCACAGGTGTACTGACTGAAATACTTTGACCACAGGTGGATAACTCACCTTATGGTTGACATGAGCCCCAAGATCTGGTGACACGATTTAATTTCTGCTTCCACGATAAATGGCCCAATGACCCTTGTCACCAACAATTTAAATCACGATTGGACTCACCAACAAATCAAATTTTTCTAGTACCCCAATCATGGGTGGCTGGAACGAAGAGGATCTGGTAGTAACTGACGACAACAAAGTCAGCACCAAGGTGACCCACCATCAGTTTCAGTGACTGTCCCTTCAAGCATCAAGTGACCAAACTAGCCTTTACTTCCTTAACGTTTTCCAGTAGTGTCACAACATGGACTCGTCACCAGAAACAAGTCCATTGATCCCAAAATGACTACACTCAATTTCCTTGAGTCAATCCACTTTCATATGTCCGTTGGTTTCTCCGAAACCACACTAATGACGAACCTCAACAAAGTCGTGGCAATCGTCAAAACTAAATATTCATCCTCACTGAATAATCGTGATAGGCGACTTCGGCTCCTTTTTCCATGGCAGGATGCAATCTCTTTCATAACTCTTACGACTCTTCACTGCTGAGAGTCTCAAAACCCGAACACCAAGGCTTCGCCTCAGGTTTCTACCACATCCCTGTCAACAACCATGACAGCCTTCCAGGTGTGAATTAACTGTTTCACCACCGAGTACTTACACATAATGCTCAAACGTTAAACAACGTGAGTTTCCAGCTCGATCCCCAACTCAAATCTCAATTAATCAATGGGGAACTCATAGAAATAAATACATAATGAGCTTACCTTGTTCCTTACTGGAGCTCTCTGTGAGGTCGGCGTACTGAGGCATAGTCTTGAAGATTCAAATGTTTATAAGACCACTCGGTCCATGAATCAACCAGGAAGTACTAACTCATATCCTTAATAAACACTAAGCGTCCAAAGCATAAAATGCCAATGGATCCGCCGCGGTCGGACCATCACTCTATAGACGCTAAGTGATACCAAGTACATGAGTTAGTAACAGGAAACGATAACCTAATGCTCTGATACCAATTGTCAAGACCCACCTCGGGTTAAATCCCTTTAACCCGAAGTGAATCCTGCGGGGACCACCTCAAGGGAACTTCTTACCGAAACCCCCTTGAAATGGCTAACCCTTCCTACATACCAACTCAGCACTTCCATGAGTATCTAACAACAAACCCTAACTCATGAAGGCATCCTGCTCCCTAACCTACTAAACTAGCTAAACTGGGTTAGTCAGAGCAGTCTACAAAGATGATTACCCTAATAAATTGCGGCAGCAACAGATTGATCGACTATGCCTCGACTCTCGTACGCGCTCGACCTCCTCTCAAGAACCCTGCACCACTGGGCATTTGAAAACGAAGGGCCCAGGGGAGAAACATTGAAAAACGTTAGAGTGAGTGGACGAAAATCAAATATAAAAACTCTATTTTCCGCTAATGTTCTCCCTTACAGTTTTCTCAGAAAATCCGCATGCAAGTAAAACATAAACAATGTCTTGGCTCAAATATAAACAATTATGTGGGGTGTTAACCTCATCCACGAGAAAATCCGACCTGCTCTATCCGGGAAGGTCTAATGACCAGCTCCACCGGAGAGGGTCCCCGACCTGCTCTATCTAGGAAGGTCTAGTGACCAGCTCCACCCGAGAGGGTCCCCGACCTGCTCTATTCGGGAAGGTCTAATGACCAGCTCAACCGAAGAGGGTCCCCGACCTGCTCTATCCGGGAAGGTCTACTGACCAGCTCCACCGGAGAGGGTCCATGCTAGCATACAATCCTTATATCCTTTTCCCTTTCCAAAATCCCTTTAAAACCTGTAAAACCTCGTGGGAATAATAAATCGAAACCCCTTTAAATCCGTGAGCCAAATTTCTCCTTTTAAAATCCTCCCCCTCCATAATCCCAAAACGGTGATAATCAAGAAAAACATACCCCGGGAAAATCCTTTAAAATCACGGGAAGGGTATGAACCTCTTTCCCAATTTGTTTGCCTTTAAGATCCTTAAATCTCATTTTCCCAAATCACCGTAAAACACATAAATGGAGGAAATCATAAATGTAGGAGAAATCAATTAGAGTATATAGCATGTAATTTAATTTAAAACAAATGTCCACTCACAGTACTAAGGCGACCTTCTTCCTGCTCGGAAAGCTCCTCGAGCGAAACCCTCGAACTAACCGCGTAGTCGAGCCCGTCTCACGTTCAACCAGAGACTGTACAGACAGACCAATCAATTAGTCTTTCTATAGTTGACTTGGTCTTTTCCTAGTTTGACCAGGAAATCCTATTTGACCACGTGTTGACCAAGTTCCTTTTTATGACACTTTAACCTTTTTGACTTTCTTTCCCGGTTATCGACTCTTAACTCATTTTACCGGAAGTCCGACTCAACTTCCGAACTTTCCTTTATCACTTTAACTTGACGTTAGGGTGTCACGTACTAATTCGTTGAATTACTATGGACACCCAACGTGTCACATTAATCAATACATTTAACCTTGAGTCGATTTCTGATTAACCTTTTCTCATAAATGGAAACCTTCCAAAAAGGGAAAGTTTCCCAAAATGGAAAGTTTCCTAACATGGCGAGTGTTCTTTAGATTGGGAAGTTTCCCAAAATGGAAACTTCCTAATTACGTCCAATTCCTCCGTAAATACTCAAATTAGGAATTATCAATACTTTCCGACTAAAAGCTTAACAGGGATTCAATTTCTACCTCTTCGGCATTCTGCCGGTAAAACTAATGCTTCGCCGGATTCCGGCAATTTGTCGGAATCTCTTGCCGGATTCCGGTCAACTTGCCGGAATTTTGTCTGAGTTTCCCTGTTTCCTTCGTCACCAAGTTATCGACACATGCAGTCAAACAACATCAATATCAACAGCAGATTAACAACACTAGTTCAACAACACAGTGAAGAAAACACAGCAGCTCAAAACCAGGAGACTGCCTCTCACCTCCAAAATCGATCCAAGGAGGAATACAGCAGCCTCCTCCTCTGCTCCTCTGCTCCTTCTATCCTTCCCTCAGTACACTCCTCCTTGACTCCTTCACTCTCCACCGAGACCAAGACTCAGCCTGCCCTGCTGCCTCGAACCCAAGCAGCTGCTCCGGCCACCTCCTCCCTATCACGGCGTCGCTACGGCTGAAAACCGAGGGAGAAGACTCGTCAAAGATAGCGTCGACGGCGGTGATGCAAAAACCCAGAAAAAGAGAAGGAATATGAGATTGGGCACAAATCTGAAAAGCAAGGATTAATCGAGCTCGAAATCGAAGGAAAAGGGATGGACTCACCTTGGAAAGACTCGAGCTCGCCGGAGAAGGATGGATCGGAGGAAGAGCCGATTTGGGGCTAAAGGTTGACTTTTGAAAACAGAGAAAAGAGTGAGTGAATGTCAGATTGGTGGGTATGGGTAGAGAGAGGAGAGTGAGGCAAGTTCAGCGGTGGTGACGCGACGGCCAGGCGCGGCCTGCCGCGGCGGCGACAGTGGGTTGGAGGCGGACGACGCGCCTGCGTCTGCCTTATCTCTCGAACTCTCTGTTTCTTTTCTTCTCGACAGAATGAGGTGAGAATGGAGAGATTGGTTTTTTTTATATATGCCGATCCAAGGGCTCTAATATTAGATGAGATCAAAGGCCAAGATTAAAAGTTGGCTTAAAATCAGAAAAATTGAAATTTAGAAATTACCATGGACTTTGGAAATTCGTAGGAATTAGATGGAAACTCTGAAAAATATTCTGAAAATACCGGGAGACTCGTGTCGACACGTACTACAACATCGAGTCATCAAATTAGGTATTTGGAGAACTTAGAAAAACTCGAAAATTAACTCGAGCGATAACTTATCGAATTACCGATCGCAATTAAAAGTCCTCGGTAACTCATGAACCTCTGTGAAAAGGTAACTTTTAGGTACGGGATGTTACACCGCCATCGATGAAGGTCGATATGGAGATTCACACTCAATCGGAGTCAAAATACCTAGAAGATGAATAAAGATTCAGAATTTGAGTCGATAATTTGTAAGGAATATGAAAGTGGGTTGGTGATGGTTATTTGGTCTGGTGGGGTTTGATGATGGATAATGGTAAGAGGTGAGAGTCATGATCGAAGATTCCATTAGTGTGTGTGGTAAAACAATTTTTTTTACTACACATGGTTTTTTGGTATCGTTTTTATTCTCGTCAAACTGACCAAAGATTCAATCAACTTTCGTCATCAACTAACGGTGCACGTGAGTGACACATGACTGGTTCAAGTGCACCATGGTGCATCAAGACGCTCTGATACATCATATCTATTTTTCTATCCATACATTTTATTTTCATTTATAAATTTACCATTTAAATTTGTTTTATAATTGACTTTTGTAGATAACAAAAGGGTGTGTAATAACACCACCCTATTATAAATATGAGAACGAGGAAAAATCTTCAACCTTCTAGAGACTTCAGGAGTGAGAGCAAAATTGCCAACACACTATTTTTTATTGAAGTTTTTTTCCCGATGTCATTATCGACACCTGTTTAAATACTTTTTAATTTTTTTGATTAATATCAAACACTTCTTTTTTTCACAGCTAACAAACAATAGTAGTATGTTGAATAAATAAAGACCATAAATATTTCATTTTAAAAAATAAATTAGTACAAAAATACCTTAATTACCGAACATGTTTCGTCGTTGGAAAATAAAGACATGAGTTGTAGTGAAGCTAAAGCAATACATTATTTGCAAGGTGAACAATGCCTCAAATGACCGTAATTGCCACAAATATGAAATTTAGCATACAACATTTAGTAATAAAATTATTTGAATTGTCAAATTAGATAAAAAATATTGGTTCCATCACATTTTTGAAAAACTTGGTTCTATTATGTAACACCTTGTATCTAAACTTTACTAAATTTACAGAGTTCACAAATCACTATGTGTTATTGAGGATTTTAATCGCACTTGGTAATTTCTAAGTTAACAATCGAGTTCATTTTCAAATTTTTCTCGAAATGTGACATTTTTCTTTCAAGGCACAGTATCGAAGTACGCGTCGATACGAGTTCAATGCACCTTCAGATTCATTTTCCAAGTAGCGAGTTATTTTCTACGAATTTCCAAAATTTTAGGTAATTTAAAATTACCATTTCAGAATTTAATTTCCATCTTTTATTCTCCTTTTTAAATGCGGCCCCTAATTTAATTTTTTTTCTTCTCCTTTAATCTGGGTCGTTGGCCCTTTCTTTAAAGAGAGCCCAACTCTCTTCTCTCTCCGAAAAACCCAACCAAACTAGGCCGAGGAGGCGTTTACTAAACTTCAATGAGAATAAGAGAGAATGGAAAAAGGGAGGATTGGGAGAGACAATGAATCATTGTCATTCATTTGTTTACAAGTCTTCAGGAATGAGAAATAAAAACATGATTTGGTTATTATTAATGTGTTCACAGCAGCCGCACTACCCTTAATTTTAATATATATATATATATATATATATATTCACAAAAATGGTGAGCGTTTTTCACGTCACACACATGTAAACGTGTGATCAAATCAAACCTCACAACTTTATAACCCTGCAAAATGTCATCGTTAGTACGAATAAGTAGGGATCGTTCAGTCCGGGAATATTGAAGGGTAATCGAAAACATAAATTGTTAACACAATTAATTAATCATAGGGGGGGATATAAGTGTTTAACATCTAAAGAAACTAAAACTTAACTTAAAACTAACTATATACAGTTGATCAACCACTCCACACATAACACATAACTCTCTAAACATGTAACAACTCAAATAAAGGAATAGGGCAGCAGGTTTACAAACCGAATTCAAGATCCAATTTAGTTCCAATTTAATTAGAGCCTTCGAGGTTATTCTAATTATTCAAGACTTCACAATTATTCAGAATTAACTTCGCGTATAATCCTAAACATGGTACTAATCGGTTTAAAGACACTTCGCATAGAAATTAAACACAAAAAGCACATAAGCACAGTAAGTCGAATTGGAAACATGTTAGCAAGTATGGCGTCACCTCATCTCACATCGACATGTAAATTTACAGAATTATTCTAGCTCTTATAAAGAACACAAATTGAACCAACTTCGCGCATGATTCAACTTACATTCAATAAGCATATGAAATCTATACACAAGGAACAACCATGGCCAAGGCTGCCCTTGTGCATATGATTTGTTGTGTGCACAAACTCTGCAAATAAACCAAACAAGATCATAAATTCAAATAATACCTACTGCCCTAAATCTTTAATTCAAATCATTCGTGTCAGGACCCACCCCGAGTTAAATCCCTTTAACTCGAAGTAAATCCTGCGGGGACCACCTCAAGGGAACTTCTTACCGAAACCCCCTTGAAATGGTCAACCCTTCCTACATTCCAACTCAGCACTTCCATGAGTATCTAACAACAAACCCTAACTCATGAAGGCATCCTGTTCCCTAACCTACTTAATTAGCTATACTGGGTTAGTCAGAGCAGTCTACTAAGATGATTACCCTAAAGAATTTCAAGCAGCGACGGATTGATCGACTATGCCTCGATTCTTGTACGCGCACGACCTCCGCTCGAGAACCCTGCACCACTGGGCATTTGAAAACGAAGGGCCCAGGAGAGAAACATTGAAAACTGTCAGGGTGAGTGGACAAAAATAAATATAAAAACTCTAATTCCTTTAATGTTCTCCCTCTACGTTTTTCTAAGCAAATCCGCATGCAGGTAAAACATAAACAATGCCTTGGCTCAAAATATAAACAATTATGTGGGGTATTAACCTCATCCACGAGAAAACCCGACCTGCTCTATTCGGGAAGGTCTAATGACCCGCTCTACCGAAGATGGTCCCTGACCTGCTCTATCCGGGAAGGTCAAATGACCAGCTCTACCGGAGAAGGTCCCTGACCTGCTCTATCCAGAGATGGTACCCGCTCTAACTGGAGAGGGTCCATGCTAGCAAACAATCCTTATATCCTTTTCCCTTTTTCAAAATCCCTTTAAAACCTGTAAAACCTGTAATACCTCGTAAAACCTCGTGGAAACAATAAATCGAAAACCCCTTTAAAATCCGTGAGCCAAATTTCTCCTTTAAAAACATCCCCCTCCATAATCCCAAAACGGTGATAATCAATAAAACCAGACCCCGGGAAAAATCCTTTAAAATCACGGGATGGGTATGAACCTCTTTCCCGGTTTGTTTGCCTTTAAAATCCTTAAATCCCCTTTTTCCAAATCACCGTAAAACATATAAATAGAGGAAATCATATATGCAGGAGAAACCAATTAAAGTATAAAGCATGCAATTTAATTTAAATCAAAGGTCCACTCACAGTACTTATTGCGACTCCTTTCCTGCTCGGAAAGTTCCTCGAGCTAGCCACGTAGTCGAGCTCGTCTCACGTTCAACCAGAAACTGTACAAACAAATCATTATATTAGTCATTTCACAGTTGACTTGGTCTTTTCCTAGTTTGACCTGGAAATCCTATTTGACCACATGTTGACCAAGTTCCTTTCTTATGACACTTTAACCTTTTTGACTTCCTTTCCCGGTTATCGACTCTTAACTCAATTTACCGGAAGTCCGACTCAGCTTCCGAACTTCCTCTATCACTTTAACTTGACGTTAGGGTGTCACGTAATAATTCGTTGAATTACTATGGACATCCAACGTGTCACATTAACCAATATATTTAACCGCGAGTCGATTTACCGATTTAACATTTTCTCAGAAATTCCAGTTAACATTTCTTTCAGATAACCATAACACTTTAACAACTTAACCATCAACTCGGCCTATACTTAAGTCCATCCTTATTATATCCTATGTCGAACGACAATTACCGGGGTAACCCTAATTACTCGGTCATTCCAATTTCTTTACCAAAGCTTTCCAAATCCCTCTCCAAACCTTTTACCCCAGGTAAAACCACCTTTTACCATAACAGTAATTAAATAACAATTATTCAAAAATCATGGGCAAAATGAGCAAAATACCCCTTTCACTGTGCAAACACAGTCGCCGGCCGGCAAGCCTCCGACCGACGATCTCCGGCCATCACTAGCACCGCCTCCTCTTCCACAACAACTTCTCTAACCACAATCCAACTCGAATCAAAGCCTAACTATCCTAAATCAACCATGAACAGTAAAAACTCCAAAAATTCATCCCGGAGTTCGATCGCCTTACCAACAATTCAAATCATCTAATACCCCAATCATGGGTGGCTGGAGCGAAGAGGATCTGGTCGTAGCTGACGACAACAATGTCAGCACCAAGGTGACCCAAACCATCAGTTTCAGTGGCTGTCCCTTCAACATCAAGTGACCAAACTAGCCTTTACTTCCTTAACATTTTCCAGTAGTGTCACGTCATGGACTCGTCACCAGAACAAGTCCATTGATCCCAAAACGACTACACTCATTTTCCTTGAGTCATTCCACTTTCATAAGTCCGTTGGTTTCTCCAAAACCACACTAATGGCGAACTTCAACAACGTCGTGGCAATCGTCAAAACTAAATATTCATCCTCACTGAATAATCGCGCTAGGCGACTTCAGCTCCTTTTTCCATGGCAGGATGCAACTTCTTTCATTAACTCGTACGACTCTTCACTTCTCAGAGTCTCATAACACGAACACCCAGGCCTTGCCTTAGGTTTCTACAGCATCCCTGTCAACAACCATGATAGCCTTCCTGTAACACCCCGTCCCGAAATTAACATTTTTACCGGGATTAGGCGAGTTACAGAGAATGGTAATCGCACTGTTGTTTTTCCCCGAATTAATATCGAGATATTCTCGGTTCTGAGGGGAAATTAGAATTAATGTCTCGAAGGATAGATATGTTATTACGAGTTTCCCGGTATGTCCGGAAGATTTTCCGGAGCTACGAGTTGTTAGTTACGAATTATCCAATTTACGGATGTAACAAATGTTACGTTACTTTACCGTGGAAAAAGATGACTTTGCGATAAGTCAGGAATTTGGAGAAACTTCCTTCGGGAAAGTTGTAGAGGGTGTTAATACGAACTCGTGGGTATGTCCTATGAATTAATCGGAGTTCGTATGCGAAAGTTATTCAAGTTAATGTGTTGTTACCGTGAGGTGAAAGTAAAATAACCATTTACCACTCAGGGTAACTTTTAATAAACTAATCTGGGCCGTTAGATCGATTTAAGATTTGATCTGGGCCGTTGGTTTCTTTATAAAAGAAGAGAGAGGCTTGACCCGAGTCAAACCCCCCATCTTCGGGTTGACCCGAGTTCCTTCGCTCTCTCTCTCTCTCTCTCTCTCTCTCTCTCTCGCTGCTTCCCTGTGTTCCGCCCGGTGCCGGCGACTCCGGCCGCCCCAGGCCGGCGGACCACTCCCATCTGCTTCCCCTCTTCCTCCTCTACCTAACCCAGCCCTCCAAACTTCCAATCAACCGCCATGGCTGGAGATCGAGGGAGGAGGAGAGCGGCTGTGTTTTGCCGGTTTCTGACAAACCAGGTGGTGTTAGGGTGTTAGGGCGCGTGGAAGGTAAGGATCTCCTTCTCGTCTCTGTTGCTTCCTTCCTGTGTGTTTTGTTTGTTGGATTGAAGCCTAATCGGAGTTCCTCATTCTACTGTGTCACTGCCTGAGTATTGGGTTGGACGAACACTCCGGTGAGCCTCCAATGGCCGTGCTCCAGGGTGTAAGAGACGGTGGCGAGGTTGTGGGTGGCAAAGGAGGTCAAGCTGGAGGAGAATTGGGGCTGCTGTCTTCGAAATCGGAGTAGAGGCAGAGGGTAAATTCTGTCCTCTAGGATTTATGTTTCGAATTGTTGTGTAAGATTGTTGTTGTTACTGTTGATGTGTGATGTTGAATGGGTTAGGATAGGGAGATTGGCCGGGAAATCTCGGATTTCCGGCCAAACCAGTTGACCGGTTTAGGCTAGGGTGAAATGGGATAAATTTTCAGGTTTTTACTGTGGTAGATCCAGGTTTTTTTTACCGATTTACCGTGACTATTGAATGACAGAACTGCCCTGGCAGTTTAGGGTAATTACAGGGGTGCCATCATGGTTAAATCCCAGTAATACCCCTGGTAGGTTAAGGTTATTACCGGACTGCCACTAGAGCTGGAATTCCAATACTACCCCTAGCTATTTTGTATATTTACAGGGGCTGCCACTAAGGCTGAATTTCCTAAAAGACCCCTAGTAGTTCAGATTAATTACGAAACTGCCAATAAGGCTAGAATGTTCAAGTTGCCCTTGATAGTGTTAGGCTAATTACAGGAATGCCATTGTGGTGGTAATTCCGTATATACCCCTGGTAATTATAGTTATTTTCAGGGATGCCAAGTAGGAGGAAATATCTTAAATGCCCATGGTTTGGTTTATTTACGTGGATGCCACTATGTTTTATGGTTATGCGTGATGGTTGTTTATAATCGTGTGATTGCCGTTTTTATCTGTCTTGTCGTGTATAGTTGTTATTGTTATGAATGGTAGAATGTTCGGTTTAATCCCGAGGATTAGTTGGTCGGTGGATACCTCATTTGAGAGGTTAACTCAGGATATGTGTTAGGTGTATGCTATCCTCATTTAGAAAAACCGATAAATAGAATAGCGGGATTCGCCCGGTTAGGGTGTTAGTTAATATAAGAGCTACGTGTGGCTTGATCCCTGAAGACAGGGTACATAGGCAGCCTGACCGGGATTCGGGTGCAGTCACAAATATTATTAGAACCCCTAGGTTCTTTAGATGGCACATTTGAGATTCAAATGTGGGATTCGGGATAACCTCCGGTTTGAGGTCTATTCCGGCACCGCTTGGACTGTTTGAATAGGGTTATCCTGGCTCAAGGGGGATTTCGAGTAAATCTCTCTTGTGTTAGGTCCCGCACGTCTTAACCCAGGGTTAGGGAGGTAATCTTGGGTCGGGGCGTGACACTTCCAGGTATGAATTAACCGAGTACTCACACCTAATGCTCAACGTTAAACAACGTGAGTTTCCAGCTCGATCCCCAACTCAATTCTCAATAACTCCTTTTAAAACAAAATCCTTGGGGAACTCATAAAATAAATACGTAACGAGCTTACCTTGTTCCTTATAGGAGTTCATTGTGAGGTCGGCGTACTGAGGCATAGTCTTAAAGATTCGAACGTTTATAGGACCACTCGGTCCATAAATCAACCAGGAAGTACTAACTCATATCCTTAATAAACACTAAGCGTCCAAAGCATAAAATGCCGATGGATCCGCCGCGGTCGGACCATCACTCTATAGACACTAAGTGATACTAAGTATATGAGGTAGTAACAGGAAACGATAACCTAATGCTCTGATACCAATTGTCAGGACCCACCCCGAGTTAAATCCCTTTAACTCGAAGTAAATCCTGCGGGGACCACCTCAAGGGAACTTCTTACCGAAACCCCCTTGAAATGGCCAACCCTTCCTACATTCCAACTCAGCACTTCCATGAGTATCTAACAACAAACCCTAACTCATGAAGGCATCCTGTTCCCTAACCTACTTAATTAGCTATACTGGGTTAGTCAGAGCAGTCTACTAAGATGATTACCCTAAAGAATTTCAAGCAGCGACGGATTGATCGACTATGCCTCGATTCTTGTACGCGCACGACCTCCGCTCGAGAACCCTGCACCACTGGGCATTTGAAAACGAAGGGCCCAGGGGAGAAACATTGAAAACTGTCAGGGTGAGTGGACAAAAATAAATATAAAAACTCTAATTCCTTTAATGTTCTCCCTCTACTTTTTTCTAAGCAAATCCGCATGCAGGTAAAACATAAACAATGCCTTGGCTCAAAATATTTACAATTATGTGGGGTATTAACCTCATCCACGAGAAAACCCGACCTGCTCTATTCGGGAAGGTCTAATGACCCGCTCTACCGAAGAGGGTCCCTGACCTGCTCTATCCGGGAAGGTCAAATGACCAGCTCTACCGGAGAAGGTCCCTGACCTGCTCTATCCAGAGATGGTACCCGCTCTAACTGGAGAGGGTCCATGCTAGCAAACAATCCTTATATCCTTTTCCCTTTTTCAAAATCCCTTTAAAACCTGTAAGACCTCGTAAAACCTCGTGGAAACAATAAATCGAAAACCCCTTTAAAATCCGTGAGCCAAATTTCTCCTTTAAAAACATCCCCCTCCATAATCCCAAAACGGTGATAATCAATAAAACCAGACCCTGGGAAAAATCCTTTAAAATCAAGGGATGGGTATGAACCTCTTTCCCGGTTTGTTTGCCTTTAAAATCCTTAAATCCCCTTTTTCCAAATCACCGTAAAACATATAAATAGAGGAAATCATATATGCAGGAGAAACCAATTAAAGTATAAAGCATGCAATTTAATTTAAATCAAAGGTCCACTCACAGTACTTATTGCGACTCCTTTCCTGCTCGGAAAGTTCCTCGAGCTAGCCACGTAGTCGAGCCCGTCTCACGTTCAACCAGAGACTGTACAAACAAATCATTATATTAGTCATTTCACAGTTGACTTGGTCTTTTCCTAGTTTGACCTGGAAATCCTATTTGACCACATGTTGACCAAGTTCCTTTCTTATGACACTTTAACCTTTTTGACTTCCTTTCCCGGTTATCGACTCTTAACTCAATTTACCGGAAGTCCGACTCAGCTTCCGAACTTCCTCTATCACTTTAACTTGACGTTAGGGTGTCACGTAATAATTCGTTGAATTACTATGGACATCCAACGTGTCACATTAACCAATATATTTAACCGCGAGTCGATTTACCGATTTAACATTTTCTCAGAAATTCCAGTTAACATTTCTTTCAGATAACCATAACACTTTAACAACTTAACCATCAACTCGGCCTATACTTAAGTCCATCCTTATTATATCCTATGTCGAACGACAATTACCGGGGTAACCCTAATTACTCGGTCATTCCAATTTCTTTACCAAAGCTTTCCAAATCCCTCTCCAAACATACCTTTTACCCCAGGTAAAACCACCTTTTACCATAACAGTAATTAAATAACAATTATTCAAAAATCATGGGCAAAATGAGCAAAATACCCCTTTCACTGTGCAAACACAGTCGCCGGCCGGCAAGCCTCCGACCGACGATCTCCGGCCATCACTAGCACCGCCTCCTCTTCCACAACAACTTTTCTAACCACAATCCAACTCGAATCAAAGCCTAACTATCCTAAATCAACCATGAACAGTAAAAACTCCAAAAATTCATCCCGGAGTTCGATCTCCTTACCTGGCTCGTTATAGGCTGTCTCCTTGCGAATGGAGCTTCCAGGGAGGGCGGCGGTCCTTCCCTTACCCACCAAAATCGGCGCGAAGGGCGGAGGAGGTCAATCCAGGCGAGCCCCGACTGTAGCAGCTACTGTTGCAGGCTTTCCTCTCCCTCTCCAGCGCTCCTCTGCCATGGTTGGCCGCCCAGATCGACGGCGGAGGTGGAGGCGAGTCGACCGGGACCGGTGGCGCGTCAAACAGTGGCCGGTGGAGGGAGAACAGCGACGAGCACAGTGCGGGAGGAAGAGGGAGTCGAGCGCGCGGGGAGGAAGAAGAAGAAAAGAAGAAAAAGAAAGAGAGAAAGAAAAGGAACCGGGGAAAAGGAAAGAAAGAAGAGGAAAGAAAGGAAAATGGAAAGTTTCCTAAAACGGAAACTTTTCTAACTCCTTTACCATTTTTCTTTCTTCTTCGAAATAAAAAGTCGTCAACCATAATAAAAATTCACCGAAATGTTCTAATTATCTTCTCAAAATATACTCTCTGAGAATTTAATTACCGACACTTTTCCAAAATAGATACGGTAATTTCTAATAGTAACGGAGAAGATAACTTTTATTTACTTCAAAAGATTCGGGGTGTGACAATTCGTGCATATGTAGAGAATTAAACCAAACAACAATCAAACACATAAGGAAATCCAAAGAATTCATCAAATCACATAAGAACATCGATAGTTTGTTATAAAATTCAGAAATAACATTGAATATAAATACTGAATTTGAAACAAATATAAAGACAACCATGAATCTTGGACTGACTTAGGGTGTGGAGATCGATGCTTGGATGCGAGCAACGGCTGTGTTGGTGAAGGAGAGAGGGCGGCTGCCTTGTGATGAGAGGAGGGAGGCGACTACTGTGTATGATGTGTAAGAAGGCGGAGCTGCTGTGTGGAGGAGGAGATGAGGGCAGCTGTATGTGTTGTGGAAGGAGATGTGGAAGAGATGGAGGCGGCTGCTGCTGTGCGGAGATGAAGAAGGCGGCTGTGTGGCTGTGTGTGAGAGGAAGGAGAGGGGCGGAGCTACTGTATGGGAAGAGGGGAGGACGAGATGTGGAGAGAGGAGAGAGCCGAGCTGCTGTGTTTGTGTATAGAGGGGTCGACCTTTTTTTGATGTGCAGCTGCTGCACCTATTTATAGGGAGGAAGTAGGGTTTTTTTCTTCTCCCTTTGTGGGCTGGGCTTTTGGCTGCATTTCTTTTCCTTTTGGGTTAAGGATTGCTTCTTTCCTTGTTAGTTTAGGCCTCTAATTCAGCTGCATTCGACTTCCAACTCCTTTTAACTTCAATTCGGCTGCAAACTCTCTTTTCTTGGAATTCAACTCAGCTGCAACCTCCTCCTCTTGAAGTTAATTCGGCTGCCACTTCCTTCTTTAATTCGAACACAATGTCTCTCTTTGACATGTTGGAATATTTCTGTAAATGAGAGAGAAATAATTGTTAGTCCACAACAATGGTATATATAGAGCTTAGCAATCCTAATTCAATAAGGTTTCCTAGTTCAACTTAGTTTCCTTGTTAAATAAGGATTCCTAGTTCAATGAGGATTCCTAACTCAACTTGGTTTCCTAGTCAAATAAGGATTCCCGTTTCAATGAACTTCTGAAAATTCCGAAATTGACTTTACATTCCTTGTGTGATTAGGATTCCTAGTTTGACTAGGATTCCTACTTTGATTAGGATTCCTAGTTCAATTAGGATTCTGCTAAAACTCACATTTTCTTCTATTTAAGCACGTTTTCACTTGTTCTCCACCAAAAAATCATGGTTTAATCTAACGATTCAAATCTGCAAAATTAAGAGTTAAATAAAGTATAAATAGGGATAGAAACACATTAAAAACGTAGCATTTTATGCTCTTATCAAAAAATAATTCAATTGTTGAGGTACCCTTACAAAGAGGTGGTTCTGGAGTTTTAGGAAATTACAAGGGTCAGTTTTGGAATATGGGTGGTTTTGGAGTACAAGAGTTAGTTTTGGAATCAAAACGTCGTTCCATAAAATCAGCATGATTACCTACCCCTCCCACGGAATGGAGAAGGCTGAATGACTCCATCCACGGAAACAAGATGTAGGGCTACTAGACATAGATTCACCTCCTTTTGGGTTTCTGATTTGGGGCCTTGTTTGGTAAATCTCAATCTCTTTCTAAGCTGTTGTGTTGTTTGTTTGGTGGTGAAGACTATAAGATTAAATCTGTAAATTTGGCTGCATGCATGTCGAGTACTTGGTGAGTCCGAGATAGGGGAGGCTATGGCAAAATTCAGACAACTCGCCGGAATCCGACGAGAAATTCCGACAAGTCTTTGGAATCTGGTGAGATTCCAACGAGGGCAGGGTTGTTTCGGCTGAATCTGTGAAGGTAGTCTTTGACTTTCCTTTTTCGTTTAAGTCGTAATTCCCTATTCAGCAAAACATTCCATTTTAGAAAATTTCTATTTTGGGAAACTTTTCTCTTTTAGGAAATTTTTTAATTATGTAAACCTGGTCAACTTGTCAAAGTTAGTAAATCTTGGTCAACTGGAAAAACTAGAAAAGGTCAAGTTGAAGAGCGTTTTTCACCTCACACATGTAAACACGTGATCAAATCAAACCTCACAACTTTATAACCCTGCAAAATGTCATTGTTAGTACGAATAAGTAGGGATCGTTCAGTCCGGGGATATTGAAGGGTAATCGAAAACAGAAAATGTTAACACAATCAAATAAACATATGGGGGATGTAAGTGTTTAACATCTAAAGAAACTAAAACTTAACCTAAAACTAATTATTTACAGTTGATCAACCACTCCACACATAACACATAACTCTTTAAACATGTAACAACTCAAATAAAGGAATAGGGCAGCAAGTTTAAAAACCGAATTCAAGATCCAATTTAGTTCCAATTTAATTAGAGCCTTCGCGGTTATTCTAATCATTCAAGACTTCACAATTATTCAGGATTAACTTCGCGTATAATCCTAAACATAGTACTAATCGGTTTAAAGACACTTCGCGTAGAAATTAAACACAAAGAGCACATAAGCACAATAAGTCGAATTGGAGACATGTTAGCAAGTATGGCGTCACCTCATCTCACAGCGACATGTAAATTTACAGAATTATTCTAGCTCTTATAAAGAACACAAATTGAACCAACTTCGCGCATGATTCAACTTATATTCGATAAGCATATGAAATCTATACACAAGGGACAGCCATGGCCGAGGCTGCCCTTGTGCATATGATTTGTTGTGTGCACAAACTCTGCAAATAAACCAAACTAAAGCATAAATTCAATTAATTACTACTGCCCTTAAGTCTTAAATTCGAATTAACACATGCATATATAGAGAATTCAACCAAACAACAATCAAACACATAAAGAAATCCAAAGAATTCATCAAATCATGTAAGAACATTGTTAGTTTGTTACAAAATTCAGAAATAACATGGAATTTAATAACTGACTTTGAAACAAATTTAAAGACAACCATGAATCTTGGACTGACTTAGGAGTGGAGATCGATGCTTGGTTGAGCAACGGCTGAATTTGTGGTGGAGACGGCGGCGGTGTGCGGCTGCGTTGGCTTGTGGAGATGCGGCTGTGTTGGTGAGGAGGGGCGGAGCTGCTGCACTTTTGTGGAGGAGATGAAGGCGGCAGTATAGGAGGAAGAGAGGAGGACGAGATGTGTGTATGATGGCGGAGGAACGGCTGTATTGTGGAGGAAGGAGAGGGGCGGCGGCTGCTTGTGATGGAGAGGGAGAGAGGGACGAATTCTTGTGGAGAGAAAGAGAAGAAGCTGCTGTGTAGGAGGAAGAGAGGAGGACGAGATGTGGGGAGAAGGAGAGAGATATGGCTGCTCTAGTGTTTGTATATAGGATGGTCGACCTCTTTTCTCTTCAGCTGCTGCCTCTATTTATAGTGTTATGTCTCCCCCTTTGAGTTCTCTCAACCCTTGATCTAATCTTGATCCAATGGTCAAGGAAATTACCCAACAAATTAATAGAAATGTGTTAGGAAATTTCCAGAATTTCCTTGTTCAGCAAGATGATGAATTTGGCTCAAAAAATGGCTGCATACAAGTTCCTTCTCCAAGGTAAAATCGGCAATTTAGGAGTCCATTCCTTTCTTGGCTGATCTTAATCTTCTCCCTTCAATTTGGCCGAATTGATGATGAATTACATTCCTTTTTCATGCAAAATTATGGTTCCTGAAAAGGTAGGGAAATAAGTTAATAGAAAATCAGAATAATTAAGGATTTAAACAAAGGAATTTAAGGAAAGAAGTTCCCTTATTTTCAGATTTGAATTTCAAATAAATCCCTTGATGTAGGACAAAGTTTTGTCCTAAATTCCCTTGATTAATTCGGCAGAATTGATGGAGAAAGAATTTTGGAATTTTGCTGCTCCATTTCCTCTTTTATAATCGCCATAAATTCTCTTAATCCTTGTGGGAATAGGTTTCTTTGTTTCATGTGGAATCCCTGTCACAAAAGGAAAGAAAGTTTTAAAAATAAATTAGGAAAGTCAGAATAGGAAAGATTCAAAGATAGTTAGTTTCTCAAATCAAATGAGCAAAGTTTCTCTAATCAAATTAGGTAAGTTTTCCAAAATGAAATAGGTAACTTTTCCCTTTTCAAAATAGGAAAGTTTCCTAAACTACTTATCCTCGACTTTTGCGACTCGTTGAGTTTCCTAGTTAAATAAGGATTTTGCTAAAACTCCACATTTTCTTCTATTTAAGCACATTTTCACTTGTTCTCCACCAAACAATCATGGTTCACTCCAACGACTCAAATCTGCAAAATTAAGAGTTAAACAAAGTATAAATAGGGATAGAAACACATTAAAAACGTAGCATTTTATGCTCTTATCATGAGTCAACGTTTGTTTTAGAGTCTGATCTCACAAATTGTTTCTACAGCTTATTTGTCAGACATGAGGTGACTCGAGGATATAGACATTTTAAGGCAGCGCTTAAGGAGTGTTCCGAGTATTGACGCGACAAACTTAAGCTTAACTTGGAGTGGACTTGTATTTTGAATAAATTATGTGCGACATTTTTTTTTTATAAATTTCTCTCCTATGAATATCGTTATCAAGAAAATTCTCTCCTAATTCAAATTCATTAAACATAAATATATAAGGTGTGTGAGTTAATAATAAAAAAATTAAAAAAAAAGTTACCAGACGCATAGAAGATTTTATCTATGCCTTGAATTCATTTCAGAAATATTAAAAACCCCGGGAGCAAAGTAAAAATGGCTATATAAATAGTACAGAAGAGAGGGAGATGGAAAGAACATATCACAAATTTCATTAAACAAGCAAGCTACACCACCATTATCTAAAACTAGAAAAGCAAACCAAGAATTAAAGCCCTTATTCAAAAATCTAAACCCTTTACAATCAGTTTTCCTTTACCACAAAATTGATATTGAACATGAATAGTTGCTGCATGCTTCTCAGTTCTCATCTATCTAGGTGGTTCTTTGCACAACTCCTACAGCTGAAGGAGAGGGACGCATAGGCCAGCCAAGGAGAGGAGGTGATTCTGCGGGTTTGGCATCTTCACTAGGAGAGAAAAAGGCTCAATTCTACAAACGGCCCTCTTGAAGAACTCTCCTCCTTATCCAAAACACAGAAAGAAATTGATCCACGCTGCTTGGTTGACACATCAGAGTTTCTACAGGGACTAATTCCAGCACTTTCTTCCATATGACTCTGGTTAGCAATAAGAGAAATTGTGTCATTTTGACAATCATCATCAAGTCTCCTCCTACCCTCCAAGTCCTGTAAACTCCCCAGCACTAAAGAATCCGCTACCGGGCAGTAAACAAGCATGCATATACATACACCCGCACAACATAGAAGGGCAAGAAAAGCCAAGAAAGCAAGAGCTTCAAACTGAAAATGCTCTGGTTTAGATAAAACAGAGAAACCAAGCAAAGTAACCCTCAATGGAAGAAAACTTGAAACTGAGAACATCAATGTATAAACACTTTTCTGCAGACCCTTATTGATGACCAACTTTAAAATCTAACTTCCAAGCCAAAACACGTAGGCAGTTAGAATGATGGCAAAAATCCCAAGAAGTATCGTACTCAGTAATGGGTAAGTGCAGAGAACAATCTGATCAGTCTTATTCATTGTACTGGTGTAGGAAAGCAACTTAATATTGTGCAGTTTGGGTCCAACTACTATGACAAGAAGCTGAAGAAGAAGTATTGGGAGGCAGTAGAAAAGAATGTAACCAGCTGTTTTCCCATTCCGTTGTCGGCTTAGAATACCCGACTCCGTTGTATGCAAAGGAGCATGAAGTAGGAACACAAGGGACAGGAATAGGCAAGGTTCTGCAAACCCTAGGTTTGAGACAATATAGCATTTGCAGACAGTCTCCTGCCATTTCAAGTTAAGGGTACTCAACAATCTTCCTTCCCGTCTCAACATACTTATCCACACAACTTCACCAATTCCCCACCAAATCGCAAACAAGATGAAAGTTATACGGATTATCCAAAGGCCACTGAAATAACTTAGCTGAACAAAACCCTGACTACGAATTCGAGAGCGAAAGTAAAACAAGTAGATAATGCAGAGGAAACCCAGAAGGATCAAGATAGCAACTAGACATACGGTCAACACACCGAGTGTATCTCTCGTCAGGGGCATTACCCGAAGCACATATTCCACGCATGCTCTCTGCCAGCATGGATACAAAAGAACCTCTGGTAGCGTAAATGATTCCTTTCCAGAATCAACCAGAACTATAAAAGCAGTCTGAAAAATTGTACCAGAAGGTACTCATCGAACACAGATTAACTATATCTGCTATTGGTGTTTACGCTTGTGATACATTCTAGAAAACCATACAAAACTCTGCCAATACCAATTGGTAGGGTTTTGAAGCTTGATTCAATTGAAAGAGGCAAGTTGTGGAAAGGAATCGACACCCTCATCTTCAACATTTGGCACTGGTGGAATTGCAGAGGGCCTTCGCAACCGTAAGTACCAATGTACTAATATGTGGAATACCAATATGTACTTGAGTGCTTATTTTTGTAAAATTTTGAACAAACTTATATTGCACTAGACGGGTAATGCATTGAAGCATTAGGATTATTTGATGTGTTTGCTGAATTCTGGACTATAATTTATTTCGTTTTGCATTTTGATAGTTATGCACTTTAAGAATTGTCTGTTGTGTTGGAGCATGTGAAGTCTGAAGAGCTTTCTTGATCATGCATATTTTGGTTTGTCTTGCGAAGGTGATGGATGTGGATCTTTTCATCAAAAAGTCTAATTGTTTGTTTCATGTAATAATGCTTCCTTTGGCGTTCTTAATATGAAGTATGTAATGTCAGACCTGCATATTATGTTTGGAGTTATAGAAAGCTAATTTCTTTTCATCTGCCATGAATAGGGATCTGGATAGTTGTTCTTGGAAGTGTAATCATTAAATGTCTCTAGCCATGACAGGTACTTCTTTCCGATTAAAACTTAAGCTGAAAATTTTTGTGGTTTTATGAGTACTGATGCCTTTGTTGTTTTTTGCAGTATTTTCTGTAGTCTGGCCTTGAAATATCCATATCCATGTGCATCACTTGTGTAAGCTTCTCATCTCCATGTTTGTTCAATATCTTGATTCGATTCCTATTAATAAAAGTCACAATAAACTTGCTGAAATCAATACTTGTGCCAATTTGTAAATGCAATCAACACTTATTTCATATTGCTGTCTATTAGCACTCCAAACACCATGGAACACATCGAGTTGGATTCTTTTTTGGACAAGTTGTGGATGCGGCTTCAATGCATCAGTGCCCCAAGAGAGCACTTCTAAATGTTTCTTATTTAAGCGTGTATAAGAAACAAGGGTAAAATTGTCTCAAAAATATTATTTTATTATAAATTTAATAAATATTTGTGTATTTAGGTATTAGTAAGTACAACTTGTATTGGAATGGACATTTGGCTTTTTAATTCATTTGTTTACAGTCTGACTTTTCTTATTTTGTGCAAATGGTCATTCTCCACTATTTTTTATCTCTTGGATCTTAGTTGATAACATGGTTGTTATTGATTGTGAATATGATTTGGCAAGTTACATGGCAATAACATTATTTTCCATTCAAAAATACAAATTAAACAATATATTTAACAAAGAAATTCTTTTACTCTATCAAACAAGCAATTCTTTTATATCATCGAACACCATGTTTGTGTTCTTCAATATGAAAATGAAAATCCCAGGTTTCCCTTTCTAGGGCTGGGCGCGGGCTGGGCCCAGCAAATTATTTTCAGGGCCCGGGCCCAGACCGGTTAGTGTGGATCCGAGCCGTGGTTTGATGTTAGAAAAACAGGGACCGGTAAAAACCTGGGCCTGTGGAGCCGGGCCGGCCGGGTTTCTAGGCCTAAACTGAAATTAATACCTACCTACTGTTTTGCTTACAACTTACAGAAATACTTACCTCAATTGGAGCTTCTACTTCTACTTACCTACTTACTGTTTTGCTTACTGCTTACAGACCCTGCTGCCCCGCAACCAAATCATTCCCGGTTTCTACTTCTTCATTATCAGACTC